>CM028364.1:61508505-62108505 GCA_016624345.1 Platycodon grandiflorus | reverse complement strand
CAGTGGACAGAGAAATTCAAAAGTGTTGACCGGAGAACCTGTTGCATGGAAGATCTGTCATTCAACTTAATAACAACTTTTTCAAATTTGCTATTTCTACATCTTTTAAACTGTGGGGAACTGCCATCACAGCAGGCCTATGGGACTCGAACCATAAAGGGGACCTGCCAATGGCAATGCCGGAAACGTAAACCACACGTATTGACCCTAGGACATGTGGGTTGAATTTTATTACGGTCCTTCATTTTGCTCTAACACTTACCTACGCCACTTAGGTCCAGATAACAAGGTATTGTATTCTAAATTTTCCAAAATATATGTTCTAACTAGCAGTTCTGTTCAATCTTGTAAAGCTGCCCCCAAATGAGTGTTTGAATTTTACTTGGCTCTAACTCTATTAACTTATACTTATGAGATCAAAAGATAAGTTTTGGCAGGAAATCAAATATACCGTCTGATATGAAGTACGGTTGACCAGCAGCAATTGGCTGTTTTCCTCTCCCTGGAATGTCATCCAAAAGTCCCATACTAGCCAATATAAGGGCCAGTACTAAATTATCCACATAAACCCAGTCATTCTTCACATTTGTTTCACCAATCCTGAATCGAAGCAGACTCAACTTGGCATAATTTACGATCCTCGGAAGGTGTCTCTCTTCACCGGGCCCATAGATAGCAGCGGGCCGAATTGCACAGGTATAGAAACATTTTCTGTTGTTTTCCCTATACAACATAGAAACAATTAAGAATATAGATATTTATATAAGGTAACATAATTAAAAAGGCATCCATTTTACGCCCAGTGTCCATGCTTAAAAGTCAACATTCTAAGGTTTGAAGTAATTTCCTCAAGTACCCTTCATTTTAAGATTAGTATTTCCTTCAATTTAAGTCTAATGTAGCAAGGGTAAAACTGGAAACTTATAGGCTTTATAAAATGGAGTGTGTTGAAATAGAAACTAGGAGTCTTTATGTAATAACTTAAAAGTTATACTCCCTCCGTTCCTAAATAATTGTCTTTCTTTTCTTTTTTGTTCGTTCCAAAAAGATTGTCTTGTTTCTAAACTTTACTTTTAAGGAAAACATTTTTACCACTTTACCCCACCTTTTTTTCCTCACTTTAATTATGACCACATGCACAAGGGCTTTAAAGAAAAGTACATATTATACCAATATTTATAATAGAGTCAATTAGTTTTTCTCAATCCGTGTGCACAGCCAAACAAGACGATTATTTAGGAACGAAGGGAGTAATTCTGATTTTTGACTACTGAAAAGCCTAAACAGAAACCAAGAGAAGACTAACGATAAAAGGAATGAGGGTCAGCAGACAGTGGAACCCACTAAAATACAATTACTTACTTGAATGGACGACCATTGCTCTTTAGGACTAACTGTTCAGCTATGGATTTGCTGCGGCCATATGGATCAGCATGGTCATCGATAGGGAAATAAGGTAAGCTTTCATTTCCATTCACGATTTCCTTTCCCCCAAACACAACATTGTATGTGCTCACATAAACTAGTCTCCTTACCCCGTGCTCATGGCAAGCTTCCAGGACGTGGCAAGTTCCATTTATATTCACATCATCAACACGGCCGTATTGGAGCATTTCTTTTCCAGACATACCAAATGAAGCAAGGTGGAAAACGCAGTCTACCCCACGTAACGCTCTTTCAACATCTCTTTTCTGAGTGATATCACCTATCATTGTAAAAGATTGACCAGTCAGTTGCCTCCAACATAACAACCCACGGCAGTTTGTGGTACCAAAAAGCATTCGTCAATAAATTGCTTATGGTTGAAGGAAGTACTCGGTGGCAGATAGAGGGTTTCAATGTCTAGAAAATTTGATACATAGCAAGTCAAAACTGAGATAATGTTCGTGAAAACACAGCATAATGTAATTCTTAGAAGATTCCTAAATTAAAGTAATTCCGAAAATCCAAATGCATGTTAAAAATTTGGTCAAGTGAGTTGCCCGAGTGCCTACAATATATCAATCAATAATAGTTTATTGATACCAAATATAATTCCTCTAATAAATTGCTGAGTTAACTCAATTTTATGACCACAGATAAATCATAGATTAAGTGGAGAACCATGTCACTGAAAGTAGTTTTCGAAGAAATTATCCAGTGGAAGATAGTTTCAGTATCAAGAAAAATTGATTAACATAGCAAGTCAAAACCAGGACCGTGCCTGTGAAAACAGAAGATCATACTGAAAGGTTCCTGAAGTAAATGAATTCTGATAATTCAAATTCAGTTAGTAATACAGATAACAAACCATTCTTTTTAAGTAAGCAAAATTCTAACAAATTTTTTACATCATATAGTTCCACACATATATACAGTCTGCTTTAATTAAGATTAGCGAGTAGAAGAGCATAAATTAAAATTGATTGAATAGGAGGGACTGATATCTGATCATTCAGTAAGGTGTCTATGAGCATCCATGTGAGCTAATGACTTGCTCTTACTTGGAAATATGAATTAAAGACCAACAATTGTACCGCGACTAATTGAGTCCGTCATTATCAATTTTCAAAGTTTTCCGGGGCACCTTGTTGAATACTCCTTCCGTCCCAGAGAAAGAGTTGCATTTGAAATGTCAAAATATAGTACTTTTGCGACTCTATATTCCATTAAATTCTACTAAAGTAATACTATATATTTTTTGCATGAAAAGTAAGATGAATATATTGTTTCAAAAAGAAAGAAAAGATGGAAAAATTTGAAGATTTATAGCTTAAACTTAAGACAAACGACTTTTTTTTTTTTTAGGAGAAACTGAAAAGGAAACTGCTGACTCTTTTTTGGGGGGTCAGTGGAATACAACACTTTCAGCTTTGTATAAAATGGAAATCCAACTCAGAATTGCGAATGATTTGACTAGGGGATCTCATATTATTTGGCGATGAGGTATTATAATCTCAAGAAATTGAATCCAAATAATAACAAGAAAGAACTCAAACTGAACTACTAGTAATAGCCCTTCACTGCTTTCTTGAAAATGAAATTGAGGATAAATCAAAGTAAAATTATAAGAAGGAAACATTTTTTTTCTTTTTATCAATGCTATAAATTCATTGTTCATACAATAATCTAAAGAAAGAATACCTTGAAACAAGTGGACCCCATGTTTGAGGAGTTGATCAGACCAGGGCGAAGTGGATCGGACGTCAAACGCCCGAACAAGGCGAGCACCCCTCCTGACCAGCTCCAGGCACAGTGCGGATCCCACAAAGCCCAAACCGCCGGTCACCGCGAAGGAGATCCCCTCTATCCCCTCGTTCTCGCTCAAATGCATTTCTTTCTCACTCTCTCTCTCTCTCTCTCTCTCTAGAAATGCAGAGACTGCAGAGTGAAGGACAACGGGTGGGTGGGAATCAGAAGGAGCGACCAATTACCACGGAATGGGTTTGACATCCGTTGACAAAGAGACAAAGAAATGGTTCTGGGTGCCTGAATCTGAATTCTTGCGTTGCGGCCGCCATTTTTGAATTGACAAACGGACGAATTTAGTTTCGGAACTGAAATTTAGGCCAAAATATAAAAAACCCCCCAAAGTATCCACCAAATCCCACTTTGCACCCTAATTTGAAATTTGTGCGTACAAATACTCCACGTTCCAATTTGTCTCACTTTGCCCCCTAGCCCCGACGGCTGTTACTATGCTGACGTTAAGTGGTCACGTGCGAGTCACGCGAGGCCATTTTTGTCATTTTAAATGTTGATAAAGTAATAATAGTCATATATTAATAATTAGAAGTAAAAAATAAATAAAAAAAACCATAATTAAAATCCTTCAATCCTACTGCCATCGTTGACCTCCTCTATCATTCTCCCAACCAACGACTCCAACCATTTCTCTGTTGGCCGAGATTTTCACCGAACACAAATCCCTCGCATCTTCTTTGTCCTCTCCAACTCCATCGAACCTAACCTCGCCGGCCAGTTTCGACCTCTTCTCCAACACTGCCGCCTGCACAGTCGCCTTACTCGCCATCGAATTCAACACTGGTACCAACAGCGAATTCAGCGACCCCGATGGGAACCAGTGAGTTTAAGGGTTTTGATGATTATGGGAACCAACGAATTCAACACCGGTCTCAATTTCATCTTTTTCTCTCTCTCTCTCTCTCTCTCTCTCTCTCTCTCTCTCTCTTCCCCCACTTCTTGTTGTTCTCTCTCTCCTCTTGTCTGGGTCGTCGTCTTCTTCTTCTTATTCTTATTAGTCTTCGTTATTGTTCGGTGGCGCAAAACGATGAAGAAAGTCGAGACTAAAAATCTGTATTTCGAAACTAGAAATCTGTATAGGGTTAATTTAATCGTCTTGATATCCTCTTTTCCAGTGACAAGAATAGAGCCACTATCGCTTCGTTTCGATGAAAAGGTGTCAATTGAATCAAAGCTCAACGAATTCAATGGTTTTAGAGGGGTTTTGTACGCAATGAGAAATGTTAGTTTGCTTTTGCTCATGATTTTGCTATACGGATTGGTGTATTGTTGGCTGGAATCCAATTTCGTTCATGAGGAGAATGACGGGAGGTTGTGTTTTGGATCACCTTTTATGATCTCAACTTGTAGATTACAGCAACAGATTGCAGCGGAGATCGTAAGCCAGATCACTGGCCGGCCCTGGGTTTTGTTGTTAGAGTTTCGGAGATCGAAGAATGCCATTGAGGAGTTGAAGGGGAAACTGGAGAGGAGATGTTCACAGTTTTTGGGGTATTGAGAACAAGGGCTGAGAATATAATTGGGCAACTTGATGATTTCTTTGATGAAATTGTTTAAGGTAGGAAGAGACTCTTGGATTTCTGCAGTCACAGGTAGGTTGTTGGTGTTGAGGAGGGAGGTGGTGGGGGCGGCGCTTATGAGTTGGAAGACGAAAAAGAGAAAGTAGGGTTTTGGAATTTTGGAAATGACCAAATTAGCCCTCGCGTGACTCGCACATGACCACTTAACGTCAACATAGTAACGGCCGTCGGGGCTAGGGGGCAAAGTGAGACAAATTGGAACGTGGAGTGTTTGTACGCACAAATTTCAAATTAGGGTACAAAGTGGGATTTGGTGGATACTTTGGGGGGTTTTTATATTTTGGCCTGAAATTTATTTTATGATTATGGTTCGGCACACTCCACAATTCGTCTATGTACTTTTTAAATTTTATTCTGCATTCGTCACTTGTGAGCACATTTGGTCCTTGAACTCAATATTTTTACGCATTTGGTTCTTTTGTTCATTTTCGTTTATTTTTTTTCGTTAAGTAAAATTATGTGCATGTCACGTGATTTGGCCCAAGGGTAAAATAGTTATTTTCTTAAAAATAGTACAGAGACCAATTGTCATCTTCACACACGTGACACACCCATTTCTCTAATTTTTCAACCCCAACAACCCAAAAGCAAACAAATAATGCATTTCCTCCTTCAATTTTCCTTGTGGCAACCAAACAGTGGATCTAATGAAGATAGGGAGAGAGAAATTATCAAGCTTCCTCCTTGGGATGATTGACGAATATGGCGACTAACTTGGGGATGGAGAGTTTTCTCAGTAGCAAAAGGCCTTCTCTTTGCCCTGGACAAGAAAGAGATCCTTGCTTTTCTTGCTCCCGCTTCCTCTCACTGTCGATCGAGCTAGTCAATTTCCTTGAAGCCCTCATCAAGCCTTGCACCCCTATCTATGAGGAAAGCTTCCTTTGCAACTCACATGGCTTTCGTCCAAAGCGAGGCGTTCAAACTTTCTTCACTGATCTCTCGCACAATGGTCAAGTCGATCTTGTCGTTAAAGCCGATATAGTTTCCTGCTTTGATCCTCGAAAATCAGCAATGACGCATTCAGACTATCCAATTGGAAGAGGTCAAAGAGTTCGAAGCACAAGACTTAAAGGGACAGAGATCTGTGATTTCGTGACTTACGGAGAGAATTCCCCTCTCACCTTCTCACCGACTAGGTCAGACTGGAGATGTACACCCCAGAGGTGATTTTGCTCGAAATGGTTCCCCGGTGGAGTTGATTGGGGGATATGAATTAAAAAAAGAAAGGAAGAAAAAGGTTTGTTTGCTTTTCAAATCCTTGGTTCCAGAGGGATTATGGAGAGGGAGGAATCAATTTCTCCATGGGATTGGAGATGAGTCGAAGCCATGGTCGTTGACAAGCTCCCATTCTTTGTCTGCCGCCCACCTTGTGGTAGCCATCGACGCCGGCGTCACGGAGCGGGAAAGATTTCTATGGAACAAAATTAGGCAAACCCATTTTGTATCTTCTTCACAGCCCGCTAGTTTTGCCGTCGACATTGTTGACAGATCTAGTGCCGAGATGGAGGAAATCAGTCACTGACAGTGAAGGAAGAGAGAAACGATAGTCAAAGATTCAATATATTTTTCCTTTGTCATAATTTGAACAATTTCTTGTTGATTGTCTTTTTTTCGGATTTGTAGTGCTCAATTGCCAGGAAGGGAATGGGTGTTCACAAATTTTGTGAAGAAGATGAACCAATTTTTCAGCTTCATCCCTTGTGCTTTTGGTCCCTGTACTTTTTTATTGAAATGACTGTTTTACCCTTTGTGAAAATCACATGCAAGGCACGTGGGACAACTTAACGGAAAAAAGTTAACGAGATTTGACGGAAGGACCAATCATGCTCAATGTCCGTGGTACAAGGATGGTCTCAAAAAAAAAATTGGTGTAAGGACGAATACAAAAAAAATGCAAAAAGTACAGGGACGAATTGTGGAGTTTGCCCATTATGTTTTGAGAGTTGCTATGTACAACCCACATTTACTAAATATACCCCTTTACTAAGTATACTCTTAGTATTTTCAACCTCTCAAAAAATTAAGTACACCCCCCCTAATTTTTTATTCTACCATTATCAATATTTTTCCTAAAATTAACTAATCCTACTAAGTACACCCACATCCTTCTCATTTTGAAACACCCATCCCAAACAAAACCTCCATCTGTCAAACAATCTCCAGACATTGACACCCCCCTTTAGCAACGGCTTTCTCCTACAGTCGTCCTTCAACATCAACAATGTCCGAAAAGTGCGTAGGTATGAATCTCTTCTCTTTACTAGCATTCTAGGTTAAAATATTATATTATTGTAATTTATATGTTTAATTATTGTTAGGGCTTAGTTTAGTTACATTTCAATATTTTCGCATTTTGGTGTTAAAATATCGTGATTAAAAGCAAGTTTTTTTGGAAAAATCGAGTTTATTTGGCATGCGTTGTTCGGTACTGGGTAGCCAAACGCCCTTAAGGCTGTTTGGCAACCCCTAACCGAACAACTTTAAAGGCGTTCGGTACCCCCTAGCCAAACTCTTTTAAGAGTGTTCGGCTACCCATAATTTCCGAACAGTATGACATAATTTTTTTTCCCTGCTTACCCTGTTGGAATCGATCTAATACTGATTATAGATGTGCAGAACAAACATATGCTAGGAGAAGACCTATTGCTTCAAACAGGAGACAAAGACAACAACAACAAGAACAACCACAACAACAAGAAGAACAACTACTACAACAACTACTACTACAACAGCAACAACAAGAAGAACAACAACAACACTCACCTCATGATTATGAGTATGAAAGAGGAGGCGGTGTTGAGGAGGATGGGGAAGAGGGAGATGAAGAAGAGGCATTTGCCCCGTTTTCTGGTGGGCGACAAGTTCCATTGTTGCTGACTACCTTCAAGGATCATGTAGCGACATCTATTTGGAATGGGGAAGAGCGAGCGGTCTTGAAATGTTTGAATCACACTGCGAAGTTGGAAAAGTGAGTAATTTGTGATCGCTCTAGTCAACTAATAAAGAATCTTGTCAATAATTCAAGACTTACAGTGTCTAGGGGCTCGTATGAAGAGGTGGACAAATTATTGGTATCGGCATTTGTGGAACGGTAGCATCCAGAGACGAATACTTTCCACATGCCCTTTGGAGAGATGACAATCACACGATGATGTGTATTGTCTTTCAGGACTTCCAGTAATCGGGATTGTTGCGACCCGATCCAAAATTCGATGTGGAATCCCATTCGGTGAGCGATGACACGAATACGAAAATAGCATTTCAAAAAATTCCTTTTTAAAATGAAATGCAAAGTCATGTGAAAACCCTGTAATGCATGTGCAAGTTTTCTTTCAAAACAAACAAGATCTTTAAAACAAAACAAAACCTCAACGGCATTTCAACAAGCCGGAGAAATAACACATTAGCTAGCCACAAATACCACGAGCTATCGAGCTCGGTAAAAACATAAACTATTTCAGAGTGCGTGAAAAATAAAAGTTAATAATTACATAAGCACGACATCCATGCCGGCACAACAAAAGAATAAAATACAATGAACAAGTACAAAGACAACTACCCAACAATACAATGTTTACATACACATGTACACCCTCGGCCTCACTAAAAGAAAATATAAGGCACAAGGTGCATCTATCCCAAAAGAACGATCGACTAGCCGCCGGAACTGAACGCGAACTAGCTAAGGATTCCTTGTCGGACCGTGATCTAAGGAAAACAAATAAACACGAAACGGGGTGAGTCAAAACTCAATAAGCTACTAATGCAACAATATGGCATGCTAGATGCAAGACAATAATAATAGCTAGTATACATAATATTGCATCATAAATCATTTACAAGAAAATGTATATAACAAGTATAACATGTAACCATACAACCCCATACTACACGAGAGGCTCAATGATCGTCAACCGTCCCATATCGGTTGGAAACCATGACCAACATTCGCTTATATAGGAAGCACATAAGAGCGATAAGTAAACACGTTTAAAGGGATACGGCGTCGAGATACACCTCCGACCAAACCAATAGTTCTAACCAACCAACCAATATAATACCAAATGTCAGAGCCGTTGTTGACGTGCTCGATCATAACTAGAATCAAAACTTGAAGCCGTTGTTGACGTGCTCGATCAATAAACCGGTACCAAGAACAAAGTATCACAAAACAAGAACGTGTGAACCATTTTCTGTATTCACAATAAACCGGTGCCTCCGGTCCCTACAACCCAAAAATGTCACCACGGTATAATAGCTTACCAACGTTGCAGTTTTTGCCTACAACACTTGGCGCTATTCCTTTACCATGGCCAACGATAGGGGCAAGGGCCCGATCTATTGCCCTTCGACTATTACGTAGCCTCGGCTCCCGCAATAATCGAGTGTCAATACACCCCCTAACAAATATGTCATGGACTTAACTAAATGCACAAGTAGAATATTTACTTGACATTTAAAATAAACCGGTCATACTCCAAAGTAAGGAGTATAACCATAATAACAACATTCAATAACAATACGAATGTCTCAAGAAGGTTATAATAATCCTACAATAACAATTTAATCTACATATGAAAATTACGACAATTAACGTAATATCAACACACACAACATGTGTATCCAAATTTTTCAACGAAACACTCGAATCATCCAAGAAATTCCAAATCACATACGTGGTCTCATTAATTATGAAATCCTAACGAACTCCGTTAGAGTCATTTTCGATTTCTAATGAGTTCGAGTTTACGCGAATCATTTATACCATAAACTTAACAATTAATAACAACACTTTGTGTATCCAACATGTGAACACAGGTCTCTCTACAGATGCAATAAGTCAACCACAAATTTATAAAGTCAACATAGTAAAACATACTCAAACATGGTGATTTTAACATGGTTTCACAATTTTACAAGTCTAGGATGTCAACCAAGAAATAATTGAGGAAGAAAAGGGGTAGTAGCTTATCTCTTTGCAATTTTAATTCAAGGACTCCTACATGCAACCCAGGGAATGTTTTCTCCTAGTCGAGAGCTTCACGATGGCGAAGTTGGATCGTCAATCCGACACCAAATGACCAAGATAACACACTTTCTCTCTCAAGAACTCTCTTTACTCTCTCTAGCTTCCAAGGTTGAAGATGAAGAATGAACTTGTAAAATGAGTCTGTAATGGTGTTAGGGAGACCAAGTATGTCTGGTCAAGTGGTCAAAGGTCGTGCTCAACCTCAGCCCTTGGATTAAGGTCAAAAGGTCAACAACTAAAGAGAGATCAGAAAAGCTGTCCCACCGGGCGCGCTAGGGCCCGCGTTCTGGTGCGCTAAGGCGCAGCCTCGGCTGAACTTTGGTCTGATTTTTGAGCAAACTTCAACAAGTTGCTCGCTAGAGCGCGACCAGGGTCCGCTAGGGCGCGCCTGGGACTTTCCAAAGTGTTCAAAACAATCTTTAAGTGTTCCCAAATGATTCCAAGATGTTTCTAACCCCAAACCAAATCTAAGAAACATCTGAAACACAATCAAAACCAGATAAAATGAAGTTATGAATGTTATCCAATGCAAGTACGAAATACTACGAAACTTCAACCACATATTAATATACATGTAAAGTAAGCAATCAACTCAATTGCAAGCATGTTTGAATGAAATTTATAAGTGAAATGGCGACAACAATCAAAGAGACGTAAAAATTAAATGTATGCAAATGATGCAAGATTTACAGGGATTCCACTTATTTCAGGGCGGAGTGTGGGCTACACACCCGAGGAGGTTGAGAATTTGTTGGGAGTACATGTCTCTGAGGCGATCATTGGGATGTATAATGCTAGAAGATCATAATTGAAGTTATAGTGGCTGCGTGAGACATTCCAGGAAGATGGTGCAACTGAAGATCCTATTGCATGTGCTCGTTCAGCCAGAGCATATTTGTTGTACACTCTGGGTTGCACTCTTTTCATTGATAAGAGTGGCCACTCGGGTCAACACTGCCTACTTAGAGGTTTTAGATGATCTTGCCAGCGTACATACGTATGCCTGAGGGGGCTACAACTCTAGCGTTTCTATATAGACAGCTAGGCAAACGTCTCGAGGAGAGATTAAGCAAATGGTTGGATATTCCACGTTATTGGAAGTAAAATACTTATATTACCAAAAAGAATTTTTATTACATTCAAACTTTAAATATTATTATTTATAATAAATTTAAAAATGTTGTGTTTTATTGCATGTAGGCATGGATATATGAGCATTTTCCAGCTTTTAGGCCTGGATATATTAGCCATTATAAGAATATATGGCCACTTGCAATGATGAGGGAACCAAAACGAAAGTTGGAGCATCCATACAAAAATTAGTCCACTCGCAGATTTGTATTTATGTTGGACTACATTTTTGCTCTTCTCAAACGATATTGCATTGTGTTACGTTTTAATGAGTGTGTGAATCTGTTGCCAACATGTCTCGAAGTTACCCTGGCTCGATTCAAGGTGTCTTTTCAACGAATCATGATGACTCTCCACCCTAAAATAAATTACATTAAAGTGAATTCAAAGCACGACATTATCTAAAACAGAAATCAAATTACATTAAACTGAAATACATGTTTGTTATGGTGTTGTCAAAATGCACGACAATATTTGTCTAACAAGCTACAAATGTCTCCTTATACGGCACCACCCGTTGCTCATGACATACTTCATGATGGATGAATATTCTTTGAAGTTTGATTGCAGACTGCTAAGCAAGTCATTAAACTCTAACTCAGTATCTGCGACCACTAAAACATTCTAAGCTGCGGCAAACGAATCCCACATCTCTTTTTTTTGGAACATTTTCTTGCAATTCGCCAAAACATTCTTATTAACATGCCACCAACAAAGAAAATGTCTCGAAGAGGGAAATGTTCGCTCAAGTGCATTCATCAAAGCCTTTTCTCTATCAGTAACAATGACACTGGGTAGCTCAGATTGATGCATTAATGATTTCAAGACTATGCACGTCCACATATAATTGTCTTCACGCTCAAACTCCAAATAGACGGCTGCAATAGAGAATGTTATATGTGTCGACGTCACACCAACAATCTCCAACAAAGGTAACTTGTACCTATTTGTCTTGTAAGTACAATCCATATAAAAATGACCTTCGACAAATACCGCAATAACTCAACGCTTGTTGGATGAGTGAAGAAAAGATCTTTCACAGTATTAGTCTTCTCGCAGCGCCGATAATGATAGAAACATGCATGCTCCTTCAATTTAAACATAAGCTGCTGCATTTTCAATTGGCCATCACGCTCAGTAACTTTACTCTTCGTACGAGCATTGTAGATCGTCTTTATTATGGACTTATTATGTTCAAATTTTTGTTTTAAACCAAACAAAATATCTTTCGATTTACCATATTGTTGTGTGACAAATCAACTATATAGTCCTTCTCTTCCACTGATAATTGACCAACATATGAGTGGCCTTCTAAGTATTCCGCAGTTTGATGATTAATGTACACAATACATTGAATCTCCAATTGCCATTGATTATCTGATACTTGCTTCCCCCTCAAACGAAAAGGATATCCACACTTATTCGTACTAGTTTCTCTCTTCCTTTTCAGTTTACTCACATTAGCATTAGCCTCTTCGACATTTTTCGCTGCTGATGGTAATGTACCAACTTTTTTTTTTTTATGGTAATGCCCACTATGTTCACAAGCCAACTGTCACGACCCGACCCGACCCGAGATCCTACATGGTATCTCGTTCGGTTCGTGAGACGGAACACAAAATGCACAATTTCAAAAATCACTTTTCGTGCATAAAACCCTGTAATGCAAGTGTATGTTTATTTTCAAAACCAAAACAACACATCACGGCATACAAAAGCCGGAAACGATCACATAACATAACCAACAACCCACGAGCTAAGAGGCTCGGGACCAAACATGTAATATTATCAGAGTGCGCGGAATAATAAAGTTAAGCAACGTTTACAAAAGCCTGACATCCACGTCGGCACCAACAAAAGAATATGAATAAATAACATGTACGGGACTTCTACCCAACTTTACACTGTTTAAATAACAACTGTACCCTCGGCCTCACCAAAAGAAAATACCAAGGCTCAAGGAGCGCTACCAAAAGAAGACAGTAGACGACGTCGGATAACAACGAACGGTCACTGGGGGTTTCTCGCAGGCTCGGGATCTAAGGAAAACAATAAACAATGGACGGGGTGAGTTATAAAACTCAATAAGCTACTAATGCAACAATATGGCATGCGAGATGCAAGCGGTAATAAGAATTGCATATCACATGGTTAGCATAACATAACCGTTCCAAATCAACATCATATCAAATAGCTCATCACACTAGTCACATAGCATGCAACTCACATATGTGCGATATATAACACATATAAAAGGATACCGTCGAGGTACACCTCCGACAAACCGACTTCCAACCAACCAACCAATAATACCAGATGAAGAAACCGTTGATGTCGTACCCGATCATCGAACCACATAACCAAAAACCAAGTGAACCGTTTTCCGTATCCACGTCGACGTGAAGACTCGGTCCCCAACGACCCGAGAAACAATCACGGTATAGCTTACCAAGGTCGCGTTTATTCCGTACAACACTTAGCGCTATAACCCCTACCGCGGCCAACGGTAGGGCGAGGCCAGATGTATTGGCCTTCGGCTATTACGTAGCCCCGGCTCACGCAATAACCGAGCGTCAATACACCTCCAACAAATATGCCATGGACTTAAACAATGCTCAAGTAGATGTTTACTCGACACATTAACTAATCAACCAAATGTTCAAGTAGATGTTTACTTAACATTAAATAAAAGTATTATACTCCAAAGTAGGGAGTATAACGACACCAACAATAACATGCTAATGTACGCTAATAATTCTAGTACACATAGCCATATAATACCAACATCAATTTAACACAATACCAATATACGTGTATCGCGTAACCAATCCCCCAACGGGTCTCTCGAGCATCCAAAGAGCTCACAAAACACACACGTGGTCACATTAATTATCAAACCCTAACCGACTCCGTTAGAGTCATTTTAGGTTACTAATGATGACGAGTTACGAAAATGATCTTCCACTTTAATCCTAACACATTATCGCCCAATATCGAGTTTCCCAACATCATAGAACGATTAACAACATATTTCACAAGTCCAAAAATGGCATTCATGGCAAGAATCACAATCTCACTACTTTAGCATGTAAACTTCGCATATTAAAGGTCCAAGATGTCATATGAGACATAAAACATGAAGAAGAGGGGGTAGTAGCTTACCTCTCGTCGGAGAAAGTGAAGAGAACAAGAATCTAATCGGTAGAAAAGCTTCCCCTCGGCAAGCCCTTCGCAATGGTGTGGTCGGATCGTTGAGATTCTCTCCCAAACTCACAATGTCTCCACTTTCTCTCTCTAAACTCTCTCCTTTCTCTTTCTACTCCCTTGTGTTTCTATGGTGAAGATGTGAGAAAAAATGAGAGTGTTAAACACTCTTTTGGTGGCTTTATGTGGCTGAAAAGAGGGGCCTTCTCGGATGGGTGACGTGGCCAAATGAGGGCCACACATTTTAAATGAAAAGTGGGCTTTTCGCGCAAGAGCTAAGTCTGAACTGCTTCGCACGGCCGTGCCAATTAAGCTGCACGGTCGTGCCAACCTCGCACGGCCGTGCCAACAAGGCTGCACGGTCGTGCCAACCCTAAAATTCAAGGTCTGGGTTCTGGATGGCTTCGCACGGCCGTGCCAAATAGGCTGCACGGTCGTGCCAAGCTTAAAACTCAACTCTGGCACTCTGGAATGTCTCGCACGGTCGTGCCAAGGCAATTATGTCCAAATACAGCTTGTTTTCCCCTCTTTCCTAGGTCCGAACACACTTTGCTCGTAACGCATCTCACACACGATAATTTGTAAGAATTAAGCATTAACATGACATACGAAACACGTAAAAATCATTCATGATGAAATGATGCAAATGACGATATGAGATATGTAAAAATACACACGAAATTATATGCGATAAAGTGATGCAAATGATGCGGGCGTTACACCATCAACATCTAAGCTCTTTTCTTACCAGCACTACTGTCCAACCTGGTGATTACTATCACAATGCCATGCTCCTTTTGTTGGTGTATGCCCTAGAGGCAAATCTATTTTATGATATATCATTATTTATTAAGGCATTTATTTATTATGTATTATTTGTTTATTCACTCTTTGAATAAAAGTGTTATTCTTAAATATCTTTGGTCGAGTATTATTATTAATAAGAGCAATAATAATGTATCGAGACTATTATGTGTTGAGACTCATATAGTTGATATCAGTCTACACATAGGTACGTGTTAAGTGTAACGATGTATTGCATTGACCCGCATGAGAATGCTACGTGGATCGTTACGTGAGTGTCATAAGCAATTCTTATAGTGACTAACTTGAAGTCGTTATATACTTAGATGAGAAGTCGTATATTTTGATACCGACAAACGTCATTCTGTAACAAAGTGATTATAAAGTTGGATGTTGAATATGTGACAAATCATGCTTAGTGTTATGAACGATGTAGATAGAATTTGTCCCTCCTACATAACAGGAGTATAATATTTATGGGCCCCTTGATGAGTGTGACTTAAGTAAATGCATGACCGTGCTCAAATAAATCAATATTGGATATTGAGTTTATTTGTCTACTAAATAAGTCTACTCGGAGATCAAGAAACCTGGATTAAACTATAACAAGATGACACGTTCTATGCCTTGTGTTTAATCAGATATTAGAACAAAGGGACACAAATTATTTTGGTCACATTCAGTTATGTTAATCACTGATAATTCCTATTACTTGGGTAACAATGATATATTGCTAGATGTCGCTCATTGTTTATGATTAATTATATATATATATATATATATATAATAGTAATTAATTATTGCCAACGTAATTTAGGAACCTATTAGGCCACACACTTAGAATGAATTGGACTGAAATTTATTTGGACCATTAATTGAATTAATGGGCTTAAAGTGAATTAAATAAAGGGACCAAAAAGCAAGCCCTAGTAGGACTAGGACTCTTGGCCGCCTCTCTCTCTAGTATATATATATGCGGAGTCTTTTGATAGTATTCATATAAATCCAATACTAGAATTTAGGGTTTGAGTGAAACACTAAGTTTGTAGAGAGAAAAAAATAGGGATTTAATTTGTTCTTCGTATGACGAAGTCTTCTTACTTTGATTCAACAATTGCCTAGCACAAAATTGTTGAATCATATCATGTCCAATCTGTTCGTATGGATACCATAGAGAAGCCGTGCAATTCGTTGTTACAGTAATCGTGATTCAAGCGTGATTCTTTTGAATATTGCTCGCTCAAACAATCGGGTAATTATTCTAAATCTAATTTATATTATTCGCATGAATTTTAGGAGGGTCTTCGAAATTAAGTTTTGTTATTCTGTCTTGTTAATTTCGATGAAAACCCAACACCTTTCCCCTAACGCGCACCCAATCAAACATATCCTCACGAGATGAAAACAATTCATGCATCGTGAACACGTCTGTGAAATCCATAACAGTATCTTCAACATTATTTTCAACATTAGGTTCATAAGGAATGATTTGGTTTTTATCAGGGCCAACAACACTGGCCTCTGTAGACAATGTGTTTGAATCCTATTAACAATTACAAAACTTAATTAGCAAAGGGTTAAAACATACTGTTCGGTAGGGGGCCATGGAACAATTAAAGGAATGTTCGGCACCCCCCCTGCCGAACACTCTGAACACTGTTCGGTAGGCACCAACCGAACAGTCTTTAAACTCTTCGGCAGGGGGGTGCCGAACATTCCTTATGTTGTTCCATGGCCCCAACCGAACTGCCCAGAAGGTGTTCAGTAATCCATTGCCAAATACGATGACCCAGTTTACTCCTTTTGTGCTTCGAAAAAATTGAAGAAAATTGACATTTAAGCCATGAAATGAGATAAAATACTTACATAATTGGTCCCTTTTACTTTTTCTTGCTCCATTAGCAGCAATGTGGATGTATTTTTTGAGATTTAGGGTTTGGAGTTTGATGGAACTTGGAAGAAGATGAATGAGGATTGGAAGAAGATGAATGGATGAATGAATTTGTTGAGAAAGAGGGTGGGGTGTAGTAAAAAATCTTGGGGGGTGTACTTAGAACTATTGAGATGAAATGAAAAGGGGGGGGTGTTGTACTTAGTAACACCAAGGGCATTTAGATTTAAATTTATAATGACATTTTAATAATATATGTAGAGGGTGTACTTAGTAAATGTGTGGGGGGGGTTTGTAAATAGCAACTCTCTTATGTTTTACTCCTACTTATATATTGGATTAATATATAATTTGGTCCCTGAACTTGCTAACTTTTCCTACCTAGGCTATTGTAGTTGAAAATTTCCTAAATTGGTACTTGAACTGAGGTTTTGGGCTCTCAGTTAGTCCATCAACTAACTTCCGTCAGTTAAGACATTAGTTTTTTATTTTTATGACAAAAATGCCCTTGATAGTAAGTGCAATGATTGACGTGGACAATACTTACCAAGCTGAGTTGGATTATTTTGGTACTTATAATTTTTCTTCTCTCTCCTCTCTCCTCTATTCTCTCTTCTCTCCTTTTTTGCAATTTTTATGTTTACTTTTGTGTTAGTATTTTAATTTCTAATAAAATAAGAGTACAATAAAGAGAAAAATAACTAGAAAAAGAGTGTAAAATTTTTTTAAAAATTAAGAAAATAAAAAGAAACATATTGGAAATAATTTCTCCACTTTAAAATAAAATTTAAGTCAAAAGAAATTGACCATATTATTGTCAAATCAAAAGAAAAAAAAAATTGCCCAACCCTTTTTCCATCATTTAAGCCCCCCACCCCACCTCCCGCTGGCCCCCCATCACACACACACACACACACACACACTAGCACTCAACATCACCATCATCATCACCCACCACGACTAGCAAACAGCAAACCAACACCAACATTTGAGCATAAGCAACTCTTGCAAATGCAAAATCAACTTCCAGTACTCTATCTAATAAGTACTTAATCTCTGTTATTGATTCTGCAATTTCTGAAGTAAGGAAGCTCAAAACGACCTGCTCCTCAACACTCTAAGCGTCCGAAAGCTTGACTTCCATGTTTTTCAATTCCGGCGCCTCTTTGGGTTCCATAAAGTATGTTCCTCAACACTCTTTCCACTAACTTATTTTCCAAAAAAGCATACAAGGGAAAAAAGAAGACCCACATCGTGAAACAAAACCAAAATCAAAATCAAAACCTAAGCCTAAGCTAAGCCCACAACCCACCAATTTGAAACAAAACCAAAATCAAAACCTAAGCCTCAACTAGAACAAAACCAAAATCAAATCATGAAACAAAACCAATATAAAAATCAAAACCTAAGCCTAACCTTACCCCCAATTTGAGCCCTAGCCCGACCACTAGGATGGAATAATACATAATTTGGCGGCGATTGGAATTAACGTGGTTTACTTGGATCAAAGTGCGGCTTCGGCGACTGGGGGGTTTGAACAGTGGTGGTGGTGGTGGGGATGGGGAGGAGGAGTAGAGGAGATAAAGGAAGATGATGATAGTGGTGGTGAGGGGACATTGTTGTTGGGATTGACCGGTTGGATTTGGGGTTTGTAGAGGAGGGTTATGTCGAGAAAATGATATGTTAGATGAGAAAATTATATTTTTGTTGCATTATTAGTATTTCGATCCATTTCATCATTATTATCCACGTGGATTCTAATTCGTGAAGATCACACTGAACAATTTCTTTTAACTTTTCAGATCAATTTATTTCTTAACTTGATTATTTGTTAAAGATTAGGAATAGAATGTGTGGCGGCCGGATCCAAATTGCTAGCTACGTGAACCTCCGATTGTGATATCAATGTATCTATTTTTGCATTTTCATTTCAAACAATAAAAATTATATCACTAATTTGAAAATATTACAATATCCACAAAATTATACTGTTAAGGTTGTATGCTAAATAACTTCATTTAGTAATATAATATGTAGTGTCATCTTAACAATGATCAATAATAAAAAGAAGCAATACGAGCCTGACTGTGATACCAAATATTTGCTAGAATCGGTTGCTATTTTAATTATGTCAATACGCAATAATAATAATCAAATATATATATATATATATATATATGTGCAAAAATAATAAAAGAATATGAATACAACAATTTATATGGAAAACTTCTCACAACAAGAGGAATAAAAAAACATGGGAGACAGAAAAACAATCAACTACATGAAGAATAAGAGAATATGGAAAATTATAAGGTAACCATCGATCACTCAATCTCACAATCTCTCAAAGTATATCACTTGATTTCTCACAGTTGATCTCTAGAGTTAACGAAGAGTAATTCGAAGTGAAAACATACTCAAGCAACAACTCCTACACCTAGCCCTACTTCAAGAATTCAGGCAGAAATAGATGGTGAAAAGCCCTTTCTTTCGATTCTATTAGTTAGTAGAGCAAGATGTCAATGTGCCCCTAGCTCGAAGTCAAAACTCAAATTCTACAATACCTATCTTTCACGTCATAGGGCTTTTTTGTACATTTTATACATACTTCCCTAGCTAAAATGGAGTCTAAATTTGAAAAGGAAAGCTGAAAACCCGTCACAAGATATCATGAGCTGCACGGCTCTTGCCTGCGCCTTAGCGTAAGGATCTTTCTCCGAGCACACACCTAGAAGCCGTACGGCTTCCGCTTGCACCCACCGGGTATGGCTCCGGCTTGTCATCCTCTCTCCATGCTTGTTTTCACATATCCGAATGAACGAACCTTTGGAACCATTAAATATGTGTCACCAAAGCTCAACATACATTTTCCATTTCTCACCACATTAGTATTAACAGAGACAGACCGAGCAAATACTATCTGTTAGTATTTGTTTTGATTCTACAGTGTTAGATATGTTCATACAATATGTATAGTTAATTAGTCACTGAAACGATGTCTATTATGTTTTCTCTAACATAATATCACAAGATCTAGGACAACGATCATCCCCACAAATTCCTATGATTTAGAGCTTGATGTCAGGATATCAAGCTAACAATGCCAAATGAAATTTTTGATTTAGCGGGACTCTGTAATCGCCACAGAAATTTTTTAAGAAGAAACCTATCATTTGAAGAGGGAATGAATTTTCGAGGGCAAGGTAATATAACCTGATTAAACAGTGTAGCGTCCTGATTTATTGTTCATCAACGGTTGGAAAAAGATTATACGGATTGAATTTTGTTTACAATTTTTCACCCGAAACGGATTGAATTTTGTTTACAATTTTTCACCCGAGTGCAACACATTAAAAAACAGTGCTGTACTTTACAACACAAGTATATAGGATCATCGATAAAATAAGTATTGATTCAATCACATTCTTCCTGCATCATATATATATATATATATGTGTGTGTGTGTGTGTCAAAAATTATATTCTTTGAGTGAGGAGAGATCTGGGTAAAGCTGCAAATTAAAAAGAATTGACTCTTCCATTTCAATCTATCTATCCATGAACATATAAGAGATCCTTTGCAAGTAAAATGAACAAAGAGGATTAAAGAAACGCATGAAAATTTAACGGTATATTCTCTCGAAATAGAAAAAGCAAAAAGAAAAAGGGAAAATTTTCTTTCTTTTGTTTTTTCTTTGTCTAGAAGAAGCTGAAACTGTTGAATCTCAAGCTTCCATAGCTAGTTGCGGTGGCATACGCATTAAGAAGCTCATTTTGGGCAGACCAGAAATCGGCTTTAAGGCCACCTCTCCTCACTGCTTTCAGAATCTTGTTCCGGTGTGCATAGCCCGTCACCGCCACCTTTTGGCTATTTGCATCCACTTCTACTTTCTCTATTCCTACACACAACATTCAATAAAATTTGTATCAAATCAATGAAATTGTAATTCTAGAAAAAAACATACTGTATTAAACAAAGAATGAAAAGAAACTCTTTTCGATCTTCTTGGCGAAATTTGGGAGAGAGTTACCTCTCAATTTTGATAGGCACTTTCGGAGTCTTTTCTCATGTATGCCAACCATCTCTACCTTCAATTCAACTGTCTGCGCGCAATTACAATGCATGAAGCATACATTAACAGACATGTTTAGAAAGAATATGCAACCTAATGCATTGGTTCACAAATTAGTATCGCATAACAAAACTCCTTATGGTAATCATGTGCATGTAATTAATTGGGTCGACATTGACTTATAAGTTCTGCTTCCACCTCCGAATTGAAAAAGAAGAAGAAGAATATATAACAATCAATGCATAGAATAGAATTGAATTGCAGTCTCCATGCATTTATAGCAATCAATATCTATATATGAAGGATTAGATAGATCACATCTCAAGTGTAGGTGTAGCCTGGGTTACATGGACTTCATATTTGCCAAAGTACTTGTGTTGACACGACACAACGTTAATGTGGGTGTGTCGCGACAGTTGGATATCTATATTTTTAATGTAAAATCTTAAAATTTTGGCAGGTTGAACCACCCGATCCGAATCCTCCATGTAACCTATACGACGTACCCTTGTCTGAATTGACACTAGAAATTAAGCTGAAAGATTGGGAGAAGAGAAAAAAGGTACCTCCATGAAAGAATTAAACTCCAATATATAAAGAAAGATGATGACTTATTGATGGAGGGAGCAGAGTAATAATATGGAGAGAGCAAACAGAGTTAACAGATTTACAGAATGGGGAAGATACGCCATTTATATATATAGCAGAGGAGGACCTGACAAAATGATGGAATGACAATTAAAGTATGGATCTTGATTCAGCTTCCAAAAACTAGGGTAAACTGATCTATCTGATTGCCTTTGCCTTTTGTTTTATTCTATTTTATTATTTTTATTTTATCTTTTTTCCCATTTAAAGAGAAACAAAGAAGGGAGTAGTAAACCAGAAATCAAGAAAACACACACACACACACACTCACAATGCCCAAAGCAATCTGAGTTTGTTACCTTTTGTAATGATTGGTATTTTGACTAGTCAAACTTGGCTTTTCTTGGAGGAGGGGCGTAGGGATCTCTTTAATTAATTCCCTTTCTCTCTCCTCTTCATCAGGTAACAGGTATGTATCAAAGATTCATCAAGAAGTGAAAGGAAATGGGAAAATGTAATGTACTGGTCACACAAAATGGAAAAAAAAGGGTAAGAGTAGTTGAAAAGAAAAGGGAATATTAAAACTTGGCACAGTTGGGAAGAAATAACCTATAGAGCAAGTTTGGTATTTTTGGCTAGTGTAGTTTACTTGGCCTAGATGTAAATGATGAGAATATGATGTGGCAATTAAGCTGCTGCTTTTTTGGTAGAAAAAACAGTTGGCATCATGTGGGACCATCTATGCTGGTTTCATAGGGGATTGGATAAGCAAATTTTTGTAGCTTTGGCAAAATCTAATTAATTCATCAAATGCAGAAAATCAATTAGGATCTATTCCATAGTTTGAAAATATTTGGGTGTTGGACAAGTATTACTTGCAGGTGGATTGGGAATTCAGTGGTGCTAGTTTTGTGTGGTGTTTGTTTAAGATTATTATTGAGTAAGTTGATTGAAGGTTTGGGATGCTTGGATTTGAGGTGTGACAAAATAACGTCGTTTCTTCAAAAGCTAATTTTTACTCTTTCATTTTTATCAATCCTAAGCGTTCAACCAACATATTCATGAATGAAGTTTGAACACAACTCCAACCGAGATTGGTTTGATTTTCTATATATTGCTAGTAATCTAGATAATTGTGAAAAGAACGATTCAACAATATTCGAGCTTTTTGCATTGTGAGCATCTTGTTATCAGACTATATATACATGCTTGTCAGTTGTCACAAACAAAGTGATTATTATTATTTCTAGTTATCAACCTCTTCTCCAAAGTTCAAACTTCGAAACAAAACACTAGTTGAGATGGATTCAAAATTTTCTATGCATGTGATTGGCTTTGATAAGTGTAAAAAGGATGATCAAATGCGCGAGCTACCTGCATTATTTATGAGCTCTTTGAACAGATTAATGCTTATATATTTTTCTTTTCAAGCAGAAAGGATTTATTAGTAATTTACTATTGTAACCTCAAAGCCATATGAAACAATATCTAGAGAAATGTGTATATTCAAATCTCATCTTTGGCTTGCTTTTTATATATAGAATCTGGATCTCAAAATTTTCAAATGGATTCAACTCATGATTCTCGACATTCTCTTTGTTCTTTTGTTATGTATTTTGAGGTAGAGACTTTTTTGTACTTTTTGAATGGTTTTGGGCAGTTGAGAGTATGTTCTGATCAGTTCTAGCTAGCTAGGCGGACCAAGTACCAAGTATCAATGTCCATTGGACTAGATTGATTAAGCTGGACTACGTACTGCAAAACTAAGTTCATGATAATTGATGGCTTCAAACCAAAGTTTTTGGATCTCTAGAGTTGCTGATATGTGGAGTTGGTGACTGTAACCAGACCACATTATTTAATCAGTTAATCTCTTGATGGGCCGGACTTTTTGCTCAAAGTGACGTTGTTTTAATGGATTGTTGATCTGAACCATTATTAGATTCAGTAGATTTAATGATATGAGGCGTGATATTGGTCCCAAACTCCGCCAACTCCATGATCAGCAACTATAGGTTACATCGTCATGAGTTCCACAGCAGCATATGACATTCCATCAACGCATTGCAATATTGTTTCCCCCTTCCTGCCTAAATGAATGCATTGGATGAAATCACCCATATATATATTAAGGAAGTCCAATTTTTCTGATTAAAATTGAAACTTGCATTAATCAATTTATCCAAGGACATACGATTCGTTAGTTAGGGAGATTAAAAAAAAAAAAGGTACAAATTAAAATGGCGTTTATTAAAGGGCAACGGTGTTATTAGGCTAGCCACGACAAGCCACTTAACTTTAAGACTTGAGCTTAACACCTGACCTGTAAGAAACTCAATCACAACTCGATTACATTTATAATGGCTGCTACTTAATTACACGTTATGGAATCCGAGTTGTATTGGTCTCAAGTCTGAATACTCGCAACGTTTATCATTTCATCACTACCATTTCATGTGACTTTGTAGTGAAATTATTTAATTTGTAATGTTGAGTAAATTGACTTAATGTAAAACGTTCAACATCCAATTTCAAATCTCAAAATTGAGGTCTCTAAATGAATGGGCGTTACATAATTAACTTCAAGTCGTGCGACCTCTCCACTATTGATATTTGCATCCTAGGGGTTAAAATTGTGAATTTCTCCGAGGATTAATAGCATTTTAGGGTCCAAGGTTGACACCGATTCCCACTTTAGGGTCTCAGGTTTCAATTTTAATAATTTTAGGTCCAATGTTCTAATTTTGTTCTACCTCTGTCCCGGATAAATATTTTTACTTTATATTTTGGGATGTCCCAAATAATGTTCCTAAAGACTTTTTATCTACATATTCTCTACCATTCTTCCTAATATAGCTTCATTTATTATAACACATTTAAAAAATTTAATTATTTAAAATAGTTAAACTCAATTAATGTTTATTTATCTGGGATGAAGGAATATTAAATGAAATATTTAGAGTAACTTCAGTTTCAATTTGGCAGAGATAATGAAGAGACAGCCTGGCAAAAAGACTTATTTGTTGGAAGTAGCGTTATCAACAAACCTCTCAAATGGAAATGGGAGTTGATTTCCCAGGGTTCATCACATGAGGGCGCCGGCCTCTTGCCAGGATATCAAGCCATCACATCCAATAATAGCTATTACATGAATCTAAAACACGCATGATTACACATTCACACCTATCACTGAATACTAATTAAGTACGGCCATGCATGTAGCTTAATTAATTGTAGCTGTCATTCATTTCTAATGTGGATGATTGCTGCTGTTACTTTGCATATAGCTGCTTGCGCCTGCACATCTGGCCCAACATGTTCATGTTTGAGCATTCAGCTTGAAAATTTTATTTTCCAGTTATCACTGTTAATTTGAAGCACCCTACCACATTCTTTTTGGAGCACTCATGGAAAGAATAATTCCTGGTGGGAAAAGTACTTAAGTATTACTCCTTCGATTTCACCAATTTACTTTTGTAAAGTTTAATAATTAAGAAATATTATATATTAGTATCATTGGAGTTAGTCATTATTACAAAGATGTTTAAGCATAGCAAAAATGTTTATAGCATATGGAGAGAGTAAAGTTGAAAGATTATGGAGATTGTATACAGAATTTTTGAAATTGGTACATCCCAAAATAGTATAGTGAACTCATTACATGGAACGGAAGCTTCTTCATATCTTTCTCTGTTAAAAGTAAGCAGAGGCTTGTTAAGCAACTTACAACATCGTGCTTCCACCTCTTGCATACATGCACGAGTTATGATATTTCTAGTTTTGCCCTTTCTACCAGGGATACGATCCCTGTTTTGGAAGGTGAAACTGTAATGTGCTCTGTCCCCAAGCTTTTTAACTCCCATCTTTGTTCATTCCTGGTACTAGCTAGTCATGACATAGGCATGCATGTGTATTATTAGCAGGGTTAGCTGTGTGATTGATCGTGATCCCATGTCCGAGCTGAAACATCAACAAAACTGGTTCAAGACATACATGCTTGAGTTTCAGAAGTGAAATTTCTGCAACAATCCCGGCCTGGACCATTCACTCTCTCCCTCACTCTGCAGGACCTGTTGATCCAAGGATGTCACAAAATATGCACAATACCTTTCTACAGTTAAATGCTCAATTGTGTAATTAAATTGCGAACTCTGGACAGCTTTTCTACCTTGAATAGATTATAATTAAAGAAACTTGACAGCATAATCTACCTTTTCCCCAAACTAGGCGCATATGACTAGTTTTGTTACGGAGTTTTGTTGTTAGTTAAAATGTTGGTAATGGATCAAGATGATGTCTCAAAAGTGGCATGCAGGCATTTGGTCTGGCCCTTCGCCCTCCCCATATAACTTTCGTGCTATGAGTAGTGAAGACTGCAAGTAGAGTATTATGTAGGTAATTAGTATATGAACTACATGTAGTGATGCCCCAACACATTTTAGTCACATTTTCTCTTATCTAATCAATGAAGCAACTGGTAAAAAGCTGCAATTGTTGATGAAGACAATGGCTAGAACCAACTGCAGCTAACTCACGTTTATATTGCACTATTCTCATTGTTTGACCATTTTAGTTTATTATGATGCTGATTGCTGAAATTCATTATGATATATTTGTTACTCTCTCTCTCTCTCTCTCTCTTTTCCCCATGAAACAAAAATCACATGAGCACCAACCGCATTAACATTTGAAGTTCGGTATAAGGCTATAAGCTGTTGTGAGCACAGGTTGCATGCATTTTCAATCACACACCTTCATGTTTGGGGCGATCAACATTAATAGAATCAATGTTAATTATAAATACAACTTTGCTAGGTTTATAACTCTTTTTACAACTATTGTTACAATTAAACCTTAATGAAGGGTAAGATTGTCTTTTTTCAAAACACATTTGCCATTCATCAAGGCTTAGTTCTAGCAATAGTTGTAAAAGCAACTGTAAACCTAGCATTTTTCTTATAAATAACTGATATTTGTTTGCATGTTCATATCTGATGAGGGAGGGTAAGATTGTCTTTCTTCAAAACACATTTGCCATTCATCAAGGCTTAGTTGTAACAATAGTTGTAAAAAAAATTATAAACCTAGCATTTTTCTTATAAATAACTGATATTTGTTTGCATGTTCATATCTGATGAGGGAGTTCTTTTCAGTTTTTATTTTTTCCTTCTCTCTCAAATAAGAATTGAGTAACTACATTTGTTATAATGATTGACTTCTTTTTTTCATATTTTTCTAAAAGAAATGAGACTTTATATATGTCGTACTAGAATAAAAAATTAATTTTTTTTGTCATATTAGAGTTTGCCATCTTTTTCCTTGAACATTGCAACAATAAACTTTTAAACAAAAGAATTAATATATTCATATTATAAATGAATGCCATGTGAATGTTTAAGAGCATCCACAAGGACCACGACAATAAATTCATCAAAATGTTTATCTCTCTTGCTTAGAGCATCTCCAGTGGGAGGTTTAAAGCCAATTATAAAGCTTTTTGAAAAGCTTATTACCATTGGAGCGGGTGAAGTGTATTTAAAAAGGTTTGTATTTTTTGACCGGTTTATACATTGCTTGGTCAGCAAAATGGGAGGAAAATGACAGCAATCGGTTGCAACGACTGTTTTTATATAAAAAAAAAAAACTTTACAATGGTAATGAAATAATTCCTATAAATTGGTTTCCAAAATTTTTTTTTTACACCGGTAGCCGCATCACAGGGATTTATTCAAGAATTTCAACAATACCTCCAAAGGCATGCGGAACTACGTGATCGGGAAGTACATCAAAAACTTCGATCTGATTTGGTCGAACATATTTGGGAACGCTTTGGAGACAACAATAATGAAAATTAAGTTGTAACGATTGGATATTTCTTATTAGTATTTAATTACTTTGTTTTCCCATTGTATTATGCAACTTTAATTATAATTTGTATGATTTTATGTTGATTTAGTTCAATAAAATCTATATTGTTATATCGGTATTTTGAATTACTAATAAATATTTATGAATAAAAATGTTTTTTTCAAAGATAAAATTTAAAAATATATAAATTATTTTTTGGACGTATTATATTTGTTCTATAAATATTTATGTTTTAAAATGATATATTTATTTTTGAAAATAAATGTATATTGATTATTGGGAAAGAATAAAATATGTAGTTGTGGGTCCATGCTATAAAGCTTTTATGGGTTTATGTATAGTGGAGAATATGTTTATAGAGAAAAGGTTTATAAGCTGATGACGTGACATGACGTGGCAGGAGAAATAAACCTTTTGAAAGGTTTATGACTGTGGATGCCCTTAGTCATTAGCTTATAAATCTTTTCTCTATAAACCTATTATCTACTGTACATAAACTCATAAAAGCTTTATAGCATGAACTCACTACTAAATATTTTATTCTTTTCCAATATACATTTGAAAGTAATAATTTTATTTTCAAAAATAAATATATCATTATAAAACATAAAAAAATTATAGAAAAAATATATTATGCATGTCCAAAAAATAATTTATTTATTTCTTAATTTTATCTTTCCAAAAATATATATTTTATTTATTAATATTTATTAGTAATTCAAAATACTAATGCAACAATATAGACTTTATTGAATGAAATTAATATAAAATCATAAGAAACATAATTAAAGTTGCATAATTAATTTAGTTACAAAGTAATTAAATACTAATAAGAAAATATTCAATCGATACAACTTAATTTTCATTGTTATTGTCTCCGAAGCGTTCTCAAATATGCTCGACCAAGTCGGATAGAAGTTTTTGATGTACTTCAAGATCACGAAGTTTTTAATCAACCTAGCCGTTATAGTGGAAAGAAAGGAATAAAAAATGTTTTTTTATTTTTATGAATCAGCTAAACATCAACCGATTGATAAATGTGAACTCATAGGAGTCAGTAACTTTATTTTCACTCCATTAATGGTGTAAACCTTTCCATAAAGCTTTACAATTGCTTATAAACCTCCCGTTGAAAGTGCTCTAAAAGAAAGTCACCGACTCACCGATACCTAAAAAATTTCCTAGTATTTGATTCGTCCAACTTATCAGTGCATCGTTCTTTATTCTTGTTTTCTATGTGCGTGTTTTTATTTTTGCAGTTTAGTGGTTATATATTTTGATTTTTTTTTTATGTTTATTTTGGTAAAGATTGAAGATAATGTAAGACATAGATAAAAAGCGAAGTTAAAAGAAAATTTTCAAAACTATAAATGAAGTCACTAAATTGTGAAAGAGAACAAACCGTATGCTTTGGAATTGATACCGTATTTTCTAATGTGAGCAATTAGTGGTCTATACTCTACAATAAATCATTATGATAACCAAAATAATATTAATTTTTTAAAAATAAATTTATAACCAAAGTTTAAGCATTACTAAAAAATAATATCCAAACAAGATTTTGAACAAATATAAAGCAAGAGATTAAAAAAAGAATTAATTTTTTTTAAATTATTAAATATCAATAATATGAAAATTTCAGTTAAATAATAATTAATTATTCTACAAAGATGGAGTACTTAAAAATAGTTTAATGTATGTTACATTGTTACTCTCCTTAACGGGTGTTAATTTTGCTAACGTAAGTGGCTGAGGTAGAATGTTTAACCATTAGTTTGCAATCAAAATGCTGACGTGGACAAAAAAGATACAGCATAGAAGACTATTTTGCCCTTTAAAGTTGAGAAATGTAAGATTAATTTGATTGTTATGTCCAATAATATAAAAAGATAAAAGAAAATCAATCAATAAATTTTTATTTTTCAATAATAAAAAATATTTTTATTCTTTCTTATTTTCCAGTTGAATGGGAGCTATTCTCACCTCCAATTCCTCTAACTACACCACTTCCTTTAATTTTGAACATCACTAAATACTAAATACACCTTCTCATTTCTCTATTTTACCCCTCCTAAAATATACTACCTCAGTTCTAAAATAATTGTCATTTTAGCAAAAAAAATTTATTCCAAAATAATTGTTGTTATAGGATTTCAAGAAACATCTGCCCATATTTTGTCAAAATTACCCTTATTTATTACTCTCATTAAAGAGGGTTAGTAAGAAGAAAAAGAAAAATTACTCTTACAACTTACTTATAATAATTGAACTTAAATAAGGGTACATCAGTATTTTTGAAAACTTTCATAATCTGTGTACAAATTACTAAAACGATAATTATCTTAAGACGGAGGTTGTATAAAAAAATTACTACCTCCGTCCCAAAATAAATGACTGTTTAGAAGAAAAAATTTGTCCCAAAATAAATGATGTTATAGGATTTCAAGAAAAATATATCCACATTTTGCCAATATTACCTTTATTAATTACTCTCTAATTAAATGTTGTATTGGAAATAATCATGCAACTTATTAACATTAATTGCACTTAAATAAGAGTAGATCAGTATTTTCATAAGTTTTCTTAATTTGTGTGTATATTTTTAAAAAGTCGTTTACCCCCTCTACTTATAAAACACTCACCCAAAACCCAAATTTTTTTGTCTGTCCCAAAATAATTATTTTATTTGAAAGTTTTTTTTTAATATAACATTTTTACTATTTTACCTTTACTTTTTCTTGCTAGTTTAATTGCAAGCCACATTTATTGGGCATTAAAAGAAATTATATATCATATCAATATTAATAATCAAGTCAATATTGATATTAATATGGTATGAAATACTTTCTTGTCCCTAAATTATTGTTTTTTCTTACTATCTTAATCTATGTGCCGCGTAAAATAAGATAATAATTTAGCAACAGAGGGAGTTGCTTTCTTTCGCCCTATCAGTCCTATCCCCTTGCAGCCCTTGGGAGTACAAGTAATACCCATGTATATATTTGTAAATATTTACTAATATTTTGTAAAAAATAAAATAAGGAAAAAGAAAGAGAAAATAGGAGTCCAGGTGTCAAAATGCAGGGAACAGCGCCGACTGTTAGTGAAGGGCAACGGGGCTTTGGCTTCCGAGAGCTCCATGTGTAAAGTGTCCCCCAATGTTATAATCCCCACCTACATACACAGCTAAACCAGAGACTGCCTGGTTTGTGTTTGTTGAAATGCTTCCTTCACCTCACCTTGATTGGCAATTGATCCTCTCTTTCCAGCCTTAATTCGGTAAATTTTTTATTACTTAATTGCATTCTGTTCTAGATTTTTGGTTAGCTTTTCCTAATTTGATGTTGTTAAAATATTTTTTTAATCTACATCCCTTTGTTGCTGTAGTATTATCTGAGTTGGCACTGCAAATTGAGTCATTTGACCATGAATTGAGGGTCTGCATTGTTGTGTAATTTAGTCTTTCTTGATGTTGGGAACAGAAATGGTTGAAATTGGATTTGATACCTTTTTTTTTTTTTTTCAATTTCAAATGTATAAAGACCAAGCACCCCAGGGCTGCTGATAGCGCTCTACTGTCACTACAATACTTGCCCCTGTCGGTCTGTTCGAGGAGAGAGAAGAGAACGAGAGAATTGGTCCAACGGTACTTTTTCCGGCAGCTCGAGGTGAAACTTCCAACGGTAATTGTTGGCATCATGCTCTTGACTACGTTTAGTTATTTCAATTATGGTTCACATTTATTAAAATTTTCAGTTCTGTTCCCCTGGATTTTGTAGTTGTTATGTGATGATTTGATTTTATATAGACTATTCGGAGTTGATCTAGGTAAATTCAAATTTAATTTTGAAAGAATGAAGTTTTTGCTTGAATGTTGTAGATTTTTTTTAACGGTGTTTGATTTCAGAGAGTTATTATTATTTTTTTAATTATTAATTGTCTGTTTTTGGACATGTTTAGAGTTTATTTTGATTTTTTAGTAAGAATTTGTTGTGTAGGAGCTTGGGAATGTATTTCCTGCTGAAATCATTTTGTTTTTTGTAGACTGATTTCACTTTTGGAAATTAAACTTTTAAAAGTTATATCTGGCTTTCTGATTACTGGATTGCATGTGTGTGTGTAAAGTTATATCTGGCCTTTGGACCGCTGAAATTGAATGAACGAGCAATGCTTTGGGAAAACCAAATATATATATATATATATATATGTGTGTGTGTGTGTGTGTGTGTATATAGATTTGTGTGTAAATGCTATATCTTTGCCTTATTACAGCTCAATTGCATAAGGCTAATGATTTGATGAAGACAAAAAAAGAAAAAAAAACATGTGTGTATGAAATCATCAACATTGTTTTTCTGATTTTGAATGCATTTACTTCTTTCTAGTTTTGGGGAGTTTCGCTCAACATCTTTTTGTAGTAGAGAATCCTTGCTATTAGCAAGGGTTAACAGTGTTCCGAATCATCCGTACTTAACTTGAATTACGACTAGATTGTTTTTAGCGGTTTACTCCTTAATTTTGTTAATCTTAGCATTGATGATTGTTGAAATGAGTGGCTTGATTTTGGAAGCTCACACCAAAAAATTATATAGATAGATCTGTGCCTCGATGTGTGTCCACCTGATTCTTTAGTATGTAGGTGGTAGCTAAGTTTTTGTTTCCATATTCAAAGTTGCAATTGGATCTATTGCTTTCTATTACAGTTTATGTTGCCCGTGGTCCTTTTCTCCTTACTGAGCATAACCCTGTAACCACGATGCACTCTTCCTTATTTTCAGAGTTTAAGTTTCATGTTCCTTGAATATTGAATGTGATACTGGTTTACCATCCACTCACTGCTTTCATTTTCATTTGCATGTGTTTGATAGAAGAAATTTTTTAATCTGGCCATGTGTATTGTCTATTGCTGACAATTTCTCTCTTCCAGAATTCTTCTTGAGGCTACAAATGGAAAAGAGAAAAAAAAAATCAAGATAAATCCACAACCACAAGTACCACTTACATGTGGATTAGAAATCTAAGCTAACAATAGGAGGTCTTTGTTGAGAAATAAAATACAGTCTAAACCTCGTTTTAAGTGTTGAATTAGAAGATATAATTTGTTCTTTTTTTAATTTTTATTTTCTATGTTCTTGGTTCCTTTCAAGCCCAAATGAAAGGGTAACTTTCCTCAAGTCCGATAGCAAGTCACACATGAGCATGTGAATATGTCTCGTGTGTGGATTGTCTTGAGATGATGACATCAGCGTATCTACACCCTTGGCTTTTCAATTGTATATACAAAAGAAAAGGCTTTTGTTTTACTTGAGGGTTGAACTTGTACCCAGATGACTGTTGTTCCAAATGTCAATCACACTTAATTCACTAGTGACCTTTTCATGTTAGATGATATGCTCAAAGTTAATTATGTCTTTGAATAGATGAAGATCATATGAGGTGCTGTAGACTTCATTGTCCTTGGATACCCATGCTTATCCATGCTTGCTTTAGTATTAGAATCTAGGTTTAAATTTCTTGGCCTTCCTGTTTTTGTGGACTTTCCCTGAGCCTAATATAGATCTAGTTTACTCTCTCTCTCTCTCTCTCTCTCTCTAGGTTTGAGATAATAACTGAAAACTTTTGCTAGTTGTTGATGATGTCACACAACCCTCTTGAATATTACATCCTGTTTCCTACAAGGCTTGATTTGTATATGCAAATATATTGTCCTACCTTCTACTCCAAATATTAAGTAAAAGTTCCTTTTCTCAATTAGGAAGTATTTAGCATTTATTTATGACTGAAGTCTCTCTCTCTCTCTCTCTCTCTCTCTCTCTCTCTCTCTCTCTCTAATCCAATTGATCTATAATCGTGTTTCTCGCGTTTGCAGTTGCTATCTTTTGTTCTTAGTCTTCATAAATCTAAATTCATTCATGATATATCTGGAAAGCTATGTACCTTTCTTCTAGAATTTGCTGTAATGGAAGAACCTATATAACATGTTTTCTGTTCCTTGCGTTTCCAAAAATTAAAGAAAATTTCTGAGTCGGCTATGCTTTCAGTACCTTTCCCCGATGCTTCCAGCACTTAATAGATGCTTACACTTTTCAAAGAAATATTAGATGCTTATATTTTGATTTTCCATATATGAATGGTTCTTTTGGCTATTATAAGTAGATCACCGCTTATGGATATTATTAGATCGACATGCATGCATGAAGTCCATGGGTCCTCACTTTAGAATTTCTTTCTGGCCAGGTAAGTTTTATAGAACGTGATGTTTGGCAACTATGAAATAGAATGTTCACATAATAAGTGTATGTTTAAGTGGATGCTTTATTAAATAAAAATTATTGAATTAGAAGTTAATACATTAATAGGATGTTAGAAGTAGTGGTTCTCGGATATTATTAGATTTTTTCTTGCGCCACCACTTGAGATGTGGATCCTGATAATTTAATTAAAACACAAGTATGTAGTTCAAACGTACTGCTTAATTTGACTTGTTGCAGAAGATAAGGTGATAAGGCGATGCTGGCAGCTCTTCTTGGAGTTATTTTAGTTTTCTCTATTAAAAGTAAAAAGTGTGCTCTTAAGATTCAATTGCAACTTTGGTATTTCTAGTTGTAGTTTTTATTGAATGTGATTGTCGAAAATGGTAATGGAACGTCTTTCGCACATTTGCACATGGTGTAACATTTTGTTTATACTTAGTATCATAACTGTTCATCTCGAAGTCCTGCACTGTGTCCGTCAAGATCTATTTGTGGCAATATTGCAGAAGATGTATGAAGATCTTAACATTTTTAGGTCTATAGTTGTTAGGTCAAGGCTTTTAACTGATAGCGTGTGTGTATTAGCCAATTTATGTGTTAAATGTGTTGTTGGACTGGAACTTATCTCATCTTTGTCATGTCTGTATTGGAGTTAGCATTGATTTCTAATCATCAAGTGTGGACGTAGCTAAATCTCCGGTGGGTAATTCTTGTTGCCCATTGACTTTAATCCCAAAGTTGTTCTACCCCCTGTCACAGGAGTCAGTGGCAGTGATTATGTGACTTTTACTAGTAAATAACATCCACATACAGACATACCATTTCAGCAAAGGTTTCAAGCCATTCGGCAAGAAACTCAAATATCAATTCATACATGAATCTACAATCAAACATTGACTTGTTTTCTCTAATGAACACAGTTAATTCAATTATTGGCTCTTTCTGTTTGAGTTTAGACTCCAAACATGACCAAATATTCCCAATTTCAACCCTCAATTTTTGTTCCCCAGCATCAAGAAAGACAGAATTACTCAACAATGCAGACCCTCAATTCATGGTCAAATGACTCAATTAGCAGTGCCAACTCAGGTAATACTACACCAACAAAGGGATGTAGGGAAAAAAATTAACAACATCAAATTAGGAAAATCTAACCGAAAAATCTAGAACACAGTGCAAATGTATTAAAGTTTTTATGGAATTAAGGCTGGAAAGAGATGATCAATTGCCGACCCAGGTGAGGTGAAGGAAGATTCATCGAACACAAAGCGGGGGCAGTCTCTGGTTTAGCTGTGTATATAGGTGGGGATTATAACATTGGGGGACACTTTATACATGGAGCTCTCAGAAGCCATAGCCCCGATGCCCTTTCACTCACAGTCAGCATTGTTCCCTACATTTTGACACCTGGACTCCTATTTTCTCTTTCTTTTTCCTTATCTTCTTTTTTACAAAATATTAAATCTTTACGATTATATACATGGCCTAACGTCATGTGTGACCACTGACTACTATACTTAGGTTCAGGTACCACTTTTATTACTCTACTAATACTTTTTTTATTTCTGTCCATTTTGACCATAATTATTAAAGGCAAGCGCCTCGGTCGCCTGAGGCAAGAGGCAAGGCCAGGCAAGGGTATGTCGCCTGTAGGTGCCCAGGTGAGGCGTTGTGACAAAAGTGAGGCGGTCGCCTATTCAAGAGGCGAGAGGTGAAGAAAGGCGACCTAAGGCGAGCATCGAGAAATTAGGGCCCTTAAGTTGATACGACCTAGTTTCTAGGGTTATTTTCAAGAGAGAAACACCAAAAAAAAAAACCTAATTAGACCCAGACATTGCAATCGACTTCCACATTCAACTTTGACTGCGTCTTCAACCTCGACATACTCTCTCAATCTCTCACTCTCTTCTGCGCTTACTACCCAATCAACTTCTCTCACTCTCTCTCGTGTCTTCACAGTTGACGCCGACAGAGGTGCTTTTCCTTTTTTTTATCTTTTTTTCTTTTTTAATGTAAAGTACTACAAATTTTTGTACTGTCACTACTATGTATAGATGTCTGAAATTAATAATTACATTCCATGGCTTTAGGTCTCTTTTGATTTCCATGACATTATTTTCACTTGCTTTGATAACTACTACCTCCGTCTCAAAATAATTGTCGTTTTAGCAGTTTGCATACAGATTAAGGAGTCTTACATCTACCCTTATTTAAGTTCATTTATTGTAGACAAGTTGCATATGAGTATTTTTTTTCTTTCCTTTTAACAACTCTAATTAATGAGGGTAGTAAATAACAGCAATTTTGGTAGAATATAGACAATGTTTCTTGAATTCCTATAATGACAATTATTTTGGGACAAAATTTTTTGCTAAAACGACAATTATTTTGGGACGGAGGTAGTATTAATTTTCTTGTTTGAAGTTTTAGTTAAGTTCATCAATTGCATTGGAATTTCAACTATGAATGATGAAATTTGTGTTAATGATATTATGTTAGAACTTATATTAGCTCACTTATAACATGTTTTGTTGAGATTTGTTAAGTTATACTCCCTCTGTCCCTAAATTATTATCTTGCTTTCCTTTTTTGTCTGTCCCAAAATAATTGTCTTGTTTGAAAGTTTCCTTTTTAGGACAATACTTTTACCATTTTACCCTTACTTTTTCTTCTTACTTTAATTATGGGTCATATGTACATGGGCATTAAAGGAAACTACACACTGTACCAATATTAATAATCAAGTCAATTATTTTTTCTTAATCCGTGTGCCGAGTCAAACAAGACAATAAATTAGGGACAGAGGGAGTACTATATAGTTTATTTATTTTTTCTTAATATTGTTTCTGTGTTCGCCTTTTGCTTACCCGACTCTTGCCTGAAAAATTTACCTCTCGCCCGCTTCTCGCTTTTTGCATTTGATAACTATAATTTTGACATGAGTAAATTCAATACATTTAGCTTTATAAAATTGGAATATGCAATCTTTTTGTTCAAAATTGAAATATAAAAGATGAAAAGTAATAAAAAGAAAGGATTACACCCATTAATGATTCTTTTTATGAAAATAAACTTTTTTAATTTGCTCATGGATTATGAAAAAACCTTTTTTTTTTCCTTTCTGTTTTACATTGTAGTAACCAAGTTTTGGACTTAGTGGACCAAATAGATCTTGCAAGCTTCTAGATAATAATTGAAACCTTTTTAGAACAAAGTTCATATTAGAGATTCTATTTGCTAATATTTAGAAGTGGAGGGGGTCCATAATATAAATACAAATCTGAAAGAACCATATTGGAAGGGGGTTACGATGGCCCCCTTTGGCCCTATAGTCGCTTCGCCAATGATGGTGCCAGTCATGTTAGGTAGTCATTACTGCGGTACTGCCCAAGAAGATTATGTTATCATGGGCGTGACATATCACATTGTTTCCTCATTTTGCCCTAAATGATTGCCTTTCTGTAAAATTGCAATTTTTCGTATTAGGATTGAAACTTTCTTGAATCTATTTACCCAAGGACAAATATTCATCGAGGAGATGATGAAACCAAGAAGTGGCATTTGCCTAATGAGGAGGGTATTGGTAATCCCAAGCTCAATAGAAGCTGATTACAGAGAAAAACAAATATTTTCAAAGGAACTACTTGCGTGTCTGATGCGGAGATGGGCTGAAATGCAGTTGTTTCTTTTTCTTCCATTCATCAGTGCTGCTTAGTTGTAACAGAGACTAACAAACTGTTATTGCTTATAAGTGATAATTGGGTTTGAAACAGAATCACTTGGCAGGATAATTAACATGGATGCACAACATTCAAAGAGGAAGGTGAAAAGAATTATTTGGAAAAACTGTGGGGAGACGTTGTCTACAAACTTTTCGAATGGAAACGGAAATTCATCTTCGAAGCTTCATCATGATGTGTTTAATAAAAGGCCACGCTTTGATCCTATTCAAGTGCCTGCAACCACAGGGACTACTAGTTCAAACGGGCCTTTCATGATGCCGCTTTTATCCATTCCTAACGTGAATGAATACAGTTCGAAGGCATCTATTGTCTTGTCTGGGACAGCTAGGAAAGGAGGACTTGGACCATCAGTTGGAGCCGTGGACATTGGTGTTAGCAAATGTGCTTATTATTTTCGAGTTGCTCTACCTGGAGTCAAAAAGGATCCCGGTAGGTTCTCTCTTTATTAGCTTAACTTTATCTTTGAAAAGTTTGAAACTAAAGATGCTCCTATTTCAGCTCATTCATTTTTTTATTTGAATGCTTGCTACTATTAATTGAAATAGTATCTGTCCCCATTCTTCAGAATTCGCTGATTTATTTTAGTTTCTTGTGATCAATTACAAGGGAATCCGGGGGGTTTTATTGTAGAATCTTTTCTATGATAGGGAATAGCGAGGCACAGGGAAAGAAAATGTCCTATAAATTTTGTTTTCTTAAGCATTTTACCAGTTCTATATGTCTATCTTTGTGAGATGTAAAGCGAGGCAGCACTTTGTTAAGCAATTTATGCCATCCTGCTTCAACCTCCTGCATAAATGCGTGCGTTATGATATTTTTAGTTTTGCCCCTTTCTACAATGTATATTAAGCTGGTTATGATATTTCTAGTCTTTGCCCTTTCCAAGCACGGACTTTTGGCATTCAATGACCTAGACAAAGAAAATAAGCTATCTTACTCCCTCCCGGTGGAAAGTGTTTCTCCCTGGCACATTCACTCGTCTTTGTCTCATCTTAAATCAGGTTGTTCGTTGCCTCACCCTCTGTCATGAATGTTGTACACCACCGTTTCTCTTTCCCATGGGATACAATGTGCTGTTTTGGAAAGTGAGAGTAAAACCGTCACCTGCTCTTTGCAAGCATTTTTGGTTGTCATATACCCATATCCTCTATACATTGTGCTAGATGTTTCTTAGTGATTATATATGAAATTTGATAAGCATTAACGTAGCAGGTCAGTTCAGCTGTGAGATTGAACATGATGGGAAGGTCCATGTCCGGGGTGAAACATCAACCGGTGGGAAAACTGTTTCAAGACATTCTCGAGTTTTTGAGATGAAATTTCAGCAGCAATCGCCACCTGGACCATTCACTCTTTCTTTCAGTTTGCCGGGACCTGTTGATCCAAGGCTGTTCTATCCTATCTTTAGATCAGATGGCATTCTTGAAGCTGTTGTCATGAAATATGAGTAAATACTTTCTCATCATCTATATGCTCAATTATGTAAATTATGAACAAAATTGAGCAGCATCTCTACCTTGTGTAAATTATGAACAAACTGAACAGTCCTGTTTAGCTGTGTTATGAAGTTCTCTTCTTAGTAAGCATGTTGTTAATGGATGAAGATGATGTCCTGTAAGTGCCAAGATTAGTTCTCCCCCCCTTCTCTTCCCAAACTTTAATTCATAAAGGGTGGAGATTTCAGTTAGAACAGTATTGTACGAATTGTAGTGGAGCCCCAATGTTTTTCAGATACATTTTTCTCCTCTATGAAGCAACTGGGAAAATCTTCGTTTGAAATAGTTAATCTATTTAATTTGATTGGCAATATTAATTGTTAGAGATCATGATAACTTACATCTTGCATTTCACTCTTAGGCCTTGGAGAAAAATGAAAGACGAAGGGAAAGAAACGAATATACTCCCTCGTTTCAGGCAAATAGTTTATTTTTGACTTTTTTTTTATCAATTTAATTAAAGTTTAACCGATAATTTACATAACTTTAGTTGTTTTTACAACGTTAGTATGATAAGTTAAGTATGTAAAATTTTAATTTGATTTAGTTACATGTTGATTTTTAAAAAATAAAAGTAGATTTTTTGCTTGGAACGAAAGTAGTAATTTAAAAAATAAATGAGACATCAAAAATAGGATTTGAAAGAATATGTACATGACCTTTGTGCTTGAAAAGTTAAGAACTTTGAGGGACGGTCCAAATAGTATATTTGGGTTTTATATACTGTAAAAAAAAAAAAATCTTGAGAAATAAGAAAGATATTGTATAATAGCATGAATTATATCATTTAGAAAGGTTTACAAATTATCAATCAAACATGAATAGGATTATCGTGTAAAAAAATCTTGAGAAATAAGAAATATATTGTATAATATCATGAAATATTTATTTAGAAAGGTTTACAAATTACCAATCAAAAATGAATATGATTAAATTGTCGTAACATAGATGGGATTATATTGAGGTGGTTGTACCTCTTATCTAGTTATGTCACATTTCTAGTAATCCTCCCGTCTTATTATAAGAGCCTGTTTGGTCGAGCGTTTTGGTCAAAATATAGGGATAAAATGCAGCTTATTTACAAAAAATGTGTTTCAATACTGCGGCAGAAAACACAGCGTTTTTAAAACGCAACTGCGTTTTAAAACACTGGAATTTCCAGCTTTTTTCCAAAACGCAGGTTTTAAAACGCTCCTAGGAAAAAAAACTGCGTATTGAAGTGATATTTCAAACGTATTTATAAGAAAAGACCTGCGTTTTTTAAAACGCTGCGTTCTGGCTTTTTAAAATTAAATTGATTGTTTTTTAAACTATAAAATACATAATTTGTAGTACAAAAAGTACTACATATTACGTGTTTATGTTTTTGATTTGTAATACAGATTACGTGTTTTATGATTTTGAAAAAAAAGAGGTTAAAATTAAAAACTAATTAATTTAATTTTAATAAGTCAAAATAGAGCATCTTTTTTAGGAACAGAGAGAGTATGATTTTCTTTTAATACCTCATTGTATATTCCTTAATGATATCGAATCAACGAATCTCGTATCTATTTTTTATCTCACAATTGATAAGAATTTTTATAAACAAATTACTTGAAGAATTTTTTCAAAAATAAAAATGAGATAATTATTTTAAGATGTATTAAAAAAGAATAAAAGATAATTATTTTTAAAGGAAGAGAGTAGTTCTTTTTTTGTTTTTTGTTTTTTGTTTTTTTTGGACAAATGTATTACTACTTTCATCTCAAAATAATTGTTATTTGGGTTAATGACATCACTAGTCTCTTGAATATTAAGCATTCCACGGTTAGTCCTTTAAGATTTTTTTTTTCAAATTTTAGTACCTAAAGTGCCAAAATTAGACACGCATAGTCCTTTTGGTGGATGTCGTTAGTATTTTTCCGTTAAGTCTGTCATGTGCCTCCCATGTGCATTTGAGTAAAGGCTAAAATGAAATTTCATAAAATACTTTAAACAATTTATTTTTTCTCCCCCCACCCACCCACCCATACCACCCACCTACCTACTCACCCACCGCCACCGGACATTACCACCCCATCATTTTCTCACCACCAACACCATTAAAAATTAATTAAATAACCAAGAAACAAGCTAAAAATGACTCATTACAAAAAACACGACCAAAAGAAATCTCCAGAAACCTCACCACGATGCTCAAAACAACCCAATCCCACTGCTTCAAATTTGCAGATCTAGAAAAGTTGCCACCGCTATGGACTGAGAAACAAATTGTAGTCATCGGCGGCAATGTATTTATCGTCTTTGATTTCTCTCTCTCTGTGTGTGTGTGTGTGTGTGTGACAATACCCAAACATATATCAACTATGAAAATCAACCAAATTCAGAACCAAATCAAAAAACGAAACCAAGTTCAAAATCAAAACCCAAATCTACCCACGATTTCTCGTCGTTGCCAGCGATCGTCCTCAGATTTGCTCCATTCGAGCTTCTTACCTTCGCATCGAGAGTGAAAAAAGATCATAGAAGATGAGAGCTAAATTAGAGAGAGAGAGAGAGAGATTGTTTAGATTGAAGGTGGTGGTGGTGGTGTGGGGTGGGGTGGGTGGAGGTCAGGTGGTGGTGTGGGAGGGAGGGAGGTCAGTAAGGAAGGGGATGAAGATGTGGGTAGGTGGTGGGTAGGAGAAAAAAATAAATTGTTTAAAGTATTTTGTAAAATTTCATTTTAGCCCTTACTTAAATGCACATGGAAGACACGTGACAGACTTAACGGAAAAATACTAATGACATCTACCAAAAGGACTATGCGTGTCTAATTTTGGTACTTTAGAGACCAAAATTTAAATTTTTTTTTAAGGGAGTAACTACAGAATGCTTAATAGTCAAGGGACTAATGATGTCATTAACCCTTGTTATTTTAACAATTTACCCACATATTAAAAAAGTTTTGAAAAAGAATGATCTATCCTTATTCAAGTTTAGTTATTGTAAATAAGTTCGTAAGAATATTTTTTAAAATATAAAAAATTATTTATTAAAATTTTATAACGATAATTATTTTAAAATAAAAAAATTTGTTAAACAGAGTAATTTTTTTGAGACGGAGTTAGCAGTGTTTTTGTCCTTTTCAAATTTTTAATCTTTATTTTGTACAAGTCTGTCCACGTAGAGTTTTGGCCCTTTTGGGACCCTCATTTGACTTTTGACCTTTAAGACTTTGCTTGCCCAGCCCTACTACTATAAAGACCAACTACCCCAGAGCTACAGATAGCGCTCTACTTTCACTTTCACAGCAATACTTGGCCCTGTCGCTCTGTTCGAGGGAGGAGAGAGTAGAGGACGAGAGAACGGTGTTCCAAACGGTACTTTTTCCGGCAGCTCGAAGGTTAATCTCCGACGGTAATCTTTGGCATCAAGCTCTTGACTATGTTATTTTATTTCAATTATAACTCACATTTATAAATATCTTCAATTCTGTTCTCCTGAATTTTGTTGTTGTTATGTGATGATTTGATTTTATATAGACTAGTCGGAGTTGATCTTGTTAAACTCAAACAAAATTTCGAAGGAATTGAAGTTTTCGCTAGAATGTTGTAGATTGTTTTTCTCGGTGTTCGATTTCAGTGAGTTATTATTATTATTTTTATTAATTTGTCTGTTTTGGGATATGTTTAGAGTTTACTTTTAATTTTTTTTAGTGCGAATTTTCTGTGTAGGAGCTTAGGAATGTATTTCCTGTTGAAATCATTTCGTTTTTTCTAGACTGATTTCATTTTTAGAAATCAAACTATTTGTAAGTTATATCTGGCCGTTTGACCGATGAAAATGAAATTGCATGAACGAGAGCAGTGCTTTGGGAAAACCAAATCTCTCTCTCTCTCTCTCTCTCTATATATATATATATATATATATATATATATATATATATAGATTTGTGTGTAACTGATACTATATCTTTGCCTTATTCCAGCTGAATCACATTGAGGCTAATGATTCGATGAAGTCAAAATAAGAATAAAAGAAAAAACATCTGTGCGTATGTAATCATCAAAATTGTTTTCTGATTTTGAATGCATTTACTTCTTTTGAGTTTTGGGGAGCTTGGCTCAGCATCTTTTACTAGTAGATAATCCTTGCTATTAATGCAAGGGTTAGCAGTGTTCCGAATCATCCATACTTAACTTGACTTATGACTAGATTGTTTTTAGCGGTTTACTTCTCAATTTTGTTAATCTTACCATTGATAATTGTTGAAACGAGTGGCTTAATTTTGGAAGCTCACATCAAAAGATTATATAGATAGATCCGTGCCTCCATGTGTGTCCGCCGGATCCTTTAGTATGTAGGTGGTAGCTAAGTTTTTGTTTCCATATTCAAAGTTGCAGTTGGATCTATTGCTTTCTAGTTTCTATAACAGTTTTTTTGTTGTAACGTGTTGCTCTTGTGTTGTGGTCCTTTTCTCCTTACTGACCATAACACTGTAACCACGATGCACTCCTCTTTATTTTCAGAGTTTAAATTTCATGTTCCTTGGATATTGAATGTGATGCTGGTTTACCATCCACTCACTGCTTTCATTTTCATTTGCATGTGTTTGATAGTAGATTTTTTTAATCTGGCCATATGTGTTTTGTCAATTGCTGACAATTTCTCTTTTCCATAATTCTTCTAGAGGCTACAAATGGAATAGAGAAAAAAAAAAAAAACTTGAGATAAACCCACAACCACAAGCACCACTTACATGTGGATGTGGATCAGAACTCAAGCTAACAATAGGAGGTCTTTGTGACAAATCAAATACAGTCTAAACCTCGTTTTAAAGGTTGGGTTAGAAGATATAATTTGTTGTTTTTTTAATTTTTACAAATGGAAAAGAAAAAAAAAATCGAGATAAACCCACAACCACAAGTACCACTTACATGTGGATCAGAACTCTAAGCTAACAATAGGAGGTGTTTATGACAAATCAAATACAGTCTAAACCTCGTTTTAAGTGTTGAGTTAAAATATAAAATTTGTTTTTTTTTTAATCTTTTATTTTCTATGTGCTTGGTTCCTTTCAAGCTCAAATGAAGGGGTAACTTATCCTCAAGTCCGATAGCAACACACTCTATGGGCATGTGAATATGTCTCGTGTGTGGATTGTCTTGAGCTTATGACATCAGCATATCTACACCCTTGGCTTTTCAGTTGTGTATACAAAAGAAAAGGCTTTTGTTTTGCTCGAGGGTTGAACTTGTAACCAGATGATTGTTGTTCCAAATGTCAGTCACACATAGTTCACTAGCGACCTTTTCATGTTAGATGATATGCTCAAAGTTAATTATGTCCTTGGATTTATAAAGATAATATGAGGTGTTGTAGTCTTCTTTGTCCTTGGATAGCAATGCTTTATTCCGCACTCTTATGTTCTGGTGTTCTGAGACAGTGGAACCCCTCTTCTAGGGGTCTTTTTGTAGAATTTATTTTTGGCTCTTTGTGTATAGTTAGTCTCCTGTATACTCCTAGTGTACAAGGATGCGTAACCTGATTTGACGCCTTTGTTAATATATTTTTACTTATCCAAAAAAAAAGCAATGCTTATCCATGCTTGCTTTAGTATTAGCATCTAGGCTTAACATTTCATGCCCTTCCTGTTTTTGTGGAGTTTACCTGAGCCTAATGTGGATCTAATTTATTCTCCCTCTCGCTTTCTCTCTCTCTCTCTCTCTCAATTTTTTCTAGGTTTGAGATAATAACTGAAAACTTTTGCTAGTTGTTTGGTGATGTCACACAACCCTCTCGAATATTACATGCTGTTTCCTACAAGGCTTGATTTGTATATGCAAAATTTTGTCCTACTACTCCTACCCGGTTCTGAAATTGCCAACTTTGACGTAATCACCTGTTTCTTCGGCAGATCTCTGTACTTAACTACGATGATAAATCATTTACTGGCCTTAAATCAGACTGATTAAGTTAGGGTTCCTTTTCTTAATTAGGAAGTATTTAGCATTTACTTATGATTGAAGTTCATCTCTCTCTCTCTCTCTCTCTCTCTCTCTCTCTCTCTCTCTCTCTCTCTCTCTCCAATTGATCTACAATCATGTTTCTCACGTTTGCAGATGCTATCTTTTGTTCTTAGTCTTCATAAATCTGAATTCATTCATGATATACTTGGAAAGCTATGTTCTTTTCTTCTAGGAATTGCTGTAATGGAAGAACCTATATAACATGTTTTCTGATCCTTGCGTTTCCAGAAATCAAAGAAAATTTCTTTGTCGGCTATGCTTTCAGCACCATTCCCCGACGCTTCCCGCACTTAATAGATACGTACACTTTTCAAAGTAATATTAGATGCTTATATGTTGATTTTCCATATATGAATGGTTCTTTAGGCTATTATAAGTAGAGAAGCGCTTATGGATATTATTAGATTGACATGCATGCATGAACTCCATTGGTTGTCACGTTAGAATTTCTTTCTGGCCAGGTACGTTTTATAGAACATAGTGTTTGGCAACTATGAAATAGAATGTTTACAAAATAAGTGTATGTTTAAGTGGATGCTTTATTAATTAAAAATTATTGAATTAGAAGTGAATACATTAATAGGATGTTTGAAATAGCGGTTCGTGGATATTATTAGATTTTTTCTTGCACCACCATTTTGAGATGTGGATCCAAATAATTTAATTAAAACTCAATTATGTCATTCAAACGTATTGCTTAATTTTAACTTGTTGCAGAAGATAAGGTGATACGGCGATGTTGGGCAGCTTTTCTTGGAATTATTTTAGTTTTCTCTATTAAAAGAAAAAGTGTGCTCTTAAGATTTAATTGCAACTTTGGTACTCCTAGTTGTTTTTATTGGATGTGATTGTCGAAAATGGTGATGGAACATCTTTTGCACATGTTGTAACATTTTGTTTATGCTTAGTATCATAATTGTTGATCTCGAAGTCCAGCAATGTGTCCGTCAAGATCTATTTGTGGGAATATTGCAGAAGATATATGAAGATCGTAACATTTTTTGGTCTATAGTTGTTAGGTCAAGGCTTTTAACTGGTAGCGCGACTTTATTAGCCGTTTATGTGCTAAATGTGTTGGGGGACTGGAACTTACCTCATCTTAGCCATGTCTGTATTGGAGTTAGTATTGATTGCTAATCCTCAAGCGTGGACGTAGCTAAATCTCAAGAGGGTAATCCTTGTTGCCCATTGACTTGAATCCCAAAGTTGTTCTACCCCCTATTTATTGGAGAAGTCATTTTTTGCATGCCTAGTATATTTTCAGAATTTCAAGTGGATTTATCACTTGTCTTTTCTCTGTCTTGTCTTATTCCCTTTGTTTGTTGCTATTGCACAATAACTAAATTTCTGAAGTTTATAATACCTTATTTTAGACGATGCATTTGCTAATACTGGCGCCACTGCTGTCCCTAACTCTCTGGACGTGCTACTTTTGGTTGGTCATTTATTGATTTAGAGTTACTGTTGATGCCCCTACTTCTCACAATGTATTTTGAGTGCAAATGCACTAATATAGCTTCATCCTATTATCTGCAGTAAGCTATTATTGGCAGATTGACGTGGTAGAAAATTTACCTCTAATAATGAACCAGGAAAGAGGAACCGAGTTTGAGCAATCACAGTCACCGGCCAAAAAAAGAAAAACTGCTGCCAGAAAAAAGCAATCACAAACACAGCCACTTGTAACTTTGGGTGGAACTGCCGCGGAAGGGAGTTCTGGACCACCTCTTGGTCTTGTAGACCTTGGCACAAGTGACAGCGCATACCTTTTGCGTGTTGCGCTGCCTGGCGTCCGCCAAAACAAGTGTAAGGCCTCAATCAACTTATATGTGTATATGTGTGTGTTTGTGTCCGCATGCGCTTGTATTCCTATTTGTCTTGATGAGTATATGTATAAACACCAATAGAACACATACCTCATCGTGCACTAAATTAAGTACTCTTTTTGCCTGGCAGGTGTGGGGTATAGATAAAATTTTAGTCGTGATAGAAGTCAAGACACTGGTACAAGAGTGGCACTTCCATCTTAGGCTAGTAGTGCTGACATCATTTACTGTAATTCTATGATAACATCTTCGTTTCATGTTTTCTTTCATCTGCATAAGCATAACAAATGGTTATGCTTATAAAGTGAAATACAAAGCATCTTGACATCATGGTTTATTTCCATTTTATCTCACTTGGCTTCTTTGTCGTGCAAGATCTGTACAAAAGACATTTTTCAAATCCACGGTGAATAAAATATCTCAGATGTTTCATCTACTTCATTTTCTTTAATCAAACAACTGCACAAGGAAAATACTTCTCAACGTACGCATTATTACTTTCTCCAATTTCTAGTGTAGTCATGACATTTAAAGCTCCGCGTATACACCATTTTGATTTCTATGCAAACATATCAATAAATACAGTCCTGGTACAGGGTCATGCTACCATGCAGCCAAGATTTTGGCTAGATGGTGAAGCCAAAACTTCTTTAAAAGTATTATACAAATAATAATTTGGATGTTGGAGGTACTCTGAAGCATTAAGGGAGTAATATGCGAAAAAAAAGTGGTATAAAATACGAAAGAGGTTTTGGCTTCACCATATAGCCAAAATTTTGGCTGCATAGTAGGGAATCCCAAGCATATTTGACCTCTGACATTGGAGTTTAAGGCAAATTTGCTTTGTCATAGACAGATTTTAATAGTACTTTTTCTATTGAGCTTCTTCTTATTGCAACATTTGCGAGACCGGTGATTTTTACATAAAGCCTTTTACTCTTTTAGCATGTATTGTGTGCAAGAGAGTCTGTATATCTTAATATGATAATTTTCAATCTCAGCCTAGTAAAATATATAGGGCAATATTTAGAACTTTGTCTCGACATGGATTTTATATTCTCCTTAAATGTCTAAAATAGAAACAAGGGACAGATTGTGGAATTGGCTAATTAGAGATTGTTTGTTCCGGCAGGCAAAGTGAAGCTTAATGTTCAAGGAGATGGTCGAGTGGATATAGAAGGTTTGGTGGCAGATAGTGAATTCCTGAAAGCATCTGCAAAGAAATATCAGATGAAGGTGCAGGAGCTCGCCCCACCTGGAAGCTTTGGGGTGTCGTTCAAATTGCCTGGACCGGTCGATGCTAGGTTGACTGCTCCCAATTTCATGTCGAATGGAATTCTTGAAGTTGTGTTCAGGAAGGAGAAGATACCCTACTCGGGGAGCATGCGGATTCCCCCTAAAAAATAATGCACAGGTTTGTTTTTGTTCTGATCAAGATAGGTCTTGTTGAGAAGACGGAAGCTGTTGTATTGCTGTCCATCTTTTTCAAGTTAAATGTTGCTTGTTATGGTTTGAAGAACCTCAGAACTTTTTGAAGGTGTACCTTATTCACCTTGCTGTTGTTGTAGGTGAGTGATTAGGAATATTAATTTTCTTAGATTGGAGATCTATCAAAAACGTTTATATAATAAGCGAGTCCACAGAGATTTTGAAGCTCATAATTCTGACAGATATATTAGGATTGTGCATGGTTCTGATAGGTATAGTACAATTTTCAAGTAGCATTGATCAATTCACTCCATTTGCTGAGCTGAGTGGGTCTTTCTAGGGAGTCGAAGGACTACTACTAGCATTTACGTTTTTCTTGTGTTGACTGAATTTGCACATGTTTAAGTTTAATGATATCTGTGTGTTTGATTTTAAGGCTATGAAATCCTCCTAGAGATTTGCTTTTGTGTTTCTCTCTGAGGCATAAGGAGGGCAATCCCTCCCCAAGTTTTATTTTCTTTAGACATTATTGAGTTTTTATGAAATGAAATTTCAGCAGCAATCCCTCCCTGCCTACTAGTACTAGACCATTCACTCACTATCCCTTGCAGCCTGCCGGAATTGGACAATATTGAGTCTGGTTTTGAAACGAGTCAATTATTATGTAAACAATGATGGAATCTGGGCAGGCAGCTAGCATAGCTTCTTCTCTACCATTTTTCCTGACTACTCTACTAAGTAAGATGGTATGACTATATATATAGTTTAATACTAATAATGATGACGATGTTTATTTCAGTAGCAGCATTTATTGTCAATAATCTAACCAATTAATTAGTACTCCAATACGCAACTGGGAAAATCTAAATCTTGCAAGTGTTGTTCAACAGTGCCAGTCAGTTGGGAATAATTAATTAATTAAGCTTTCTCATTTTATTATGATGTTGGAATTCAGTTGAATATTGTTTTCCCTTAAAACAGAAATCACATGACTGAGCAAGATCCTTGTTAAACATTTCAAGTTGTTAATCCGCAATTGCAATGGCAATGGCAATCACACACCTCATATATATTTGTTATGGATTCTCAGATTTGATCTTTGTTTGGGGAGGGATATCATGCACTATAAAAAATTGTTTTATGTCTTGGAGGATTGGAATAACAAATTGTTATATTTCAAATAATCTTTAAAAAAAATTATACTTATAATAATCAAATTATTTATTTATTTATAGGAAGAAGACATATAGACAACATTATAGGACTGAAGAGGCAGTAAATTAAATAAATTCAAAATTTGCGTTAGATTACAGTTTTAAATATAGACAATAATAAAAGTATTGAAATTTCATTTGTTAATTTATTTATTTTTCCATACTGATTTTGTTTCAAAACATTTTTTGATCAACCCAAAACCCTGTGATTGAGATTCTAATTAGTATCAGATTCTAATTTAAAAAGAGCTTTGACTTTCTTTTTTTTTTTTAAATTCTCTATCCTCCAGAAAAGCGAATAACCAACACTAAATCCTTTTTTCCCTTCTCTAATAAATTTAAAATTTTGGAAAAAAATTCGTCATTCAATCCAAAAAAAGACATGAATACATCCTAATCTGGGTTTGACTCATTATTCTGGAGAAAAACTAAAATCCATCATTCAATTCAGATAAAGGAAAAAAAAAAAAAAAGGAAAATTCATAATCTCAGTTTGGCTCCTCAAAATCTTATTCTGAAAATCTTCATCACACAAAACATTAATACTCCATAAAACAGTCTTTGGAACTGTCTCGAACCAATAAGGTAACAAGTCCATATTAATATATGCTTTAACTGTCATTTTCTTTTCGCTACTAACAGTTATTATTGGCTCAATAATCAAATACTCTTTCGTCCCCAAAAAAAAAAAAAATTTTATTTTGAATTTTCTTGGCTAATTTGATTACATTTTAATCTAATATTTATAAAAAAAATATATAAATATTATTGATAATTTTCTTAATATTGGGAATAATTGTACGCAATGGCTAAAAGGTTACTTACTTAAGACATGATAATAAAAGTGGAAAGATTGCAAAAAGGAAGGGATGTCATAAAACGGCGTGCCCGTCATTGTAGGGTTTTGGGGCCCTCATTTGACTTTTGACTTCTATTATCCAGCCAGCCGTACTATAAAAATATAAAAAAATTAAAAAAAAGCCCCAGCCATTTTCTGTACTCTACTTTCACTCCAACATAAAACGCCTGCCCCTGTCGCTCTGTTCGAGGAGACAACCGTACTTACTTTTCCCCGGCGGCTCGAAGGTATACTTTCCGTCCGGCGATAATCACTTATAACTTAATTGATGTCATGCCCTTAATCAACTTGGTTTTTTATTTTGCCAAGTTGTATCTCACTCACATTTCTATGAATATTATTTCCCTAGCTTCTCTTGAAACTCTTTATCAGGTTTTAATGTGATTGTATTAGAACATCGGAAATAGAGTTGATCTATTTGAATTCAAATGTAGTTTTTTTAAGGAACTGAAGATTTTGCTTGAATTAGATTTTATCCATCGTGTTTGTTTGATTTTAATGAGTTTTTATTGTTTGGTTTGTTTCTCTTTGACGTGTTAATTTTTAGAGTTTTTATATTAATTACTCTCCTCCGTTCCAGATAAAGAGTCCACTTTCCTTTTATAGAAGTCAACATAAGACTAAATCAAATAAAAAATTTACATACTTTATTTATGTTTTAAGAAATAAAATTTCATTAATTAAAAACTATCTTAATAATACTATGGATTACAACTTTAATAACTTTGTAAAAATCACTAGATTTATATTAATTATTGGTCAAACTTTAGCTTAGTTGACCAAGAAAAGTCAAAAGTGGACTTTTGCCTGGAACGGAGGGAGTAACTATTACTCCTTCCGTTCCGTTCCAGATAAAGAGTTTAATTTTAATTTTTTTTAATGTCAATTTAGTTAAGGTTTGAACTATAATTAACATAAATTTAATGATTTTTACAAAGTTAAGAAAGTTGTAATGCATAGTATTCTTATAATAGTATTTAGTTAATAAAATTTTATTTCCTAAAACATAAGTAAAGTAGGTAAAATTTTAATTTGATTTAATCACATGTTGGACTTTTAAAAAAAAGAAAATGGACTATTTGCCTAGATGGATCGGAGGGAGTAGTAATTTCTTAAAAGGAGTTCACTCTGCGGAATGTCAATTGTTTATTTATTTATTTTTGGCAATGAAAATTTTATTTATTTTTTGATTGATTGCTTCCTTCCTTGTTGTTGACGGCTGAATTCAATGTGTGTCTAAAAGCTATATATATATATATATATATATATATATATATATATTGACGAGAACCAAATTTACGTACATGAGTGTATTAATTTAAATGCTAGATCTGGTCTTTTAATTAACGTCTTGCACTGATTTGACAAAAAAAATATGTTTGATCTGTTCAAAAGCTATGTATATATTGACGTCAATTAAAATTGCATGTTTTAATGAGACAAAAAAAATTCTTAAAATGCATGTGGGGATGCTGCGAGTAAAAGCTGAATTGAATTTGTATTGCTAGCTAATGATCTCAAATTTAAAGCAAGCGCCTTATTTTGGAAGACGCATGCAGTTACTAATCCTGGCCACTGCATGCTGTCGCCAACTCTTATTAGGGCATGCATGCATGCTACTTAATTCTGATTGGTCATGCATTAATTTAATCTTGATTTAGCTAGAGTGAAATTTATATATATATATATATATATTGCCGGCCCCTAGCTAGCTACTTAATTCTTATGTGTCTGTTGCAATATATATATATATTTGATTCATCAAAATGTATGGGTTAGTATGTATGACTTCATGATCCAACGTGCGGTATGCTAGCTAGCTAGCTATTTTTGGCATCTGCTGATCTGCATGCATTAATTGTACACATGCAAATTTACCTGCAGGAGGAATCGATCATGAATTACCAAGATGAACAAAACGAGGTTCAGCAATCACATGAGTCCCCATCCAGAAGAGTACCAATAGAACCTCCTCCTCAATTGAATCCGGGGGTAGCTTCGGGTACTGGAACAGCCAGCAGCCAATTAGGAATATCATCTGGAGCACCTAATTGTGATCTTGTACACGTTGTCGCAAGTGAGTGTGCATACTTTTTGCGTGTTCCCCTGCCTGGCGTCAGCCATGACAACTGTAAGTCCTCGGCTCACTCATCTTAATTAATTACACACACACAGTACACATTAATATCTCATGATTTGTCAGCTTAATTGCATATATAAATACATATGTAATTAGTAAGAATTAATAAAATACATATATATATACCTCAGCTCCCTCCCTCGCTCGATCGAATTAAGGTACGTATAGTCGTGATGGACAGTGTTAATTAGAATTAATTAATGTAATACTTGCAGTTTAATTAGACTAGTACGTAGCAATAACATCATTTAATTTGCTGTAATTCTATATATGATATTATCTTCATCCATTTCATTTCATTTTTTCTTTAATGCATGCGCAATATTAATTAATGGTTAAAATGCATGCTTATATATTGCATGACAAACAAAGCATCTACTTGACATCATTAATTGTTTTATTTCCATTTTATCTCAAAACTCAATTGTCTTTTTTGTTGTTCATGCAAGATTCTAACACTAGACAGTTAGTTTCCAAATCCACGATAATAAATTAATGATCTTAATTAGTGGTTTCTTCCATTTCATGGGAAACAAATGTACTCAGTAACATGTTTCTCAAACTAGGGAAACAAATGCGTGATTATGACATTAAAAGCTCCGAGGATATACACATCCCTTAATATCTAGCACTACTAGAAAGTGTTAATTACCTACGGAATTCTGTCGGTAATGTGGCAGGAATTTTCATCACCGACAGAATATTTCCGTCGGTAATAAGTAGTGAATATTCCAAGAATATGCCTGAATTTCCGTCGGTAATTTTCTGAAACAGTACACCTTAATTACCGACGCCATTGCCGTCAGTTTTTCGCCACCCCCGTCTATCGCCACCACTGGAAGTTCCGTGGGTAAACGATAATTTCGTAGGTAGGTAATTACCAACGGAAATCCGTCGATAATGAAATAATCCGTAGGTAATTACCAACGGTAATTCCCTCGGTAATTTCCTAGGTAATTACCGTCGGAATATACCGTAGGTAATTTCTAACGGAATATTTTGTAGGTAATTACTAACGGAAAATACCGTAGGTGATCACCCACGGAGTTTTCCGTCGGTAACGGAATATGCTCCGTCTTCCGTCGGTAATTACCGTCATTCAGTCACCGACGGAATACCGACGGAACATTCTTTTGGTATAAACTAATTACCAACGGAAATATTAAATTACCCACGGAATTTTCCATCGGTAATCACCGTTTTTCCAGCAGTGTCTATGATAAGAATAGAAGAGCTTCAACGAAGATTTTTACATCCCCACACAACATCAGTTGATTAAAAACCTGTCAAGTTTGAGAACAAGGAAACTACTGCATTATTTTACACTTCATAATTATTAATGCTGCCACGAGCCGCACTGAAGTTTTTTTCTTCTGCTGACATATTGGGAAGTAAACTTTTAAGGACAGCTAGAAAGACTTGCACTTATGCCCAGTTGAAAAATAAGTTCTTATACACTCATCTGTAAATACAGACCATATTTAAAATATTCCACCTCTGTTCTTTTGAATGACCTTTAATTTCTTTTCGAACACATCTAAATTCAGTCCATACATAAGCATATTCGACAGCCAATTTTTTATTATAAGGAGACTTTTCTTGGTGTTACAGTTCGACCATTGAACTTCTACTTGTTGCAGCATTTGTGAGACTAGTAATCTTTACATAGCGAGATTGATTGTTCCCGCAGGTAAGGTAAGGGTCAATGTTCGAGTGGATGGTCAGGTTGACGTGGAAGGCGTAGTGACAGATTGTGATATCCTGAATGCAGCTGTCCAGACATATCAGATGAAGGTGAGGGATCCAGTCACACCTGGACGCTTCTGCGTGTCGCTGAAACTGCCGGGACCTGTCAATCCCAGGCTGACAACTCTGGATTTCAAGTCCAATGGAATCCTGGAAGTCACATTTAGGAAGGTGAAGCAACCTCATCTTCTCCTGGGTAGCCCGTGGTTCCCTCATCCAAGAAAATAATGCACAACCTTGTTATGTCTAGGATAAAAATTGTTGTCTACATCCGTTGAAAACCTCAGAATGAATTGAAGGTGTCTTATTCACCTCCCTCTTGTAGTAGGTGGGCATTTAAACGTTATAGTTTTTTTGCAGTGCCCTTTTTTATTTTAAGATGATAATTTGTGGAAGACATTTTATTTAAATGAGAGTCCAGTTTACTCTCTTGTAATTCTGGCAAATATGTTAAAATTGTGCGTGGTTCTATATTACAAATTTCAAGTAGCATTGATCAATTGACTCCATTTGCTGGGTGGGTTGATTCAATATCTCATGAAAAATTCCAAGAAACGATCGTTACATTGTACGTTTTTGGTTTGTTAGTTGCTGATTTTGTGTTCTTTTTGGTAGATTTACTACTACATTTTTAATTTGTGCGAGATTGTAGTCTTTAAGTCTCTTTGACTATAACATTCTTTTTAAGTCTATATATATAGTCTTTACTGTCGGATGAAATAATTAAGTACTTAATATGTTCAATTACTACTTACTACTTAGTTGGACAGACGCCATTAAGTAATATCAGGTGGCCTTTTTTGTGACAGCTTGTAAGAAATCTATTTATAGAAAGATTGTACATTGGAAATGTCGAGAACACATTATATTCTTCAACAAGGTATCTATAAATGATGGCCCAAATTATTTGAAAAAAAAAACTAAAATTAGAAATTGACAAGGGATCATCAATGAGCTTTCATTCTCTTAATCATTCTTGAGTATAATCTTCAATACCCATAAGTTGCAATTTTCACTTGTTTTTTTTTTTTTTTTTGGGAAGGGTACACTTAATTTAATGTTGTAATAGACCTACCAATTAATTACTACAGTATATAATTACTTTATTTTGTTTAATCTTTAATTTTCTATGTCTAGCAATCAGTCTCAATAAAGAACTAATTCTTTATTTATGGTAGCCTTGGAGAACCTGTTGTAAGATTAACCATCTCGTTTGCGACCTGCAGGTTTGAAGGCTTTGAGAGGCCCAATTGAGGAGCTTCGAGAAAAGCTAATGAAAATGGAAGAATTGTTAGAATATGCAGACACTAGACGTGATAAGCGTACAACGGAAATTAAATCATAGAATTGGTTGATTAGTTGACCGATTCCATTGAAAAGTACGTCTTCCAAGTGTTGTCCAAGAACATTGACATCAGAGAACGTATGCTCCGCCCAAAGGTTTGCTTGGCTATTGAGGAGATCACGACCAAAATCCTTGACCTTGTCCATAGCCAATCTTTAACAAAGGTAGGAGATGCCTCAATCTCGAGTTCAGGAAAAGCATACAAGGTACAAGATTTTTCCGGTTTTAATGAAATGAATTTTGTTGGGCGGGAGGGAGACATCAATAATTTAATTGGTGTCATATCTGATTGATAATGAAGATGAACAGTTCTGAGTTATTTCCATATTTGGCATGGGTGGTTTGGGCAAGACCACACTTGCTAGGAAAGTGTATAAAGACAAGAAAGTTATAAGCCATTTTAAAAGTTTTACTTTTGTCTGCATTAGCCAAGAATGCCAAGCAGAAGATATTTTGAAACATATCCTACAACAACTTGTTCCCGAGAAGAAGGAAGTGAACAAGAGCAAGAGTGATATGCAGATGAAATCAAATTGCTTCAAAGAGTACAAAGAGAGAGAAAGTGTTTGGTTGTCATTGACGACATTTGGTCAGTTCGTGATTGGGAAAGCCTAAATCGTGGCTTAACCAATGGATACAGAGGCAGCAAAGTACTGCTTACCACTCGGATCAAGGATGTTGTAAAAGGAGGATTTTGCTATATGCTCTAAAATGTTTAAGAGAAGAAGAGGGATGGGAGCTATTTTTAAAGAAAATATTCCCATGGCGAGGTCAGTTAAATAGGTGTTTTGAAGTGTAAATGTGCAGTTGCTTTAACTGTTTCTGTTCTAATATTAAATGTGCAGTTGCTTTAACTGTTTCTGTTCTAATATATTATAACTTGCATTGGCTTGTTTTTCCATCGGCATAAGTAAGGGCCTGGTATAGAGTGCTAGTTAGCTCAGAACAAGCATCTATAAACTCATATGTGTAGCATAATAATGCTACTCCCGCAGTCCCTAAATAATGGTCATTTTTTGTACATGATTGGGAATATAACTTTTCTTAAATGCTTTTATTTGTTAAAAAAATCTTTTACTCTTATTTTTGGAATAAACCTAAAAAATCACAAACGTTCCAATATAGATTGATGATTTTCTTTGGTTTCACCATGAATGTTATTGTTCAGATTTCAAGGATAAACACTACTATAATACTCTCTCCATTCTCATCAAAGACTCCAGAGTAGATCCGAGGATGGAAGAGTTAGGGAGGAAAGTGGTGGCATGGTCTCAAGGTATTCCATTAGTCGTGCTTGTGCTCAGAGGCATTTTAGTGACAAAAAACACCCTACACGAGTGGGCGAGGTTTTATGAAAGAAGAACCAGGGAAGACGAGCATGAACCACTCAACGGCAAAGTGGTCAATGTGTTGTCAAATAGTTACAATGAGTTACCATACCCACTGCCTTGTTTTCTTTACTTGAGTAATTTCCTTGAGGATCAGGAGATTAATGCTGAGATGTCATATATGTTATGGGATGCTGAAGGCATGATATTGTCAAAGGATAGAGAAAAAGGAGAAACAATGATGGATGTTGCGGAGCAGTATTTGGCTGAGTTGGTGCGAAGAAGCATGGTTGAAGCGGAATTAAAGGAGGAGGTGCATCCTAATGTTAGGAAAAGATTCAAATCATGTCGACTTCATGATCTTATGAGAGAACTATGCTTGTCAATAGTTAAAAAGGAAAATTTTCTTAAGGTCAATGATTATCATGAGTCCTTGTGCTGGACTCTTCTTGTCTAGGTAATGCTAGAAAGGCACCAGCTAGGCAGGCCTTCTATTTTGAGGGAAGGGAATTCCTTGTTCATGATAAACAGGAAGTGACTCGGCATGTTAGGTCTCTTATGTTTGTTGATGGATGTCCGAGAAAATTATCCAATTTGAAGAAGTTCAGTATGCTCAGAGTGCTAAACCTTGTTAAAATATATTCAGTGAAGGAGCATTTCCCAAAAGAACTCATCCACCTTAAGTAATTGAGTTTTCATTTCTGTATAATGAGGAAGCTTCCTTTATCTATAGGCAACTTGATTTTCTTGCAAACTCTAGCTTTAGAAGGTTTTAGTCATGATGATCCTATATCAAATGTGATCCTAAGGAAATTGACAAGATTGAGACATCTATTTCTTCCCATACGATATAATGTGACACCTAATTAAATTTTCAAGATTGCGTCTGGAAGTTGGAGACACTAGCAAACCTTAATTACAACAGATGTGAGATGAAAGATGTCTTTCAACTTACCAATATCAGACGATTAAGAGGGAAGATTTGTATATCAAGTGAGGATGATGCTGAAGACTTCAATAAATTCACCAATAAGATCAATTTCGATCCATCCCGGCACTCATCGCTTGCAGTTGTTCTATGCAATCCAAATATAGAGATATTGTCAGGTGTTTTTTAAGAGGACAACTGCCCATGTGTGAAGGAATACTTCATGAACTTAAAATAAGGGGGCTGAGAGGTAAGTTGTCTCAGTTTTTCAACTTCAGCCAATTCACTCGCTTTACCTTGAAAGAATTTTACCTTGAAGGAGACCTATGCCCGCCTTGGAGAAACTTTCAAACCTACAAGACCTCACTCTAATGGGAGGGGTTACAAAGGGAAAAGAAATGGCTTGCTCAAAAATGGGTTTTCCTCGACATGCCTTTCTTGGAATTACGAGCATAGAAAACTTTGAGAAGTGGAGAGTGGAAGAAGGAGCCATGCCAAAGCTCTACCTTGTAAAGATTGAGGCATGATATGTTCAATGTTAGAGATGCTTCTAGTTCCTGATGAGCTTAGATTCATCACTACCCTCACAGAATTACGGATTGTTTCCATCCTGAAGAATTCACAAGGAGGATTCGAGTCTTGGATGGAGGATGAATTGAATTTGCATGTATTGCTAATGATATTAAAATTTAAAGCTACTTATATTTTGGAAGATGCAGTAAGTGATACTAGCAACTGCTAGCTGTCCCCAACAACTCTTAGGAGATGATATATACTTCTGATTGGTCCCTTAATCTTGATTTAGAGTGAATTTTAAAGTGCTAATTACTTCTGATGTGTCAATGTTGCAATATATATTTTGATTCAAAATGAGTGGGCTAGTATAGTATGACTTCATCCTACGGTGATGCTATTTTTGGCAGACTGCATTGTTCACCAAATTTAGTAGGAATCATGATCACCAAGATCAACAAATTAAAACGATCCAGAAGAGTACCAATAGAAACGCAATTCATGAAAATTGCTCTTTGCAAGTTTAAACTAACAAATTGCAAGAAGAAATGCAAAATGGAGGTCCAGATAACAAGGCATATATATATAGTACAGTTACATTCATTTACAATTAAACCTATCTAATAAATTTTACTTCTGTCTAAACCGACCATTATTACATTTACAAAACTAAAATGATCACTGCTCTGCTATTGAAATAACTAGAAATGCACCCGTGCGATGCACGAACAATATTGATAGAATTTAAATTATATAGTAACATTAATGATAAAAGTGTAGGTAAATAATAGTTGTAAGGTAGAGATTATGTGTTCGACGTATATAAAACAAACAAATTATTATAATGTAGAATTTATATATACTTGGAGCTTGTTTGTTAATCCAATTGAGAGCTTAATAAAGAAAATTTTAAGTGCAATTAAAAATAAGATTATTTGATAAGGTAATATTATATCACATAATAAATTAAGTATCCCTTAAAAATAGCAAAAATTTTAAGTTAAAAGACAATGTCTTAATATTTTCAGCTTTATTATTTCAGACATCAATTTTCAAATCTTAATTTTCAGTTTTAACAAATAGATCCTAACACTATGTATATTACAGTTGTGTATAAATCCATAACTTGATAAACCCTAACAGGAGTATACCCCAAAAAATATATATATTGTAAAAGTAGGCAAAATCTTATTTGTGCAGAAGATGTACTTGAAATTGAACTCGTAAGAGAGAAATATAGAAAAAAAGAAACCCACAACTGAATATTTACTTTTCCATCCAACAAAGAAAATCACGTAGAATACATAATATATAAACTCATTAGATAGAGTCTAAACAAAATCACATGTAAGAAATAGTCAGCTAGAATAGATTAATTCAACCACGAACGACTGGGTCATCTAGGTTCATCCTTTTCCAAAAATTTGACAGTAACTCTCCAATAAATTTTAGAGGTCAATCCACTGAATGACCTAATTTTAACAGATTAAGAAACATAAAGTACCATTCAATCAAAAAAAAAAGAAAAGAACATCACTCTCTTCTTACAAAACCTTTATTGTTCATAACCTTCCTCAGTTATACATCAAGTTATACATCAAGTCCAACTGTTAACGCAAATTCAATACACAAAATACCCGCAAAAATAAAAATGTGACAATAATAAAAAGTAATTTATTGACGATATTATTCACTGTTCTTATTTATTTGCTAAAGATTCAAAAAAAGCTCATCACGCTTTTTCAGCACTCTCAAACACCCAGCAGCTTCTTGATATCTTTCTGTAGATAGGAAAGACATAGGATCAATAACATCAATATTTCTTCCACGTCTCTATTTACATATTAATAGACATATCCTGATAATGAATTTCACCTCAATGCTAAGAGGAGAGGTTGTGGGAACATTACGATCGACCACTTTCCATTCCATGTCAGCCAGGAAGTTGGAGAAATTCCACTTGATGCTGTCTCCCACAAATCCACCTTTGCTAGATTTCAGAAACCTGTACAGGGGAGCAGCATTTGGTCAATTCAATAACTCTCTACACCGGTACACATGCAAGTGAACAGATTAGAAATCCTCAAAAAACATATAAATTGAGTTCATACTTATCCCCTGCAAATTACTGCCAAGCGCAAAATCAAGAAAACATAGAGATCTTCAAATAACCCTAGATTGGTAATGGGAATGTGATAGTTTATACTAATATAACAGACATTAGACAAAATGAAAGAATCATCCTTTAACACACTGCTCTAAAACTTGTAAAAGGTCAAATTTTTTGATTTGAAGAGAATGGTATATTTAATAATAATAATAACCCTAAAAGTTTTGAAATTTGACACGAAACTTTGAAGATAATGTTGAATGCAATTGACCCATAAAAGTCATTGAATCTCTCTGGCATACACGGGCAAAGCTTGACAATAATAAATGAAACACCATCCATGAACCCAAGAAAATTATAAAAATACATAGCATTAGCTGACCTCCAAATTTTCGATGGGATCTTCAAAGCACCCAGCTACAACTTTATCCATTAGCTGACCCTCATTAAACTCTATAACAACAACAAACCAAATCCAATCATATGGCATTATCAAGTTAAACTTTTCCAAAAGTTTTGGATTAAAGTTATAATTAATGCGTAGTAGTGTCCTTACGTAAGTGCATCAGCAACAGTAACAGTAAACACAAGCATGTTTGACCACTAAATTCACAATTCCATCAAAAAAAAGAGTCAACGAAGTCACATATATCTGGGAAAACACAAAAAATGAACTGCATATAACAGTCGATAACGAATTTATTTATCATATTGCAATTCAGTTCGTAAGACGGAACAATCATATTCATGGCAATTGAAAAGGTGCTACAATCTTACCAGAATATCTATACCACCATAGGTTTCTTGTACCCAATCAGAAAACTCTTTGATAGATGTATGATTAATCACATCGAGCTGATGGAAAACCGACTAACTGCAATCAGCGATGCACTTGTAAACTCTTGTGCTGTGAGCCCGTGACATAAATTGGTTGACAATAGAAACAGCTATACCACTTATTCTTTCAATGAACTAATTACAAAAGGCATAAACAAACAAAAGATGAACATCTAAAGGATAGAAGAAAATATTTATCACAGCTCAGGTTCAAAACGTGAAGAAAAGTTGAATCAACTTATCGCCTTTCAAAATTACATTGTCACCATCCCGGCTTTTCATTTTCAAGAAACATTTTTGTCCACAAGTCAATAATTTAAGATGATTATACACTCAAAAGAAAAGATCACTCATATACAATAACAACTTGGAGTTTGATTGACAGTATATATGCCTTGAACAGAGAGAGAGAGAGGGGGACTTTAAACTATGCTACATTGACATTCCACACACTATTTGAGGTTAAAGCCGCACCATTTTGTACCAATCTTATAACTTCAAGTACATAGTGTTGGAGTACTTTCATTTGGAGGAAAAAGGAGTTAGAAACAACAATAAGAATAGAGAAGCCTCAACTTTCTCTTAATGTAACCCTTTCCAGATGGAGAGTTTTAATTTCTTAAACAGACCACAAAACAATCAATTGGCTGATCAAGGGAGCGAAAGAAAAACGATAGAAGAAACAAAAACTGAATAAACAACTCAAGATTGAAATGGCAAGATCAAGAAACAGAGATTTCAATTAACCCCACTACCAAGTTAAGGTCAATAGTCAATAACGTCATTTTAACTTCAGTTTTTATGCATAAATAGAGAATGTACAGGACAAAAAAGAAAAAAAAATCTTTTTTTTTTGAAATGATAAGGGACATTGGGAGTAATTTACCATTAAAGGGCTTGCGCTTAAGACAAGGGTCAAGCTGATTACACCACCTCAGCGGCACGACTTCCCCGACCGTCCCGGATTCCTCGCGATCAAACTCCAATTCCTCGCCCGAACTTGTTCACCGGGTCACTCAGATCGCATCCTCCTCTGGCGACCAAGGTCCCCGATTCTTCCGCCCAGCCTCCCCCTCACCGCTTCCCTCAACTCCTCGTCCGGCCGCGCGGGAGCTTCAAATCGGAATGCCCCATATCTTCCTGCTTGGTCGGAGAAGAGAGTGAGGTCCAACGCTGCTAAGGCTTGAACCTTAGCACCGAAAGAGACTGGAGTTGCGTGAGGCGCTGAAGAGATTAGGCAATGTTGCTGGAATGACAGCTTGTCGGTAATGTCAAAAGGGCTCGACGGCTATGAGCAGGAAGACCGTAGATGGAACCCTGGCGACAGAAATGGAGTTTGCGAGAGGAGATGGGCTTGGATACCCTTGACCGGAGACGGGTATGTTTGGAGGGCGAGAGTTGGATTCAAGATTTCGAAGCTTAATGCCAAACCCTCGGTTCAACTTGCTATAATGGGTCACTTCAAGAGATGGAGCTGTAAGCTGGGAGAGAGAGTTGCCTCATTGGAATTTACTAAATTTTGAAAATTGAACTTTATTTTTTCGAAACAAAATTGCATTGAAAATAGACAAAACAGCCTAGTTTAAAGCAAATAAACTGTATTCAAAACAAAACCACGTGCATTGAGTTGTTTAGAGCAAAACCGTGAACATTTAATGTAGCAAATCCGGTTTTCAACTAAACAGGATAGTTTTCATTTTTGGAAAGTCTATTTTGGCGGGAACTTTCCAAAAATGGTGACTATCTTGCTTTTATATATATATAGATGACAGTTAATTAAGAAGCACTCACTTTTTTTCCTTTGGCCTTCTTTGAGGGGTCTTGCTAGTTATTGCCCTTACTACAGTTGGTGCAGAGTCTTCCTCCCTCAGGATCAACATCTTCGAGCGGAGGTTCACAACAGTCGATATTATGGGTGCCAATGCCACAACCGAAGGACCAATGACATTCGATGTTTAGTTTTAAAAGCCCAATGGGTAATGGACAAGTCTAGCGTATGTATGTATGTATGTATTTCAAAGTTTAAACTGTAACCAATCAATATCATTAAGGTCCAAGCCCAACCTACATAAACTACAATGCTGACACAAGAAACCGGCCCAGGAAAAACAAGTGGATTACTCATCTATCTATATGGCATAATTTTCCGGTTGCTGGAGAAAATTCTGGGCAAGTCTGGCAGCTTGAGGCAATTTCCGGTGAAGTCTGACTGTCGGATGTGACTTTCGGCAAACTTGGTTGATAGCAGTAATAGATGATGAATATTTTGTCATTATAGCTTTTTAATTGTGTATGAAAAAAAGGGTATATTTGAAAATTCAAAAAAATCTATAACTTAATTTTTAAAAGTAAATTTTTTTTAAGTGAAACGTCGTAAAATAAAATAATAGACTTTTTGCCTGAAGAGAATACTGACTAGACTTTTGTAAACTCGTCTAAATAATAATAAGATGTTTTCCACAATTTACCAACAATCAAAAACGATTGAAAATACTCGTAATAAACACGCTGTCTGTTGCTGTGAAAAGACCATATTGTATAACGTCCTCGCTAGAATGATATTTCATTAATTAGAAATGCCGTCTCTCAGTTCAGTGGGAAGCATTTTTCGTACAAAATCTTTCTATAAATAGGTTAGCAATTGATATATATATATATATATATATATATATATATATATATGGGGAGTATTCAATGGTTACTTCAAAAATATAACCATCAATGGTTATTATTATAACAACCATTAGATTGAAAATCAATGGCTAAAAAATGTTAATTCTCTTTCGCCCATTAATAAGAAATGTTGGTATATATAATCACAGAAATGGCGATTTAATTTGGATCACTAGATCCAGAGCCGGCCCAACCACAAGAAAAATGAGACCTAGGCCTTGGGCCCCCAAAATTTATGAATTTTTTGGGCCTCAAAATTGTGGATCTTACTATAAATTACCAAGGTTGAGGAGCCTCACTAAAAACAACATTTAAAACTTTGGTTGAGCTTATTTTGGAACAATTTGAAGCTATTATTAGATTTGTTGAAATTATTTGTTAGCTCATTTACTTGTGTGTGAATTTGGAATTTTTAAATGATTTTTTTTATTTGGAATTTTTCGTTGACTCATTTACTTGTGTGTGAACAACATTGTTTTTTATTTGAATATTTTTTTTTTTTACTTATTGTTACTCATTTACTTGTGTGTGACTGTGATGTTTGGGGATTTATTTGGTTTGAGCTATTGTTGTGTGTATATATATTTGTTGAAATTTTTATAGGTAGACCGTAGACAAAATGTCATCACGAAAGTATCTTTGTGGAAATGAAAAAAGGAAGAAGTAGCTTGTGAAATATATTTTGCCATCAAAAATAGGAGGACTATCCAAATATTGAATTATTTGAAACGGAATAATGGTTGTTTTTCAAACACAGAAATTGCTTATCGAATCCTGTTGACTATTCCGATTACAGTTGCATTTGGGGAAAGAAGTTTTTCGAAGTTGAAGTTGATAAAAAACTATCTTTGGAACACAATGTCTCAAGAACGCTTGAATGAGCTTGCTATAATATCTATTGAAAAAAACATGGTTGAAAAAGTTGATTATTCTACTTTGATTACTGATTTTGCATGATTCTAAATGTGCTAAAAGAACGACGTTTAAGTAGTACTTTGTAAATATGTAGTGTGTTATTCCATAATTTTAGAATAAAGTGTTTTGTTTATTATCTTTTATATTTATTTTTTAAAATTTAAAAAAATATAAAAAAAATTATGCCACAAACTGAAAGGGTCCCGTCTAACATTACTGGCCTTGTACCCCGAATTTCACAGGCCGGCCTGACTAGATATGAAGTTGTATATTCAAGGTGTGCTGTTAGGTCAACATTGACTCCATTGTTTGACTCTGAATGCCGTGGTTCAATTATTTAGCTCTACATAATAGTCTACTGTCAATTTTCTAATTTCTATTACACCAGCTCCATATATAGCATCTATGGATATCTTCATCAATGCCAAATAAACATTAGAAATCACATTTAACTGTTAAGGCAATTTTCTTTTGCCTTTATCCCCCCTAATTAGTTGGATTGAATCGAATGATAAAATTAATGATTAATGTAGCCCGACCGACCCCAAATAATTGGGACAAAAGCTAAGTTGAGGTTGAGGTTTTCCTGTAATTAGATATATAATCACTGTCGAGAGTCGAGGCCTCTGATTTATACCCTCTTCCGTTACTACGCAACTACGATGCCATGAACATAATATATATTGGACATACATACTTACTCTAAGAATTTATGTACCGTGTTAAACTCATGAAAGATATGATGTTATCATTGTCCGTCTCTAACATATTACCATTTTCGCAACTGAAAGTCTGCAATCCTAAATCGATATTTATATATGGATTTAGCGAGAGCAGACAATTAAGTAGTACAATTATATAAGGAGGAGACCGATCGAGACAAATATTATATATTGCAGATCTAGCTCACAATCAAGGATCGAAAACAGATCATATTTTTTTCAAGAATCACCACCAACCATGCATGTCCATAGACTGTCTCAATCACAAGTTCATTTAATTATTTCCCATGAAAAAATCCAACGAAATAAACCACCATTGCGACAACAAGAGAAATGACAAGGAAGGTTCTTTCAATCTTAATTAATGCAAAATGGTACTACACCAAATGGCACCCTTCCGGTCACATATACACTCCTCAAAGTCTTCGTCAACTTCAAGCTTACCTGACAATGTTAAATCACTTCAATTTCTTTGAAAACGACGTTGAAATTAATCTATGATCAAGCTCCATTCACTTAATCAGTATATCCCTAGGAATCAACGGTATCAAATCTTCAACGAAATTCCCACGTAACTTCCGTCAACCACCACTTCTACTTAATTCCTCCGTCAGTCATAATTAGAACTCGATCGCAAGTTGACTATTCGATCGGTTATTCAAAAAGTTTACGTTTAAAAAGTTTATTATTTGGGTTTAAGGACGGACTATACCTTAGCATATTTCAACGGCCTTGATGAAACAATATGTATATATGTCCTCTAGCTCTGGATTGAACTAATGGTATTTGATGTATATAGTTGAATCGGAATCATCACTCTAACGCGTTTTCAACAAGAGATTCTGAGACCTCAAAGTCTTCGTCGTCATCCGCCTAGCACATTTTGATGGATATAGTGAAAACCTCAAATGTAGGTGATTTGGAGGAATTCGGAATAAGTATTTAATTAGAGTCTATTTTTCTTATATAAGATTTAGAATTTGATTTTTAACTTTCTCTTTTCGACCTCACCTGGATTACTGTATTATTTATTTTTTTCAATTACTTACAAAAACAAAATTTCAAAAAAAAAATACCTTTCCAAATACATCCCTAGCTAGCTCAAATCAGTCCATGCTATAAGTTTAGCGATTCAACGGTTGAGATCAATACACCTTGTTTTCGGCTCAAGCCTAATAAGTAATTTTAAGTTTGATAATTAATCTCAAATATTGATCAGTAACTTTTAGGAATTCCCGATAAGTTTTGGAGGCTATATATAACCGACGGGAAATTGTGAGAAGCAGTATATATTTCGCACAAGAAATTCCCATCGAGTAACTAACTGCTTCAAGTTTTCAAATTACTAATACTACAATGGCGCTGAAAGTGTTATCAGCTCTCGACACCGCCAAAACGCAATACTACCATTTCAAAGCAATAATCATCGCCGGAATGGGTTTGTTCAGCGATGCATACGATCTCTTCTGCATTCCTCCCATCATGCGCCTCATCGGCCGCATCTACTACCCCATAGACGTCGGCCAGGACGAGAAAGAGCTCTACGAAATCCCCTCCGTCGTCGCCTCCACCATGATTGGCATCGGTCTCTTAGGAGCCGTCATTGGCAACCTCGTCTTCGGCCGGCTCGGTGACCTAGTCGGCCGGAGGCGAGTCTACGGCGTGTCGTTGCTGTTAATGGTGGCGAGCGCCTTCGGTTGCGGATTTTCTATGTCGACGTCCAAGGGACTTATCCTGGCCAGCCTAGGGTTTTTCCGATTTTTTCTAGGGATTGGGATCGGTGGAGATTATCCTTTGTCGGCGACGATTATGTCGGAGTTTGCTAACAGAAGAACACGTGGAGCGTTCATTGCGGCGGTGTTTTCGATGCAGGGGTTTGGGATTTTGTTGAGCTCGATTGTTACTATGATTACGTGTGCGGCATTCCGGAGTGCGTCGCATTTGGAAGCTAAGTCGAAGCACGTGCCCGCCGGAACGGACGTGGCATGGCGACTGATATTGATGCTAGGTGCGGTTCCGGCGGCCATGACTTACTACTGGCGGATGAAGATGCCTGAAACTGCAAGGTATAAGAACTACGTTGACTTTTTTCTCAAAAATTCTACACGGACTAAATATTCTATATCGATGGAGCATTTACCTTACCTGCCTGACATTTACACAGTATACCACGATTAATAACATGTCTACACGACCACGATTAATAGTATAACTAGTTGAATAACCGTCCTACGACCGAAAAATTTAAAAATTATACATTTTATATTTTAACGTAATCACATAAATTGATATATATATATATATATAAATGTAAAAAATAAAAAATAAGTTAACGTATATTTGTTTCAAATCAAGATACAATCAATTTATTATACATATTATTTGTTTAAAGAAATACGTCTATCATATTTTAAGTAAATACACACTCCTTTCGTTCCACCCAAAAAGTCTACGTTTGAAAAGTCTAGTTACCGTTCCACCCAAAAAGTTCACATTTGAAAAGTCTAGTTATTAAGTTACAAAAATACTTAATCACAACCAAGATGATTACCAAACAAGTAGAGGGTAAAGGTCAAATAATATAAAAATTGTAAACATAATTTTTTGAAAATGGACTATTTAAGTGAAACATCTCAAAATAGTATAGTGGACTCTTTGACTGTAACGGAGGGAGTATATTTCAATTTAGGATAATGTTAAAGATAATCAGAAAAGTTACGATCTGGCTCTTATGAGGGAAAGTTTTTTTTTTTTGTAAAACAGCCACGTGAACAGTAGGAAGCAACAATGACATTTTTTTTAGTTATTATTAATTATTAATGGATAGATGTTCCGAGACCATAAAATATTTTCTCAATCTCTAAACATGTATTTTCCCCACTTGTTTCTTTTTACATGATTATACCGTACAAGTATGTTTAGAAGAGTTAAATTTTATAGTTTTAATTCTCGCTCCCTAATATTTTGGAGTAAATAATAGCTTTGAGAGGAATTGAAAGTTGAAACATGATTTTAAATAAACTCAAGTTTGTTCAGATCAAGTTTGAATGATCATGATGAGTTGCCTCATTTTAATTCCGAAATTCTGTCGAAAATAGGTCCTTTATTTTTCAAACTTGAGTTGAATCGAGCTATATACAAACGAACCAAACTCAAATCACTATGTAAACAACACAATGCATACATGAGTTTTTCATGGTTATTTTATACCCTTGTTGTACTCCATCCGTCTCAAAAATAATTGTTATCGTATTCAAAGAAAAAAATATAAAATTTGGGTCTAAAGTGAGTGTTTGTTTTTGTAAAGATTTTCACATTTTTGTTTGGAGGCATATCATGTTCTTGTTTGGACTTGCAATGTTATACGTGGAAATTAAAAACATTAATGTACATGTGCTATTAAAATTATCTAAAATTTAATTTTTAAAATTTATTAATGGACATTCAAATATTTTATTTTAGAAAAGGGAGATTTCTTGATAACTATCTCTCCATTCCACACATGCACGATATTTGTAAAATATTGCTTTACAATAGTCTAGCTAACTAGTACAAATATATCTTAGGAGTAAATAATTTTTACATGCATGATATTCTTGATAGATATCTATGCTTTATGCTAATTTCACACAATCTGGTGAATGATTACTGCCTATTCAAAGAAAACATATTGGCTTTAAATAGAGCCTTTACAACTGAAAATAAAACAGCCATGACTACCACTCTACTTTGTGGGTTTAACAAACAAAAACAAAGTCAACCTAAAAAAGAGCCTCAACTCGATCTACTAACTCTAACATAAAGCTCCTAACATCTAGGAGTTATTTGACTAAGCAAAACACAAGGAAATCTCAACAAACTAACTAGCATGTGCATTCACCACATCAAACACGTCTTTCCTAACAATTCCTCCCCTAAACTGGAATTGCTGACAGCAATTCAGCTTATACATACCTTCTTCTCTTGAACACCAAGCAGTTCTCGAAGCTTCACATAGGTCTCGAGCTTCAAGGCTTTTGTCATGATATCAGCGATTTACTCTTTCGTACCACATTGTACCAATTCTATAACTCCTCACGTATGAAATGAAACCTCACATGTATATGCTTCGATCTTCCATGTAGAACTGGATTCTTAGATAACTTAATTGAAGAGCTGTTATCACAAAAATTCTAACACACTAATTACTTTGAGATTGATTGAGACTAGCGAGAACGTCTCTGTTCATCCAAACACCTTGACATGCACACAAACCAGCTGCTACGTACTCAACCACTGTAGTGGACAACGTCACAACAGGCTATTTCTTTGAACTCCAAGCCACTGCTCCTTCACTAGGCAGAAACACATATCCTGATGTGCTCTTTCGACCATCTAAGTCACCAGCATAGACTGCATAGTCACTGTCAGTGAATGCTTTTAGACCACTTTCAATTCCTCTTTTGTAGTATACACCCAACTCCAAGGTACCCTTTACATATCTAAGAACTCTTTTTGCTGCCAACATATGAGCCTCCTTAGGATTGGACACGAACTTGCTCAAGAGACACACAACATACATAACATCTGGTCTAGTAACTGTGAGATACATGAGGCTACCAATTAATTGTTTGTACACTGTTGAGTTCACATTAGCTCCCCCTTCTTCTTTAGACAACTCCGTACCAGGTACAATTGGATTGTTTTTTGGATTGCAGCTTCCCATTCCAAACCTTTAAAAAATTTCACGAGCATATTTCTTTTGACACAAGTGAATGCCTTCTGAGGTTTGTTGCACTTCAACACCCAAAAAATACTTCATCCTCCCCAAGTCAGTCATGTCAAACTCATGTTTCATGGAGCTCTTGAACCTTTCACATATCTCTTAATCATTTCCCGTAAAGATGAGGTCATCTACATACAAACTCACCACCAAAAATTTACCTCCAGCTTCATTCTTAGTGAACATAGAATACTCATAGTAGCACTTCTCAAACCCTTCTTTGTTGAAGTATTCTTCAATCTGTTGTACCAAGCCTTAGGGGCTTGTTTCAACCCGTATAAAGCCTTTTTGAGCTTATACACCTTCTCTTCATCTCCTACTCGAACAAACCCTTCCTGCTACTCAACATACACAGCTTCCTACAACTCACCATGAAGGAAAGCACTTTTCACATCTAATTGAAATACCTGCCACCCCTTCTATGGTGCCAAGGCTAGTAACACTCAAATAATGTCCCATCGTGCAACTAGTGCGAACACTTCATAATAATCAGTTTCATGTTTCTACGCACCAAACGTGCTTGAATTTGTCAATCTCTCCACTTTCATTCAGTTTGGTCTTATATACCCATTTAACACCAATTTTCTTCACTCCTCTTGGCTGGCTCACCAACTCCCATGTCTGGTTTTTCTCTATTGCTGCAACCTCTAAGCTCACCGCTTTCTACCATTTTTCTTCTTTGGCAGCCTCTTCATAATTGACTGGATCATCATGTGACATGAATAGAACTAAGTTTTGCTTATCTTCTTCCTCCGATAACCCCTCATTCACTCACGTAATCTTGCATCTAACTCGGAGTTCTTCTAGCTTTTCCCCCTGGTGGTACTTGTGCATTTTCCTGACTTACTGAAGTGTCTTCAGTCCCATTGTTCTTATCGTTAGAATTTACTATTTCTCCTATATCTTCTTGTCCTTCTTCTTCACTGAGCTCCACTTCATCATTATCATCATCACCCCAACTCAAAGTATCACTCACTTCGCTGGACCTCTCCCAGTCCCAGCCTTTATCCTCCTTGAACACAACATCTCTGCTCTCAACGATCTTCTTAGTAATAGGATCTACAAGTCTAAAGGCTTTTGATTCGTTACTTACACCAATGAAAACACATTTATGACTTTTTTTTCTTCTAACTTTACTCTCTTTTTGTCAGGAACGTGTACATGCCCAATACACCCTAAAAATCTAAAGTACTCAACACTTGGTTTGAGTTTACTCTAACTTTCTTCTGGTGTCTTGTTTTTCACCGACACTGTCAGACTTCTGTTCAGGATGTACGCAGTCCATCAAGCTGCTTCTGCCTAAAATCTCTTTGGCATTTGTTTCTTAATAAGTAAGCAACGAACCATATTCATGATGGTTCTATTTTTACGCTCTGCAACGCCGTTCTGTTGCGGCGTGTATACAGCTGTTTAATTCCACGAGCACTGCAGAACTCATTGAATTCTTGAGAGGTAAATTCCCCTCCCCTGTCAGTCCGTAGACAACATATAGCACATCCTATCTCTTTCTCAACTAGGTTCTTGAAACATTTAAATTTTTCAAAAGTTTCACTCTTTTTTGCTAGAAAATAAAGCCATATTTTCCTACTGTAATCATCAATAAAGCTCAATAGATACCTCTTGTTGCTATTTGAAAGAGAAGTAATAGGGCCACACAGGTCTTCATGAACTAGCTGGAGTCTCTTTGATGCTCTCCATAATCCCTTCTTAGGTATCATAGCTCGGTGCTACTTTCCCTTGCTGCATACAGTGCATAAGTGTTTGTAGACTTGAATTGAGGTAGCCCCTTCACCATTTGCATCTTCTGCAATGTTTTTTAAACCTTTTTTATTCAAGTGACCAAACCGCTGATACCACAAGTCACCAACATCCCCAACAGTAGCTTGAAAGCATGAAGGTGTTGCAATCATAGCAAGCAACACAAACATCATATTTGTCGTCATCAAAGTGTGCCAAATGAGCCCTCTTTCAAGATGGAAGACTTTGCATGCTCCATTCTAAATTAAAATTGCCAGTCCCTTCTCTTGAAGCTGCCCTACACTCAACAAATTATTTTTAGCTTAGGTACAAAATAAACGTCATTTACAAATTGAGTCCTCCTTTGAATTTCGAGTTTGATGCTTCTTCTTCCAGTAACAAGAATTCTTGCATTATTCCCCAATTTTACAGTACGCTAAAACTGATCATCAAACTCAACAAACCACTGCATGTTTCTGGTCATGTGATTTGAACATCCTGAATCAAAGAACCAGACCCCTTCTCGCTGTGCATTGTTGGTTTCGACATGCGCCATCAGTAGCAACTCTTCCTCTTCATCGAGTTCGGCATAGTTTGCCCATTTCTCCAAACTAGGACACTCATATTGAAAGTGTCCTAATTGGTGACAATTGTAATATTCTATGGTTGCTTTGTTGAAGGACTACCTCCATCTACCTCTTCCTCGTCCTCAAAATGTGCCACGACCTCTTCCCCTGTTTTCATATCTCCCATCATCAACCGAAGCCCTTAAAGCTTGATTTTCTCCTCGTTCATTATCTCAATCCAATCTTTTGAACTTCTGCTCATGGACCACCAAAGAACTTTGCAGTTCATGATCAATGGACATGGTGTTGGTGTCTTTCGACTCTTCAATGGACACCACCACGTAGGTGAACCTTTCAGTCAAAGTTCTCATTATCTTCTGGACCACCTTAAAATCTGGCATGTCTTCTCCATTGCTCCGCATCTGATTTGCCATAGCCATAACTCTAGTGAAGTACTCAGTGATCGTCTCTCCCTTCTTCATTTCCAACACTTCAAAATCTCTCCTTAAAGTATTAAGGAGAGACCGCATAACTCGTTCATTCCCACCGAACTTTTGTTTCAACGAGTCCCAAACAATCTTCGAGGTACGTCAGTCTAGGATCTGCTCGAATGTCACTCTGTCTATGGCTTGGTACAGATAATGCTTCACCTTGTGGTCCTTTATCCTCGCATTATCTAGTTGCGCTTGCTCGCATCAGTCAACACTGTGCCCTCTCGTGGCTCCTCAAAGCCACTCCCCACGAGACTTCATAGCCCCTTTACCCTGAGTAAGTTTTTCATTAACTCACTCCAATGGTCATAATGAACACCATCGAAGTGTGGAATCTTCGTCAGGCCCTTACTCTTCTCTTCACTCATGTTTCTCTCTATTTCTCTCAACAGCCGCAGCGTCTCACTCTCTTCCTTATCAGGTCCAATTGGTTGCTCTGATACCACTGATAGATGTCTATGCTTTATGCTAATTTCACACAATCTGGTGAATGATTACTGCCTATTCAAAGAAAACATATTGGCTGTAAATAGCGCCTTTACAACTGAAAATAAAAAAACCATGACTACCACTCTACTTTGTGGGTTTAACAAACATAGACAAAGTCAACCTAAAAAGAGCCTCAACTTTACTGACTCTAACAGAAAGCTCCTAATATCCAGGAGTAATTTGACTAAGCAAAACACAAGGAAATCTCAACAAACTAGCACGTGCATTCACCACATCAAACACGTCTTTCCTAACAATTCTTCTGTTTCTTGAGCAAGAAAAAGAATGATGGCTACAGGTGACATTAATTGTTCATTTTTCATGGAACAGATACACAGCTTTGGTGGAGAAGAATACTTTACAAGCAGCAAAAGACATGGAGAAAGTGCTAAATGTGTCTCTCAGTCAAATTGCCGAAGACGAAGAATTCATCTATACGCCAAGGACAACACCAAATTCCTCAAATAACAACACCTACCCTCTCCTCTCCAAAGAATTCCTTCGTCGACATGGTCGCGATCTTTTTGCCTCGTCAGCGTCATGGTTTATACTGGACGTCATTTTTTACAGTCTCAACCTCTTCCCCTCCAATGCTTTCAAACCTTACATCCCCTCGAAACGTAAAATGAATGCCTTTGAAGACGCTTATCAAGTCGCCAAATTTCAAGCAATCGTAGCCATTTGTTCCACGATTCCTGGATACTTCATAACTGTTTACCTAATTGATCATATCGGTAGAGTCAAGATTCAAATTATGGGTTTCTTTTGTATGGCCGTAAGCTTATTGACAATAGGATTAGTTTACCGCAATGAGTGGAACTCCGAACCAAACTTTGGGTTCATGGTTTTGTATGGACTCACATTTTTCTTCTCCAATTTCGGCCCAAACACTACCACCTTCATAGTCCCTGCAGAGCTATTCCCGGCCAGATTTCGAGCCACATGTCATGGGATTTCGGGAGCAGCTGGGAAAGTTGGAGCCATTATTGGGTCGGTAGGGTTCTTATGGGCTTCTCGTGAGAAAGATGGGATTGGAATGACATGGACAATGGTGATTTTGGGTGGTTTGTGTGTGATGGGAATGATGGTAACCTACTTTTTCACCCGTGAAACAATGGGAAGGTCACTAGAGGAGAACGAGAACCAAGATGATTATACCGGGGTGTGGTTCTTGAGATGTTTGCCAAGCAGCTCATGTCTCAAGCCACAGTCATCTGTCAATGGTGTAGCTGATGCTGCACAAGGAGAAATCGGGATGTAAGAAAGTTCTCCTTTTCTGTTTGTTCTCTCAAACGTTGTTTGAGTCAACTTTGTTCATGCTAGTGCATAGCCTTGTCAATGTGAAAAGCCCCCTCTCCCTCTCATGGTCGGAGAAATTTGAAGATTTGTGATTATCGCCAGCTGGTGCTATCTAGAACTAGAAATTTTTTGTAACGAGGTTCCTTCCTTACTAAAACTTCTCCTTCTAGAGAACACCAGCTTGTGCTATCTCACCTCCTTTCTGCCACGCTTGTGGTGGAGTATTAGTTGTTGTATTTGGCTGATGAGATGTTTTAAAATAGTCAAGTAGAAAAACTCTTTACACGAGTCTATGTTATGTTTAAAGATGTAATATATGCTATTTAGTTGTAATGTGTATATGCAAAAATAAGTACTTTCGCGAGCACTTCCTGATTTACGTACTGCCTCCATATATAGGTTGAGAGTTCCTTTCCTTTTGGCACATTTATTGGGTACGAGTTCCTCTCACGAAGTTAAGCTTACAGACTGTTTACATAACATGATCTAAAATTCTGTCAAGAAACCGGTAGCAAGTGTGGCATATATCATTGTAGATTTTGACATAACGATCTCCACTCACTCGGACTCTCACATTGGAAAGAGGTAGAGCAATGAAATAATTTATTAAAGAGATGGCATTGCCTTGAAAATTAAACAGCCCAAATTAACAGGAACGGGAAACAACAATCATTGAAAAGAAAACTGTAGAGATCAAGGACAAACAAATAGTATCATCACTTTTGTTTGGTAGGATAAGAAGCCATTTTGTAGATACCGCAGATCCCTTGAGGCTTGCCATTGTTTCTCTTCATCCTTATGTAACCTTTCTCACCCCATTTGGGTCCCCAGGAGTTCTTCACAATGATGTAATCCAAGCCCTTTGTTGTTCCATACCCAACTGCTGCCACTCCATGATCCAACTCAGTCCCACAATGCCCATCAAATACACCCTACACAAAAGTCCAATGTTTGAAATTATGTTTATTTTTCCTTTGTAAACAGAAAGGCATGAATAAACAGTCTCAGGTAATTGGCTCTAGCCCCATGACACATAGAGGCTTGAGTCTTGGTCCCGGTCAAGCCATTGGACCTCACTCCAAGCTCGGCAGAAATTATGTTTATGTTTGTGTGTGTGTGTGTGTGTGTGTGTGTGTGCATGTTTTTGTGATAAATAATACTTATTTAAAAAGCATGAATCCAAAATTTACATGTCAATTTTTAATTGAAACTATTTATCTCGTCGTTATGTTTATCGTAAGCTTGAAAACATTTTTATTCGTTCTGACCATTATGAATGTTTGTAGTATGCTTACCCCGCTGTAGAATTGGAAATCCAGACCAGAAGCCTCAATGGCGATACTAAGAGGCTGGTTTGCTAGCGCTTTTAAGAAACTGTCTTCGTTGTTTTGAGGTACATCGTGATATCCGCTAATAGTAACTAGCTCCAATTCTTCCTGAAAGATTTAGAGTAAGTTCAAGCAGCTATTTAACAATTGTGATATACAAATATAGATGCTATTTTGTCATATTGTTGGCGAAGATTTACCTTCTTTTCATCACAAGTGCCTTCACTCATGATATAAGGGTACTCTTCCTCCTTATGAAGCCCACCGTTAGATACTATAAAGGAAAATGCATAGTCCATGAGACCTCCGTTGCAGCCATTGTTGAAGGAGGTGTCACAGTCAATCAACTGTTGTTCCGACAACTCAGTTAGATTCCCGGTGACAATTTGGTTTATACCTTCAACTGCAGCTACCGTAGAAAAAGCCCAGCAACTACCTACATTTATGTACGCATTTACCAAATTTATTGAGAAACACGAATTCAGAGAGTTTTTAAATGATAAAGAAACGATATTGTATGATACTTACCACATGAACCTTGGTTCTTGACATGAGTGACGGCTCCTTTCTTTCTCCAATCCACAGACTTGGGCAAATCTACGAAATCCCTATAAGTGAATTCTTGATCAGGAGACTGCTCTTTCCTCTCTGGCAATTCACCCTTGAGTCCCAAATACATATTCTTGAACTCTTCATGGCTCAAGTCAGCAAACTCATTCAGTCCAAGCCAATAGTTGCTGATCTTCTTATTTGTCTCATCAATGTGCTTCAAATTGTCCTTGAAAATCTCAAACCTGTGCAACTTCTCCTCGATGCTCTCGTAAATCTTCCCGTGTTTTGACAACCACGATTCGAATAGATTGATGAGCTTGTCGATGCATGTCAAATCATCGGGGGTGTAACCCACGATTGAAAAGTCACGAGCCAGAGCCGAACATGCAAACAACGCTAGAAAAAACGAGAGAGATAGTATCTTTGGAGATGATGAGAAGAATGCCATTACTTTTAGCAATTCAGATGAGAAAGACGGATGGGATGATCGAATGAATAGGAAGAGGAGAAATGGGTAGATATATATAAGTTTTTGAATCACTGGTAAATGTTGCTTAGAAGTCAAGTTGTTGAAATTTTATACATTTCATATATACCAAGTCTACAAGCTTTGTTTTTTTCAGGTTATGCTTTCAATCCAAGCATGTCTCCCTACCATTATCACTACATAGAGTAATGTTATGTGCACCAAAATTCTTCGTTAGCATCTTTTGATTGGTCAGAAGATTATTAAAAAAAAATTATACAAAATCAACCGAGACTTAACAAGAATAATAGGTACTACTTTCACTCTCACTAATACTACATTCGATCCAAACAAATAGTCACTATGCCTACAATCTTTATAACATTTCAATTTTATTCTTCATATATGTTATAAACATCTTAACTATGCTCAAATATTTTGTAATTATGTTCAACTCCAATACTACTTATATATTACTCCCTCTGTTTCACCTAAAAAGTTCATATTTAAAAACGCTAGTAGTTAAAAGATATATAAATAGTATTGGAGTTGGTTATAATTACAAAAATATTTGAGCATAGTCAAAATGATTATAGCATATATTGGGGTAAAGTTGAAAGGTTTATGGAGATTGTATACATAATTTTTAAAGTGAAACGTCTCAAAATAAAACAGTGGACTCTTTACCTGAAACGGAAGGAGTAATAAAATATTAAATTTTTCGAGTCGTACATTTCTTGGATGGGGGTTATCTTAACACCCATTTCCCCACTAAATAATAAATACACTCATTTTCGCAATATACAATCCCTTTAAATTTTAAAACTCTCTAAATACTAAACACACCCCCTCAATTTCCTATTTTACGTACCCCTCCTAATACACACCCATTCCCTCACCTTCCTTTTCCCTCCCTTTCCAATCCAAGCCCTAGCCCATCAGCCATCACCTTCCCTCCTCGGCAGCCATGGATATCCCAAAACGTTCGAATACCTCTCTTGAAGCTTGTTGTTGTTTAGTAGTTTTTTTTTTTTTTTTTGTGAAGACGATGGGTTGTGTGTAAAGTTACGTATACTTTATTTGGGTAGTATTTTACCGTGTTGTAAACTTTATATTCTTTTGGTAACCGGCATATGTATGTCGTGCTTGTGTATATAACCTTCTAGTAATTTAGTTTCTTTCTCGAGCATGTCGTGGCTCGTGATTTATGTTGTTTCTTCGGCATGTGTGGCCGTGGAGGTTGTTGTTAGTTGTTTCCGAAGTCTTAGACTTGTGATTTCTGTAAGTTGGGTTCCAGCTGTAGTAAAATCGAAGACTTGTTTATTATTATATCAGGTTTTATCTGTTGTGTCTTGTTGTAAGTACGGGTGGTTACGCTACGTGCATTTTCTTGTTGGTTTTGTGTCGTTGTTTTGTTTGGCAACCCGACCTTGGGGTTTTGTATAGAGATCCAGGTCGGGACATCATGTACGGTCATCCCCTTTGAATATAGCTAAAGCTTCTTCTTTATTGCTTGAATCAATGGTTAAAGTGAGACATAATATTAATCAACTTTTTGTTTCCTATTGTTTTATTTTTAAGGATATCACATGTATTGATGATTGGGCATAATTTTGTGGGGCTTTCGTATGCTACAATGCGATTTTGAATACGAGTAGTTTTGAATAAATTAAATGAAGGAAAACTTTGAATAAGATGAAAAGTTGAATTGAGTTATGATAATTATCAAAATAAGCTTTATAATGCAATTCGTACGTGAATAATCTAAGCTTCTAACTGATAATGTTGAGCTGATGTAAAACCTTATATGCACATGGTTGAGGCTATGATATTGTCCTTTTTTAGGATGATGCTGGTGAAATTTCAGGGTGCTGATTATTGTTGTAAAGTAGGAATGGTTGGATTGTTAATGAATTGGGTGGTTATAGAATATATAGGGGGTTGCAATTATGTCAACTCCTGCTAGGAAAAGACTTATGAGAGATTTCAAAAGATTGCAACAATACCCTCCAGTTGGCATCAGTGGTGCCCCTCAACACAGCAATATAATGCTTTGAAATGCTGAAATATTTGGTTAAGTTTAGGAATAGAATACAATAGATGATGTTTCCTGTTTGTTTGTTTTTTATCCTTGAAAACAACTTGAGAAGTCATGTCTGGATTATTTCTTATGTTGATATGACACTCCCTGGGATGGAGGTGAGTCTATTATTGACCTCAAACTTTCTTTTAGAGTATTATAGCTCATCTGGCTGTTTGACGAGGTTATATTTGAGTTTAAGTCATTTCATTACCCACCCCAATTGCTCTATAATCATTTTAGTTTTCTTTTCCTGTTTTAGCATTAGCATCCGAATTTTATTATTACTCGCTGAACTTCAAGGAGGAGCAGATCGAAGGCAATGTCGTGCCTGGGCCTTGGCCTTCTCACATCGCCATCTACAACTCCCTTTTTTTTATAAGGAGAAGTATCTCCACCTTTGAAAGTCGAGCGGTGAAGGCATCGCCTCATTAACGCAGACCCTTCCTCTGTAAAAGTTCCTGTACTGGACTTTCGATTGCTCTTATCTTTGAGAGGTGAAACTTGCAAACAAGTGGTCAGTGGAGAGGATGTGTGTGGAATGGCCTTAATTACCAGAATTACACTAGCATTTTTTAATATTTGTAGCTTTTTGTACTTTAATTTGTACTTTTGTACATGTGAGAGCATGAATACTGATGGACAATTTCAGTCATAAAGTTTATTATTACTCCCTCCATCCCTAAATTATTGTTTTTTTTTTTTTTGTGTTCGTCCCAGAATAATTATTTTGTTTGAAAATTTTTCTTTTTAGGATATCACTTTTACCATTTTATTCTTACTTTTTCCCCTACTTTAATTATGGACCACATACACATGGACATTAAAAGAAATTACACATTATACTAATATTAATAATTAAGTCAATTGTTTTCTCTTAATCCGTGTGCCTAGTCAAACAAAACAATAATTAAGGGACGAAGGGAGTATTATTTTTTATACGAAATGTATCCTTTGCGTTGGTCAAGCAATCTCAAAAATTCATTTAGTTGTTATCATGGCACGCAAAGGTACTGCAATAAGACCCATACTAGACAATTTTGGTGCTTAATTTTTTATTTTCTAATTTACTATAAATATTTAAGTCTAAAAATCCCGTGCTTTGCACGGGCAGAATAACTAGTTCTCTTTTATAAAAGGTAAATCAGTTTCAATAACTATACACGCCTCCGGGCTCTGTTTAAGATTACTTCCCATTTGGACTATGCTCGCTATTCGTTGTGATATGGGCCAACAACATTCTACTAAAAGGCTTTGAAAAGGGGCTTTTAGATTTATTTGCGTCCAACATTCAGGGCTCTATTTAACATTGTGGTTTGAAAGTAGCCTGTTTTTTATAGATAGTTCTTTTTGGTAATAATAGCTTGCCGGTCTCTTTTCATAGATTTTCATTTGCTTTACGTTCTTATTTTTATTTTTAATCGCTTAAGTTTATTTTAAGTGATTAATTAGTCAATTGTTTTAAAATTGCCCTCATAACAACCTAAACAACGTTTTAAGCATTGTCTTCCTTTAATTTTCTCCTGTAAATTCTCTCTTCCATTCCAATCATTGTTTACTTTGCTACAACCTTCATCTCTCTCTTAGTTTCTTTCCATGCCCAATTCATCGTCAAAAAATAATATCAATATAATTATTTTAATTCATTGTATCTTTGTTGTATCAATATTGTTCGTCAATAGCTGAATGTTACCACAATGAAATGAGGATCACACTTTGATACATCGCAAGTGTCTTGGAGAGTTCATTTAATACAATTTAATTTTTAATTCTCTAATATTCGCAGCATATTGTGCATCGAAAATAAAAGTTGTCCATCGCGATGCATGAAAACAGTCTTTTTTAGTACAATTTTGTGCAGCGTGATGCACCGTAAGTGTAATGTTGTGCATCGCGATGCACAAAAATAGTTTTTTTTTAGTACAATTATGTGCATCGCAATCCATCAATTTGATGCATCGTAAGTTAATATTCTGCATTAGTACTGTTTTGTTCGTGCACTTTTGATGCATCGCAAGTGTAATGTTGTGCATCGTGATGCATCAATTTTGGAACGGGCATGAAGGCCAAAATTATGGATGTGACGCCCAAAATTATGGTCGTGGAGCCCAATTTGAATTCTTAAGGAAATTTCATGCATCGCGATGTACACTTTAAACAACGATGCATTAATTTTGTTTTACGATACATAGTTCGTGTTTTTTAAGGGTGTGAACGATATTTCGCAACAAAAGTATCATTTTTCGGTTTGAAACAACTATAAAAAACTAAAAGCTGTTGAAAATTTATTAAAAAGTACCAGGCTGAATGAGATTTTTTATATAATGTTGGAACAGGTCAAAACGGGTTCAACTCCACTCATTTTTTACCCGATCCATCTTAACCATTATCTAAATAGGTTATTGTGGTGGAAGTGTACAACTAATTTATATTTCTGATTCAACTACAAAATAGCACTCAAAAGACCAACAAATTTTGGCTGTGCGTCGGTACCACGAATCTGCTGGAGCTATCTATTGTATTTGCTAAGACCACTCCACGACGTACGTGGTGTGGTGTGCTCAATTCACCTAAGGTTTTTCTTGGTAAATTATTATTATTATTATTATTATTGCTTTCTCTTGGTAAATTAGAAAATAAGTATATGTAGAGTTTTTATGTGATACATGTAAGTAATATGAAGAACCCACTTTTGTGAGAGTCCGAATTTTTACACCAGCCCTTAACATTGGTTGGTGCAGAACACTAATTTTCCTGATTGATGGATAACATTAATTTTCTCTCTTACACACACTTATATTTAATAAATCGTTAGTTATCTACGGATAGGGGTGTTAGTATTGTACACCAATGTTAAATATTGGTATACAAATTCGTACTATTATTTTTGTGATGATTCAGTTTATTTGGTAAAAGTATTTAATTCTTTTGACAAGAGAACAAGTTAAGAATTTACTATACATCTCTATCTACTATGGAATAGGAGACAAGGAAATGGAAACAAGGTCCCCCCCCACCCCTGGCCATCCCTCCACTGAGAGATGCAAATGGACCGGACAATTTGGCCGTCAGGTCTTTTTTAACCTCTGAATCGCGCCGCCCTCACATCACATGTATTTCTATACTTTTCATACCCATAGCTCCAATATATAAGTACTTCATCTATCTATTCACCAAAGTGAATTAAATTAATTTGGCACATATCAATTTCTTCTTTTTTTTTTTTAATGATAATTTTAATTTTCTTTATTTATTATTTCCGTAGATCAAGAACGGGGAGAATATGTCATCGAGTCAACGTCGTGCGAACATCATCAATTCGGGGAGGTTTGTGTGTGTGTGTGTGTGTGTGTTTGCAAGGTGGTCTACTCTTCAATCTCGAAATAGTATCTGAAAACCTAGCTACAAAATGGTTACAATCAAATTAATCACCAAAATCATAGTTAATCGTGGTTGTTCGAGAGCATCAACTTCATTAGGAAATAGAGCAAAGCAAATCCAATCATTGATGAAGAGAGTTACTGAGACTTGTGATCTATATATAACCAATTAATTAGGGAAAATATCAATAAGAATACCTTTCTACTATAAATAACAGGACATGATGAGTATATATATATGGACTTCGCAAGAGACCTATCTATTTGTTCATTTTATTATGCACTTGTCACACTGAGTCTGAGAGAGAGGTCTAGTATACAATATGTACAAATATCTAACACACCGCATGTATTCTTTTCCTAATTAAATTTGAAGTATAATAAATACTGTCAAAAAAAATTACACACGTGTATTGTTATAATTAGTCACTTGTATACTTTGTATAATAAATTATGCATGAAAGTTTTATTTTTTATTTTAATGTACATTATGCGGTTACAAGGAGTCAAATTAAATTTGTTTTTTTATAAAATAAGTTAAGTCGAGGACAAACTAAATTTGTTTTATTTTTTAAAATATTATTAAAATATTCTCATTAACCCGAATCATATTAAGATTTAGTTTAAAACAAAACAGATGGATTAATCAAAATAGCGATCCATCGAGTGCAATTAATTAATTGAGGATTTAAAAAGAAAAAAATTTGAAGCCTGCAACTGCAAGCTAGAAATAGAATAGAATTACTAGCAGCAGTAGTAGGTCCAAAGTTGTAAGCAAACTCATGTAATTGGGTGCAGCAACCAATAAAAATGGGTTGTATTAATTTATTGCAAGGGGATGGGGACCACTATCAATATTACCAGTACTTCATCCATCCTTAAATTATTATTTTTTAATTTTTTTATCAATTTTAAAATAATTATTTTGTTTAAAAAAAATTGAGACATCACTTTTATTATTTTTTATTTTAATTATAAATTACATACATTTGGATATTAAAAAATTATATATTATACTAATATTAATAATTAAATTAATTATTTTTTCTTGATCCATATATTGCGACAAACAAAATAATAATTAAGGGACCGAGAGGGGGAGTATTATAGATTGCTCCAAATTTCGACACCACAAATAATACTATGTTGTATAGCTAAGACGTACGTAATTACTATCTAGGCCACGGACATTTAGTGACGTATATAGTTACAAAAACTATACAACAAAGTGTAAAAGGTTAATTACACCACTGGTCCCTTTATCATTAAACATTTCCCGGTTAGTTCCTTAAGAAATTTTTTTCAAATTTTAGTTCCTAAAGTACCAAAATGAGACACACATAGTCCTTTTGGTGGATGTCGTTAGTATTTTTTCGTTAAGTCTGTCATGTACCTTACACGTGACTTTGATAAGATATTTATGGAATTTCATGTGCAAAGATATTTTCTAATACTTAAAATAATTTATTCTTTTCTCTCTCTCTCTCTCTCTCTCTCTCTCTCTCTCTCTCTCTCTCCAACAACATCTTAGCCCTCATCCCTCCATTTTCTCTCTCTGTTTCTGACTTCCCCCCACCCCAGCTCCGGCATCCCAGCCCCCATCTCTCCATTTTCTCTCAAGCTAGTTGGAGCCCAAACTAGTAGAAGTGAAGACCCACCAGTGATTACACCCAACACCGCTGGTGCAAGGTGGATTCGCAGGGATTGGGGTTATCGCTACTAGTGCAACCTCTGATTCACCGCCAGCAATTAATTATTTTCTCTCTCTCTCTCTCTCTCTCTCTCTCTCTCTCTCTCTCTCTCTCTCTCTCAACAACATCTTAGCCCTCATCCCTCCATTTTCTCTCTCTTTCGACTTCCCTTCCTGCTCTCCCAGCCCCCATCCTTCCATTTTCTTTCAAGCTAGTTGGAGCCCAAATTAGTAGAAGTGAAGACCCAACAGTGATTACACCCAACACCGCTGGTGCAAGGTGGATTCGCAGGGATTGGGGTTATCGCTACTAGTGCAACCTCTGATTCGCCGCCAGCAATTAATCACTCCGACGATGGAACGTTGGAACTCAATTCCCAAATCTCACTCCAACTAACAATTAATGAAACGAAAATCCCTAGTTTCGAGAGCTATGAAACACATTGTAAACAAGATTATGATCAAATTCAGGAACTAAACCTCTAATTGAGTTTTGTAAATGGGTAGTCCAAGCATGATTAGCCATCATTCTACAAATTATATCCTCTAATTTTTTCGGGTTTCGATGCTTACCTCTTCGGATAACTGGATTTGGATTTGCATTTGCATTTGCGACTGCATTTTGGGGGTGGTTGTTGATTTTGTAGAACTGGGAGTTCTTGGTCTGGGTTTTCTTGTAGGGGGAGTTTTTGATATGGGTTTTCTTGTGGGGGTCAGAAGAGGATTAGAAGGAGAAGAAGTGGAGGGATTTGAACAGGAATGAGGTGGAGAGACGAGAGAGGTTGGAGAAGAGGGTAGGTTTTACGTGGGTTCGTTTTGATGCACAGATGTAAGCCATTTCTTGGCTTAAAATGGGTGGAGAACGGCGGCTATTGGATCTGAGTTCTGGGTTTCATGCGGTAGTGGAAATGGACGAAGTTCTGGGGGAGTACGAGAGATGTGAGTTTGGAGGCGTTCAAAATGAATATGGTTAGGATTATTATTTTGAGACGAAAATGGTTAGAGATCTTAACGGTGCTGGGTTTGAAATCTCGGAATTGAGATGACGAACTGGGTTTTTGATGAATGGGTTGTAATATTGGCTTAAAGGGAAGATAGAGGTTGAAGATGAAGTTGAAATTCCAAAAATGGCCTTAATCAAAGTCACGTGTTAGGCATATGAAAGATTTAACGGAATAATACTAACGGCATCCAACAAAAGGACTATGTGTGTCTAATTTTGGTACTTTAAGGACTAAAATTTGAAAAAAAATTCTTAAGGGACCAACCTTGAAATGCTTAATTGTCAAAGGACTAGTGGTATAATTAACCCAAGTGTAAATGGTGTGATTTAAAGTCTGTTTGGTACGGTATTTTAAAAATATAATTTTTTTCTTTTAAATGTGTTTGAAATATTATTTCAAAACTTAGCATGTTTTTTTTAGCAGCGTTTTAAAATCTATGTTTTGAAAAAAACTAAGAATTTCAATATTTTAAAATGCAAATGCAACTGCGTTTTGAAAATGTAGTTTTTTCTGCCGCAGCATTGAAACTCATTTTTTGTAAATAAATTGCGTTTTATACCTATATTTTGGCCAAAACACATGACCAAATAGACTCTTAATTTAGTTTAAGCCCAAATTATTGACCAAATTGCTTCCTATCGGCTCTATCTTTTCCAACTTGAACCCAAGAGACCTATACATCAAAACTGAACTAAATCAATTTGGTTCAGTTGTACGATTTAATTATTTAAATATTTGGAAGAAAAATATTTTTAAATAACAAAAAGAAAGCTTTAAAAACAAAATAAAATAATGAAAGACAAAAAAATTAATTTTAAAATAAAATTAACTAATCAAAATTTAGACAAACAATAACAATTTATATTTCTGTGTAAAGTCACCTTGCATCCGTACAGAGGAAGGGGATGTTATATATCACATCCAATTAGACCATCTCCAATGCCAATGTAAATATGAAAAACATTAGAGTCACCTAGGATTTACATCTTCTTTGGAAAAAAAATATTTTCAAAGTAAATGTGAAGAAGCCTTGTAAATATGACATGACAAAAAAAAAATTTCACATTGTGGATGAGGAATGTGAATTTTTTATATTTTAGTTGAGAGTGTGGAGACATCCTAGTCATTATTTTTAAATTAAAAAATAACTAGATCCTATCTCACTCTTCACTTTAGTTGTGAGACCCATGCTACATTGGATCAAATTCACATTTATATTTGAGAAGTCTCTTCTAATTAAATATAAAAAAAAAATTAAAAATACCACATGTGATTGAGGGTATTAATTACCCACAACCAGTGACGGTGATGCTCTAAGTGCTGTGAAAACACAGGTAGCTGGGTGTGGTGAGGTGAGTACGTGTGCAATTTCTATTTATTACTCTTCAATGAGCAATATAGTTTTTTTTACTTTAAAAATATACTTAATTAATTAAGATTATGGATGAAATTATGTTGCCTAGTAAAAAAATATATATAAAATGGACATTTTTTATTTACCATACTTTGAGAATATGTGATCTTTGATTATTGAAATAAAAAATTAATATTAAGTTTATTGAAACCAATTATAATCAATTTAATATTAATCACATTGCTATATATTATTGAATTGATATTTTAAAATATTATTATTTAAATTAATTTAATTTTTTATTTTTTAATAAAATATCTAATATTTTCAAAAATTTTGGTAGGCAAATGCCTTAATAATATTATTTTCTTATAATGGAACACACGACGCGAATTATGATCATAATTGACTAAATATATTTATTCTAAAAATAAAAAAATAGAAACTACCTTATTTATTGATGTGTTGAGAATTAAAAAGCAATTTGAAAATAAAACATATAACTCCACTTCAAATGACAAGTATTTAAAGGATAAGTATGTCCAAATATATATAAGTTTAAATTAAAAATTAATAATGCAGTGGATAAATTAAAAAAAATGCAGTGAAAATAATCACTCTCTAAAGGGAAACACATAAGAAATTACTACATTCGTCCCAAAATAAGACGTTTTAGTAATTTGCTCATAGATTTAGAAAACTTATATAAAGACTGATCTACCTTATTTAAGTTTATTTGTTGTAGACAAGTTGTGTGAGTATTTTTTTTTTCTTCATCTTAACAACCCTCTTTAATGAGGGTAGTAAATAAGGGCAATTTTAGTAAAATATGAGTAAATATTCTTTGAAATCCTATAACGACAATTATTTTGAGAAATTTTTTTGCTAAAACGATAATTATTTTAGGACAGGATAGTAATATTTACAATAAAATTAATTAATTTTTTATAATATGTGTAATAAATCAAACAAGTAAATATAATTTTAAGAACATAAGAGTATTTTTTTTATAATATTATTATGAGATACAAGTAAGAAAGCAAAGATCTTTCATAACTATGGGATGATTAAGTGTATAAAGATTAATCAGATCCATTAAGAAGAGCACTACAGTCAAGCGGAGAGAGATTCTACACACAGACACGCACATGAGATCTCTCTCTATCTTTCTATCTTTCTCTCTCTATATATCTCTCTCAACACTGATTCCCTAAACATTCTCTTTTATGTGTTACTACTAAAAAATTTGTGTGTGTGTGATATTAATGCATTAAATTACTTTTTTATTTTTTAAATATTATAGAGTAATTGTTATGTTTGATTGAACAAACAAATTAAAATAAATTATTTTATTATAAATATTAATATTCCTTTTGTTCTTAAATAATTGTTTTTTTTATTTGTTCCAAAATAATTACTCCCTCCAATCCAGGCAAAGAATTCACTATGTTATTTTGGAATGTTCAACTAAAATAGTTTACTTTAAAAAATTATGTCAACAGTCTACATAAAACTTTTAATTATACCCTTTACGTATGTTTTAAACATCTTAACTATGCAAAAATATTTTTGTAATTATGACCAACTACAATACTACTTATATATCTCTTAATTAATTATTAGACTTTCAAACGTGAATTATTTGGGTGGAACGGAGGGAGTATCTTGTTTCTAAACATTTCTTTTAAGGAAAATATTTTTACCACTTTACCCTTATTTTTTCCTTTTACTTTAATTATAACCACATGCATAAGCTTGGACTTTATAGGATTACATAATAGAGTTAATTATATTTTTTTTAATACGTTTGTTCAGTCAAACAAGACGATTATTTAGAAACGGAGGGAGTGTAATATGCAATTTTCTTTAAAGTTCTTGCATATGTAACAAAGTAGGACGAGAAAATAAGAAGAAAATGATAAAAAAAAATTCTAAAAAAAAGCTTAAAATTAAGACAATTTTTTGGAATGGAAAAAAAAAAAGTATGACAATTATTTAAGAATGATTAGTTTTTGATGCCAAAATCAAATATATTTTGTGCTCAACATAAAATAGTCGTACTAGCTACCATGATGAATGCATGCCTTAAAAGTTTTAGTCAATTTTTCTAATTTTAAAATCAATGTTTAACAAGGACTTATATTCATATTTGAAAAATTGTAAATCACATGATGAATTATAGTATTGCTGATGAAGTTTTATAAAATTTTACTTTTATTTTCTATAACTAAATATTTTGAAAAATAACTAAGAAAGTCAAAGTACATGTCTTCAATTGGTATGGAGGGAGTGCTACAAATCATTCTTTTCACCTTTTTTCCATGGATAAAATGGAAAAGTAAAAAAGTCAAATGATACTTATTAATATGTGTTGCCAGTTAAAAAGACACTTCCGGTTTAAGAACAGAGAGAGTATGATTTTATGCATATATATATATATATATATATATATATATATATATATATTTTTTTTTTTTTTCATACATTGAACTTAATAAAATATATATAATGAAAAACCAATTAATCGATGGAGCCATAGTCTACTCTTAGAAGGTTCAGAGATATGTTTAAAACGCTCTCTCAAATACTTAATTAATCTCAACCAGAAAGATAGACTCATAATAAAAGTTGGGATCAATAACATAAGAGCAGTGCTAAAGTCAAAAAATGACATACGTACAAAGAATTATATATATATATATATATATATATATATATAGGTACAAAATGAGTTAGGAATTGTTCCATTTTTTACTACCGTAATTCATTCTAACTTTCAATCAAACAACTTCACTTAGTGTTCCATTTTTTACTAAATTACTCTCAAATAGTCATCGTTTGAAAAATCTAATAATTAAGTGATATATAAGTAATATTAAAATTAATCATAATTACAAAAATATTTTAATATAGTTAATATATTTGTATCAAATATAAAGGGTAAAGTTAAAAATTTTATGAAGATTGTAAGCATAATTTTTTAAAGTAGACTCTTTGGGTGGAAGATACTAAAATGGTACAGTGTACTATTTACCCTGAACGGAGGGTTTAGCTTTTACTCCCTCCGTCCTTAAATTATTGTCTTGTTTTTCTTTTAATCCGTCCCAAAATAATTATCTTGTTTAAAAATTTTTTTTTAGGACAACATTCTTACAATTTTACCCTTATTTTTTCTTCCTATTTTAATTATGGGTCACATGCACATGGCATTAAAGAAAGAGTAATGTTATGGGTATTTAAAGAGTATTAAATTTTTTGCATCAAATGATGTGTCAGCTGATGCAGTAAAAAAACAAAATTAAAAATTATAATTAATGCTTCACATTAACAAATACATTATTTAGTGTAAAAAATTTGATACTCTATATATTCGTAGCATTATTCAGAAAAAATACTATACATTATATTAATATTAATAATTAAATTAATTATTAGTATTTTTTAATTTACGAACCAAATTAAATAAAATAATAATATAGGGAGAGGCAGGGAGTAATTACTACTATTATAGTAAAAAATAAAGCGATAATATCGCACGTAGCTCTATCATTATCAGGTGAGGCTGTCGATGTTTAAGCTTGATAAAAGGGATTTTGATAGATGATGATGATCTCACACTACTCTGTCTGGGCTACTCTACTACTCCTTTCCCATAATGCCTGCTTGTAATCTCTCTCTCTCTCTCTCTCTCTCTCTCTCTCTCTCTCCGATGAAGAGCTTTTCCCTGACTGACTCTCTCTCTCTCTCTCTCTATATATATATATATAAATATATATATATATATATATATTTCATTCTAACACACGCACGCATAATTCCTGCCAACTACAACTTCTCTCATTTATTACCGTATTTCTCACCAACCCTTTCCCTTTAGTACCCCCAACCCAACCCCACACCCTTCCAAAAAAAAAAAAAATTTCCTTTTTACCCTCAATTTCTTTGGGTTATTTCTTCTCTCCCACCCTATGGTTTAACTTACATTTACTCCTACTCCCTTTTCCTTTCATCGTACGCAATTTATCTTCTTTCTACCACTCTCCATTAACAATCGGCCTTTACACAATTTTACCATGATTTATGGTTTACAAAAACTAACTTTCCCTTCAACTAATTCATTTCAATATTATGAAAATCAAAAGAAATAAATCTTGAAAATATATGTATAAAATACTTTGACAAGTAAAGGAAAAACAAATTTTTTCTTTTTTTGCCATTTTAATTGTTACCAAGTGACAAACCTAATTACCCTAAAAATTGATTATTTTTGTGTGTGTGTGCATCTTTTTTTTTAAAAAAAAAAAAATTGTAAACGATTATATGTACATTATTAATATCATGAACGTGTTACAATAAAACTCCTAAAAGGAGAAAAAAAAAATAGAGCCAAAGTTTGTGTACATTATTTGTCATATTTAATGTACATTGGATATATATATATATATATATATATATATTGCTTTTAATTTCTTACATAAAGATGTAAATAAGTCGAGTATAAAAGTTGTATTAAATCTGTTAAATTTTGTTCGATTGAGCTAGAAAATAGAAATATCAGACTCAAGCTTGCGATAAGAATAGTTTGACTCACTCATTTTGCAATTAATGTAGCTATTGATCTGCTTTGTTAGCAAAGTTGCAAAAAGAGAATAAAATAAAAATAACAATAATGTCAAAAAGGAAATGAAATATTTCCTTTAACATACGAAAGTAGCATCCCATAGATACTATACAATACAATACAATACAATACAATACCAGCTGCAAGGTTGGCCCATCAAGAGAGAATGTAACTTAGCGACCAATGGATTAAATAAACCCAAACTAGAGGGTGGCACATTGCAATTAACCTCAACCTCTTTGTTTGTTTCTTTTTTTTTTTCCTTTCAAATTATTTTCTTTTTTCCTATTATGAGACCTTTTCAGGTTGGCTTCTATAGACTCCCCTGCCGTAGCCTTTATTATGAACCCAACAATCTCTCTCTCACTCTCTCTCTCTCTCCCTCCAATCCAAATCCAATTAATTTCTCATAGATTTCCTTCTTCAGTTTTCAGTGCTCTCCTCAACCCACTATATATATAAGTAAATATTACCACACTCAACACCCTCTACTACATACAATTCTCTTTCACTTCATAAACGCCGGTCACATTCAGTAATTTTCTGTATGTGAGTGTGAGTGTGTGTGTGTGTGTGAGAGAGAGAGAGAGACAAGGAATAATTAAAGAATGTTGGGGATAGAAGAGATAATGTGTGAACTGGAGGGAGAGTTGGAGGGAGGAGGTGGGGGATTGCCACCGGGGTTTAGGTTCCATCCAACAGATGAAGAACTCATCACATTCTACTTGGCCTCTAAAGTCTTCAACGGCACTTTTTCTGGTGTTGACATTGCTGAAGTTGACCTCAACCGCTGCGAGCCTTGGGAGCTTCCAGGTCATTATCATCCATATATATATATATATATATATATATATATATATATATCATGATCCACACAATCACACACATGCAGAGAGTTGCATGCATTTTCTCCATACTCCTTTTACATTACTCAAAAATTTCATAATCAAGATAAGACAAAAGTAAATAAAGATGACCCCTCCCACTGTGTTTAATAGTGTACAAAAGAACTCATAAGGAAATATATAGAAGATCTTGGTGACCCCATTTAATTTGTCATATTCTTAAGTAGATGAAGAAAATTCAATAAATATTTTCATTTTGTTTAGAGTTTTTTCCAAAGCTTTTTATTTTTATTTTTCATTTTCTTGTTTATTATTTGCAACAATATGATCTTTACGTTTACATGAAAATGTAGGAGCACATTTTTAGGGTAATTATATACTCCCTTCTTTCCAAAAAGAAAGATAATTGTCCCAAAGAAATATCTCTAAAATTTAAGTTTCAAATCTAAATATATATATATATATATTTTAAATTCTTAATCTTATGTTTCATGCATATATAATCTTATGCAATTAAAATGAAATGGAAAGAAGTTAGTATTTCAATTGTTTATTTATGTTTGAAAGTATGATATTTATTTTATGTTAAAATAATGCAAAAAAAATATAAAATTTAAAGGAAATGCAAAGAAGGAAAAGTCAAGGGTACTAAAAATTTAAAATTGCCAAAGAATTTTACGGACTTCAATAAACATGATGTCTATGGTTTTATAATTAAGCTCTTCGTAACAGCACCACAGTCACAGATAGTGAGGGTATTAGGCTCTTAAGCCTTCTTACAGTACTTGGAACCGCCCAATAAAAAAAATGAATAAATTCCCCTACCCCACCAACACAGACAAAAACCCCATCCCAAGGACTATACTATAGGCAGACTGCTTTTTACCTAAAACTTTCAGATATGCCTTTCTTTGGTAATATTTCATTCTTTCATAATAGCTTTCACATTTAACTCTTCTCTTACCCAAAAAGAAAATCTATCTCCCAAACAATCATACTATTCCCTATGTCCTTTTAATTATTATTTTATTTAATTCGATACATAAATTAAAAAATTAATTAATTTAATTATTAATATTAATATAATATGTAATTTTTTTTTTAATGTCTATGTATATCTGGTTCATAATTAAAATATAAAAAAAAATAAAGGTAAAATAGTAAAAGTGATGTTCTTAAAAAAAAAAAAAAAAATTCAAACAAAATAATTGTTTTAAAATAAAAAAAAAAGACAATAATTTAGTAAGGGAGGGAGTAATATAGTAGTATCTATGTTTATACTCCTCCGTCCTATATGATGACACAATGAAAACAATGTGTTTAATTGCCCTGCCCTTTTACAAGCATTTAATTTCTTCCATCCAGTATTTTATTTATGAATGCAGCATTATTGATTTATTGTGTTCCAACTTAATTAAACATCACTCTGATAATGTTTTTCATCAACTAATAATTGTATCTAATTCTGTACTAGTATTGTTTTTGTCTAAAATAGATGTATCACTTGGATATATATATATATATATATATATATATAAAATTAATAATAATGAACGGACAATTTTAGGCTGTGTCCCTCGCGAGATCTTTATCTTAATCCACGGAACCTATCCCTGAATATTCTTAATCGAGCAAGCACGGAACCTATCTTCGAACTTGACTTTGATTACTTCACAAACCGACCGTGCTATAAACCAGCCTAACTCGAGTCTAAGTTAACAGTCTTGTCACCAATTGTTAAAACAATTAAGTGTACAAATATCAAAGACAATTTGAGCTGATCAGGACGCACGTACTGATCAACTCCAGCTGTGTCGATACCAGCCTACGATCATAGAGAACTTACTTGTACATTATTTCGAAACTATTGCATTTTAATGTGAAATTGTAGACTTTTATTACTCCACATTACACGCAGATCATATGATATATTTAATTTGGTGAACAAATGCAGATGTCGCAAAGATGGGGGAGCGGGAATGGTACTTCTTTAGCTTGAGAGACAGGAAGTATCCAACCGGGTTGAGAACGAACCGGGCAACAGGGGCCGGGTACTGGAAAGCAACGGGCAAAGACAGGGAGGTATACAGTAGTGGGTCGGGTAGGGGCCTGCTTGGAATGAAGAAGACCCTTGTCTTTTACAAAGGTCGGGCCCCACGCGGTGAAAAGACTAAGTGGGTCATGCACGAGTACCGCCTTGACGGCGACTTTTCGTATCGTCACACGTGTAAGGTAGCTACATTCATTCTCATTTCTCACACGCTAACTCTTTTTTGTCGTTTTGTTAGTTGACTTTATATGTTTTGTGATTGTGATTGTGATTGACCCCTCGACTAGACAATCATGTAGTAACTCCAATTTTCATAATTTAATTATGCAGCATATACTGTAATACTAAAGAGTATAATGGTACGAATATTTTAAGAATATTACATTTTTTTTACGAAATAATTTTTATAATAATTTTTTTAAATCAATTGATAAAAAAAATTTAATATTTTTTAGGTACCATAGCATTACTCAAAACTAAATCTAATTGCATTTTCTCTGAAAATTAATTAACACTTGGGTTTTGCAGGAGGAGTGGGTGATTTGCAGAATATTTCACAAAATGGGGGAAAAGAAACATGGAGGAGGGAACATTATTCATCATCATCTTCTTCTTAACCAATTACTGGAACATCAACCTCCTCCTCCTCCTCCCTCCTCTCCCACCACCACTAATTCCTTGCCACCATTGCTTGAAAGTACCACCACCCCATCTCTGTCCTCCCTCTTGGAACCATCACCCTGCAACTACAACACTCCTCCATTAATGCAATACCTCCAAAACCAAAACCCTTTTCTGTTTCATCACCATGAAAGTGACCTCAAATCTCTCTCCTTCCCAATCTTCCAAACACCTCCTAGTTCCAACACAAACACCTCCATCATCACCACAACAAACAAAGACAACACAGAAACCAATGCAAACCCATCACCATCACCATCACCATCAATCTTCAAATCCCTCCTCTCAAATCAAAATTACTCCAGTACTATTCCCAAACAGTGCAAGACAGAGGCCATCTTTTCCCAAATTGATCATCACTCATTTCCTGATCATCATGCTAACTTTAACATGGGCTCCTACTGGGGCGGATTAGACAAGACTAATCATCATCACCACCAAACCACTCCACCCTCCTACTGTCAAAATCCCATGATGGATTTTGGTGTTAATAACGCTACAATGGCTTTCACCTCATTCACTGATGGGAGTGGTGGTGGTGGTGATACTAAATTAGCAACAGGTGGTACAAATGCCACTCCTTCGTCGTTGGCCTTCAATAATTATGGACTCCATCAAATGTTGCTAGATATGATATAGACGTATGTATATATTATGTTGGTAATGAATATTCTAAGCTGTAAATGTCAGGCCAATCATTCATGCTTGGCAACCATATATATTGGACTTGGGATATATGTCTCTATTGCTTTAGTTATAAAACATTATAAGAGCATTTGGATTAATTTTTATTGTAGTTCTTTGTTTCTTGATTGAAGCCGAATAGACTAGAGAGCGAGAAAATAAGAAACAAGAATGTAACCATGAACGGTAAACTAGAAATAAGAATTTTACCAAATAAATGCGCGAATCAAACACATTCCTATATAAACCCAGATCATTAAGTGTGAGAAACCATGGAGAATCAGTAGCAGAGGGTAAGGGATGAGAGATGAGGGGTGGTGGGGATGGGGATGCGGATGGGGTTGGGGAGAGGGGGGTGGGGAGATTTGACAAGTTGATGGGATTGGAGCTGTTTATAACTTTTCGACATCACCAAAAAAACTTGTAATGTAAGGCAAAATGAGTATTTATTAGAGTATATGATTGATGATGGGGAATGGGACCCTCTATCTGCATGCATGCGAGCCATAGAGAAGGGAGCAGTCTGTATATAATACATGTACTAGTATGTATATATATATATATAGCTAGGTTTTGTAGGATCTGTCACCCCTACTCACTTTTTATGTTTTGTTTGTGTAGGCAGACAAGAGTATCTAGATACTTGGTAGTGTGTATCTCGAGGATATATCCATACCATTGAGCATTGCATAATGTTGTGATGCATTCTGAATTTATGTACTCCAGTTATTATTATCTTATTTTTGTTGGATCAAGCTAGTAACTAGTAAATCCTAAAAATGTCCTACGCGATCATCGCAATTGAAATCTTGCCCAAAAAAATTATATGTTTGCAATTTTCTGGGGAGATGGTTTCACAGTGAGTCCCCGTTATCTCTCATCAGTGATGGGAGACAAAACGTTAACATTACAATGGGAGTTTTACCCTAGGCTGTTTCCCCCCAGTAAGAAAAGGTTAAATACACTCAGCCCCTTGCTTTCTTAATTCCAGCACCCTTGAGAACTCTTGCCATAGTCCAGCCCAAAGAAACTTCTCCGTAACTCTTTATTACTGTGTGTTATGTGTTTGTTCGAGAACCTGATCATTAACCTAACACAATACCTCAATGAATTTGGGCTCAGGTCACTCTTTAACAAAGTCATAAGCAAGCTGCTACCCATCAGGGAGTAAAACTGACCCCTGCTTTGCCTTCTTTTAAGAATACTTGAAAGAATTTGTATTATCAAGTTTTGAACTAATGTTTCTCCAACTCCATATCATTTGTATATTGGCTGCTGCTCTACAAACACACACCCCTCCCCCACCCAACACAAAAGGGACAGCGCAAAGAACCACGAAAGTGAAATACACTTAGTCCCCTTTCCCTTTGTCAGTATAACATAACATAAACAAATGTAACCTAGGCCAAACTAGAGAATGAAAAAAGAAGGAATGAAACTCAATGGGAGCAACTAGGATCTACACTTCCTCTTTCCCTCTAGGTGCACGTTGATTTTGAGTAATCCACCTTGTTCATGTGGACTATGAAGAAAATGGACAACCAACAAGTCTATCAAAAGGCCCAAAACCCATTTGGGAGTTCTATGGAAGAAGCCAAGGCTTCACAGTTGTCAAATAATGCTTCCACATAAAACAAATTTCTTATAATAAAAATTAATCTTCAAATTTTATAAAATGAAGCACGTATTCATCATCTTCATATGTTCATTGCTGCAAGAGAAGTCCCCTGAAGTTCAAATAAATTATTCTGCTCCTAAAACTGGGTCTAGATCAGTTTGTACATCCAAATATCTTCACTAATGGAGTAACATTTTTCATAAGCACAAAGTTTCTCATTTACAGACGAGGGGAAAAGATACTTTCTAAGATCCAAAGCAGAGTAAGCTTTTAACCCGGATAATGACTTAAATTGGTAACTTCCCATTTCAAATGAAGCATGCAGAAAACACTACAGGTATGGCAAAGAAATCAGTCTGCACTGTCCATCAAATATTGAAAAGATGACGGAAGCAAGAGAAACATAAGAACATACTTTCAAAAGGACTAACTCTTCATTTAATAGGATAAAGGCACTGATTTACTTTAAAGAAAGCAGAACATTTTCAAGCTCCCATATGGCTACAACTGGAATAAAGTAACACTTCGGCCAATGAGATTATTACATACCCCATCCATCCACTAACAGATCTGGACAAGTCCAACACGCATCTTTTCAAGCAAAAAGTGCCTGGTTCAAGAACATTAGCAGTTAGTCGCAGGCTCGCAGCATATCATATGATCTAGTTTTTGCTATGTAAATGAGTTGTGCATGTGTGTATCTGAGAAACTCTTTCATTTAAGCATGCTAGGCAAATAAAAAAAGCAACTGCAATATCAATCATCTATCTGGACCTCTAAGCTTGAAATCCATGCAACTCCAGTGTATACTAGATCAGTCAATTCTAAGTACTTTCTAGTAAGAAAAAGCCCTTGTCGAACAACTCATGAAACAGCCTTGTCGGCGTGTGCCTACTCTGGCAAGCTGGTCGACACATGAAATTATGTTTTGCAAACACGTGTCATTCATGGAAGCCGAACAGTTTACCAAATTCACTCAAACTCAAAGTTTCAATGATTATATCAAATCCGTATATATTAGGATAGATGGTGTAGAAAGAAAAAATACTTGCATAGCATTTGGAAGTTACTTGCAGTCATGCATATTCTATATAACTAATTTACATATTATATGAATAGACGGTGTGAACTTCAAAGGTCACCATGTTCGACCCCACATGTCTATGCTGAAAGTTGACACTCGTTTCTTTGTCCACAAACCATAGGAAAGAAGTATCACCAGCTATTACAAGTGTCTCAAGACCACCACCGCAGGAGAATTTAGGGAATGAATGCGGTCCAGAATGCAACTAGTTTTTAAAGAAACAACCAATGTTTAAGAGAGACGAATGGGAGGAAGTCAGACAGCGGGTGCTGTCAGTCAAGTTTACGTGGATACATTTCATAACAAGTTACATATGGATCAATACCTTAAATTTGGGTTGATAGGGCATAGATTTATTTGAAAACATAAATTCTTAGTCAATCACCTGTCTAACTTGGCCACCAGATCTCTTTTTGGCCACTTTCGAAGAGCAGAACCATCAATCATTTAGTTCCCTCTCATCTTTTTCTTATTTCTATAACTTTTATACTATTTGATTTCAGTGAGATAATAAAATCAAGAACTAGATTTCTATAACACATTGATTATAGCATCGGAAGAGTACATACAAGCAGCTATATTGCTTTGATACATACGACTCAGACCTTATGGTACGAAATGGTTATTTAAACCGCACAGAATTAACAGCATGGTGAAATTATTCCTCCCACCACCTCCTCCAGTCACTGTTAAAGATATACTTGATGTTTGTTTAGATACATTTCTTCTTCTCATCTTGATACTACGAAGATTAAGCCTGACAGAAAGATTTTCTGCTCAAAAAGCCTCATTTTTGCCCTACTCCTGTGATGGCTAAACCCAGAACCAAAAAGCAAGAGATTAGAGAGAGATATACTGGTCTTCTTAATAAGAATCAAAGGTTTTTTTTGATAGGTAATAAGAATCAAAGTTTTTTTTTTTGATAGGTAATAAGAATCAAAGTTGGAGGCCTAAATTAATAAACAGAGATAAAGAAGTTCCCTTTTTTGATGCTAATGGAAGTGATCAACATCCTTATGTCCCTAGGTTGGCAGAGCTGCAATGGCAGATATGCAACAAAAGAGTCAAATTGGCAGAGATGTGATGAGGGGTGGATGGAATTTATTGCTCTCACTCCCTCCTCTAGTCTTTGTTGATAATAACTTTTAAAAACCTAGGGAGTGTGGAAAAATTTCCACCCACCCCTCATCACATCTCTCTCTCTCTCTCCCCATCACAAATCCATCGCTCCAGCTCTGCCAACCCTTGGGGTAGAGATGGAGTATCATAATGAGAAGTATAAATGTACTTAAACATCATCAAATCTATCTTCAACGGTGACCAAAGGAGTGAGTGAGAGGAGTAAGTTCCAATCTCTCTCTCTCTCTCTCTCGTCACACATCCACCACATCAGCTCCGCCAACCCTAGGGGTAGAGATCGAGAAACAGACTAGAGATAATGGGGAAGGGAAGAAAAGAAAGAGATTGAGTGTTGACCCAGGAAGGGAATAGGAAGGCATGATTTTCAATTAAAGCCCTTTCCAATTCAAGATGAGAGGACCATCCTTGATGCTGAGGAAAGCAAAAGGTTGGCTCGAGAGAGTATAAGTAGAGTTTTCCCTTCTTGAGAGCACGTTCTTGGATTCAATTGACGATGTTTCTCTATATTGTAGTTCTTATAGATACTTCATAGTATACTAGTTCCATTTGGAGTTTTGCGTATTTGGTCTTTAGAACTATAGGGCTAATAGGTTTTATTTGTAAGCAATCTTGTTTTTAATTAACCTTTTGGCCATAATTGAGTAAGTTGTCCTAATGAATTGAAACCAAACCATATTGCTATAAAACCAAAACCAGCAAAATCGAAATTACCAAAACTGAAATTGGTTGCTTGGTACGATTTTGGCTTTAATAGTCGGTATATAAGGTTTTGTTTCAATTTTCTGCTGGTGAAACGGAAAAATGTGCGCACCCCTATCTTTTCCGAGTCTCTTAGATGCTCGTTCGCTTATGTGCCAGTCACAAGTGAGCTACAAAGAACGTCTATAGTAATCAACAAGCTCGAATTACTTGCTTAATCCTGTGGTTCTATGGACATAAAGAAACAATAATATACTCTATAGCCCAAAGCTAAATGATTCAACCATTTTGAGGTTGGACAAGAATTACAAAGTAATATAGGGATACCCAATTTGGATACCCAATTTTGGATACCCAACAACGTGTGTGGATGAGTATGGCCAAGTAAATGAGTCCCACAAATTAGTAGGCTTGCCTTGGTCCTTCTCATCCACACACCTCATGAAGTATTGAAAATTGAGCACCAAACTGTGTATCCCTAGAATTACACATTAGGAAAAATGAGAAACCTGAACCATTCCATAAATGAGCTGCTAGCTTATATTGCTCTACAGATAAACAGGACTAAACCAAATACCATATTCCTTACCCATAGTAAGCTGCTAGCTTACAAAAGTGATCGCTTTTCCATAAATGATATACTCACGTACTTGTTAGCCTAGCAGCATATTGAACTAAATATGCTGGATGCTTCCCTATATAAGTACCGAATCTGGTGTCCTAGTTGGGAATAGAAATGGAAAAATCAGGTTCATACCATGCTGGATGCTGGCTGCTTCCCAATATATGCAAACAGCCACAAACCATCTAATTTGGCATGGCATCTACTACTATGTATTGAACTAAATATGCTGGATGCTTCCCAATATATGCAAACAGCCACAAACCATCTAAAAGTTTTCTCTCGGACGCAAGAAAAAGAAATCCAATTATTCTGATTTGACTAGAATATATATACTTTCTGGAATCTAATGATACATAGTGCAGATAAAAAGAAGTAAAAGCTTACCTACTATTCTTAAATAATCTCAAGAAAAAGATTAAAAAATATGCTAAGCATTCTGCGATCAAATGGCATTTTGACAAGAAAACTTTAGGGGAACCATGAAATGGTTATAGATGCCACCAGTCATTAAAATAAACACAATGGGAAGTTTTCAGAGCGTGCAGGTGACTCTCCCGTTCTCTTGTGCATTTCAGTGTAAGTTATCAATGATTAAATAGTGCATCCTATAGACTTGGGTTAGATGGGCCTTGCTTCTTTGGGAAAGGTTCATCTCCAATCTAACTTACAAAACCGACTTCTAACAAAACCCTTTTCTTTGCAGCATTTGCCCACCAAAAGCTGAACCATATAAATTCTTTGTGTAATGCCTTCTGGCCTTACTTTTTCCTCTCTCTTCCCCCGAAATTTTTTCATTCTTCTTGGGCACTTCCATCAGAATTCAGAGAATTACAAAAATCAAGAACTAGCTTATCTAAACACCTCTAATAAAGAATCACAGGAGTAAGTTTAATAGAAGGGAATCAACATGGTTCTATTACCCAAAATTCAGCCTCATTCCAACAAAGCGGCTCTCTACACATTTATAAAACTATCTGGTCTTCCAAGTATACTTTGATTATATCTACCGAAAAACAAGTAAACAGCTCATGCAGAAAAACCTCAATCCCAACAAGCCAACTTCAATGTTTAGATAAAATAATACTCCCTCTGTCCCATAAATTCTCCCATTTGACTTTTCAAAGAAGCTTGATCATTTCTCAAATGAAGATATGAAATGAAATATTTTTCCTTCTTCAAACCCACAGAAAATGCCCATGGGGAGCCTATGCAGTGAGCAGCCCCTCTACTCCATTCCTCAAAGGAGGAATGGCCAGGGCGTGCTCTCCCTACTCCCTTGGTACCTTCCATGGAACTCCCCTGGGGATCCTAAGTGCCTAATAAAATCACAATTGGGGGCAAAAAACCCACGTTAAATTGCCTCAATGTATGATGACCTTCAAGGGGGGTCAAAACCATGTTGTTGGCCTCTGAGCTCGTTTCTATCTGATTTTGCACCTGAGCCAGATATCCCCTTTTGGATGTCTCAAACCTATAAAATTAGTGGTTCATCACACCTTTTAAGTTTACAAAAGTTCAGATTTTTATCTGTAAAACTAAAGCTCATCTTGTTTCAAATGATTCTTGAAAATGTTTTCAGCATTTTCCAGTGTTTGGTAGTTTCAGGTAAATGCGTCAACAGAAAATATATTTCAAGTCAATGGAAAACCACCCCTCATCCAAATGGAAACCAGAAAATCATTTGGAAATTATTTCGCCGAAGATCCTAGACCTCTTTTCAGTCTAACTTACTCTTTCAAAAGTGATCCCTTTGTCAATGGATAGGAAGCTTCCTTTCTCACTGCTTCCCCTAATATCCTCCCTTTACCATGTCATTCTCTTTTTGCTTCACTGAAATAAGCTTCATAAATGTTTAACTTCATGATTTCAACATTCAAATTAAATACTAGAAAATATGTTTTTCTCTCACATGAAAATGATTTCTATGGGAAAGACTCCCTTGGTCCTACTGCTCTTGGCTTGAAGTACTTTGAGGAAGAGGAATGGTCACCATCCCAGATTCCACAAGCTATTCCGGTGAAGAAAAAAAAAAAGCCTAAATAAATGCATGTCAAATTTCGATCCTAACATCAGTAACCAGTAGAAATATTATCTAAAACAATACTCCCACTATCCCATAAAAAGAGTACAAATTTCACTTTTTAAAGTCAATTGATCGTTGTTTGAACCAATATGTGGTTTATCATATCTGCCTATCAAACCTATAAAACTTGAAATTCATTACTTTTTGCTAACAGTTTAGTTCGGGCACATTTTAAACATCCAAGTATCAAAAGTTTTGTCTCTTCAAGCATTGCAACTTACCGAAATGATTAAAGTGAATTTATTTTTCCATATCAAGCATCATATCGTTTCTTGCCTTCTTACACACTTCAAAACTAATAAAAGCATGTCAATTCCGCATCCAATTTAATCTGAGAAGTCAAACTAAGACTCGATTGTCGAGACCGAGGTAGTAATTTAGAAAATCATTACAATCGAGCATTTCAACCAGCAAACCTAGATTTCTAGGACGGGAGAGCAATCAAAGGAGCATACAGCAAAACAAATTAGAAATATAGAAGCTCAAAATCGATCAAAAGAAGGAACAGTACGAACCGTTGGGTGATTGGATCTAGTTTGAAGACGAAGAAGATTCAGCCTGTTTCTGTTTGTACACATCGGGAGGTGAGTAGAGCAATGCGGCGGCCATGGCGCCGGGAAGGACTACGTACGTCGATAGCCACGAAAGCTTCGTTACTAATGGCTGTCCCTTCAAAAACGCCAACGTGAACGCCATCGCTAGTTCAGCTTTCAGCTTCGATTCGAACTGTGGTTTCTTTTCCTCTCTACCTGATTGTGAACCCAAGAAATTGTGATTAATTTCTGTGTATTATTCTAGTATTAAACGGATCCGGTTGTTATCTTCTTTTGCAAATTAAGGCCTTATGGTTTGAGTTTGTGGTACAATAGACCTTATAGTTTGAAAGTTATTGCGGTTATGCCTAATTTGTAATATGAAGTAAGAGTGTAAGCTCCAGCCGCCGAACCGAATCGGTCAGTTTTGGTTCGGTTTTGAATTAGTACGATTCGATTTAGGTTTGAAATTTTTATAAATTGAGTGTTTTGGATCGGTTTACGATTTATGATACCAAAACACCATCATTTAATATATATTTTTTATTATATATATATATGTATTATTTAGTAAAGTAATTAAAACCCTACCTTTTTTGTCATTCAGACATCGCCCCTCTCTCTCGTCTCTGCGATAGTGCACAGCGCACGCTTCTCTCTCAACCTCACCTTTGCCGACCTCTCTCACTGGCCAACAGCACCACAGTCTCTCTCAACATGGTAAGTTCTCCATCTCTCCCTCTCTCAATCTATTTCTCGTCCTCTATCTCTGGATCTATTTCAGCCTCTCTCCCTCGATCTATTTCCTTCTCCAACCTTGTCATCGACCCAGCTAGCATGGCAAGCTCTTCCCCTTTAGGTCCTTTATTTCGGTGTCGTTCCCCTCCCTCTCCCCCTTTTTTTTACAATAAATTCTGACCAGCCAATTTGTAATTCTCAACCAAGAATTTAAGGTGAATACTTGAAGTACTTGTTACTGTAAACTTCTTATTATCAATTGTCACAAATTAAGTTCATTGTGTATGTTGTAGATTTGTGGTAGTTAGAGGAGTACTGATTTGGGGATAAATAAGTAAACCTAAATTTTAGGGAAAATATAATATAATACTTGAAGAATTTGTTTTTTTTCTATGCTAAATGGGTTCAAAGTACCCATTTTACCCTTAAAAATAGACAAAAATGTACTTACTTAGGATTTTTTGCTTTTTACATAAAAAGTGGCGCTATTAGCACCACATTTTTCTATTAATACACCTTCTAAATTAAATTACAAAAATGTCATTATATTATTAGACATAAATAACATTTTTTTACTAAATACACTCACCCTTATATTAAGACACCTCCTAAATCTTTAAATACATCACCTACCAATTTATCAATGCACTCTCCTCTAGTTCCATATGTCATTGCTAGGGATTATACGTCATTGCCAAGGGACAATTTCTTCACTTCATTCCTCTCCTCTACTCACTTCAATTCTTTCCTACGTTAACTTCATTATATTATAAATTTTTCACTTCACTTCGATATTTTTCATGCATTTACGTATGTCTGGGTCAAGATTTGTTCGGCACTGGTTAATGAACATCACAGTGGTGTTCGGAAAGCACCTGCAGAACACCACATTGGTGTTCGGGAAGCACCTGCAGAACAGTTGAGGTTGCAGAACATCACAGGGATGTTTGGTAAGCCATTGCCAAACACCACTGTGGTGTTCCTCAAATCAGGCCTGAACCAAAAATGAGAAGAAACCCAATATAGCCCATATACATTGCAACTAAAATGAAATTTAACACAAAAATTGAAACAAAATTGCTATTTAAACATAAAAATATAATACATTTCATACTTAGGGTCTTCCTCATCTCGAAATCAGAGTTGCTCTTTTTCTCGCGATGTTTCTGCTGGCGGCAGTGTTGTGTTTTGGTTGTTGTATGGTTGGTGTATTAAGAAATTGGGGTGGATGTGATAATATTGGGTAGATGTATTGGGAAAGAAATAATTAGTTAATTGAGAGGGGTAAAATAAAAAATATTGGGTGATATATTTAGAAAATTTGTTGGTGTAAAATTAGTGAAGGGGTGTATTAAAAAAAATGGTGTATTAATAGAAAAAGGGGGTGCTAATAGCGCCACTTTTACATAAATTCCCCTTCATTATTTATAGTTTATCGAACTGAAAGGCTTTGTTGAAATCTCGTTTCTTTTTCTGTCATCTTCTACTTCTGTAGTTATTTTCTTCTTACAAAATTTAGATTGACGCAAGTTGTCGAATATGGCAATGAGCTTTTCATCTTCCAGCAAATCAAGGACTAAATTTTTGGATTCGTCGGTTGATCCCAAAGGATGGTTCACTTTACAACCTCAAAAGATGTGTTAGGGTTCATTATTTATAGCACATAAACTTGGGAAGGCATTTCATTCGATGCCTTAAATTCAGAAAGTAACCGGTTGAAGTCATCAATCAATTGAAGAAAGAGATCAAGGATTTGAGGGAGAGAAATTATGATTATAAAGGATTTCTAATTTCTAAACAACAATATCGACCACCTCCTCCCTCCATCAATGCTAATTGATTCATCAACTCCACTTTAAGTTCACCTGGCCATGGCGGGACAAAATCTGTGTCAGAGTGCTATGGATTTGAAAAAAAAAAATTCAATGTAAATGTGAAGAAGTCTTGTGAATATGACATAGCAACAAAATTTTTTTACATTGTGGATGAAAATGTGAATTTTTCACATTCTAGTTGAGAGTGTGGATACATTGTAATCATCATTTTTTAAATTAAAAAATAATTAGATCTCATCTCTCTTTTCACTTTAGTTGTGAGACCCATGTTACATGGGATCAAATTCACATTTGCATTGGAGAGACCTCTTCTAATTGAATGTAAAAGAAGAGATAAAAATGCCACATATAATTGAGGGTGTTAATTACCCACAGCTACGTCAGATCAAATCTACAGTTATAGTGGTGATGCTCTAAGGTGACCGTGTGTAAATTAGAGATTGGGGAGATTTTCTTGTGTGTGATGGGTGGGTGTTATAGTGAAACGGGCACTGTTTGAATATGAGGGTGATCCATTTACTTTCTAAGGCGATGAGACTATTTTATCCTTTTCCAAATACACGTAAAAGCATGTGTATAGACTTAGAGCCCATTTGGTCGAATATTTTGGCTAAAATGCAGATGCGCGTAAAGGCATGTGTATAGACTTATAGCTCGTTTGGTCAAACATTTTAGTCAAAATGCAAGGATAAAATGCAGCTTATTTGTAAAAATTATGTTTCAATACTGCGGTAGAAAAAACAGCGTTTTCAAAGCGCAGCTACATTTTAAAACGCTAGAATTTCTAATTTTTTCACAAAATGCAGATTTTAAAATGCTGCTAGGAATAAAAAGCTACGTATTGAAGTGATATCCCAAACGTATTTATAGAAAAAAAACATGCGTTTTTAAACCATTGTGTTTGTTAAAATGCTACGTTTTTAAAACACTGCATTTTATAAACGCTACACCAAACAGGCTCTTATTGGCCAAAATTCTACGGAACTAGACGAAATGACAGATTGCTTTCCATTTTGTTGGTACAAGGACGATTGAAAAAAAAAAGTACTACCTCTGTTTCAGGCGGAGTCCAATAAACTGTTTTGAGATGTTCCATTTAATGAGTTCATTTTAAAAAATATATGCTTACAATTTTCATAAAACTTTTAATTTTACCCTCCACATGTGGTACAAACATATTAACTATGCTAAAATATTTTTCTAATTAAGTCTAATTTCAATATTACTTATATATTCTTTAATTATTAGATTTTTCAAACGGGCACTCTTTGGGTGAAACGGAGGAAGTAATTATTTAGGGATGAATACTGATCACGTCAAAAAGTGCTCTGATAATCTGTCGATGTCCACGTACGCAGCTAGTCTGTAAGTAGGATGCCCCGGCTCTCAATTGGCACAAGTGTAAGTGGGACTTGTCATCCGGTAGATACCTGAGATGGATGAAAGCACCGTTAGGGAGCTGGACGTTGGTCCAGCTAAAGCTCTCCGGTGGAAGAATCAGTCTATGGTAAGGTTAATGGTCTCCGGTGAGGATTCAGGCTGCTCTTCTGAGAGTAAATGCACTGAATGCTTTGGAGATTTTATGGTTGTGTGTGTGTGTTAATTTGAACTTAGGTCATAAATGAAGGCAATCACCTTGTATTTATACCGAAAGAATGCTGGTTTGAGACAGGTGGGAACTGCTAGGTGTCAATCTGAGACAGGTAGTTATGTGTCCATTTATGGCAGCCGCAATCTGCATTGATGGACTTTAATGAGGAAGTGACCTTCATTGATGTATAAGATAGAACTTTTCTTGAAGTGGCATAGATCTTCTAGAAGCAGTTTTTTTTAGAGAGAGTCACTCTTTCAACCAATGAGGAGCTGACTGGTGGCCCCGGGATGACGTAGTAGCAGGTGGGCATTGAATGCGGCAGCTTTTGTTGACTATCTTTATTTTCCGGGGTGGAGACCTTGGGGTCCCAATGATGTTGCCCGGGTTTTTGGGCTCTGCGAGCTCTCAGGCTCGACCTAAACAGATGTCCTCAGTTCCCCGAGCTATTCGAGGAGGTCGGGATGAGATGATGAGAAGACGAGAAGACGCCCTCGGGATCCGGGCTTTGGCTTAAGCTCGGGATCGAGGTGAGCTGTCACGAGCACTCCAGTTAGGCATGTCCATGTGTTACGTTTATGCCACGTGGAGGAGGAGTATTTTTAGTATTTTCAAATACCAAAATTTTTGTACAGGGAAGAATACAAAAAATGTGTACATGGACGAATATCAAGTTTTTTCGTAGAGTTTGCTATGGAAGTTTGGTCTTGTTTTGATAATTGCGACAATAAATAGAGATTTTATATTACGAGTTCGAGTTAATGATAATTATATTAGTTTTTACGTTCATAACGTAAAAATCATACATATATTAATTAAAGAAACATGAATTTAATTAAAGAGAAAAAAGAAATTGAAGGCCTCTTTCTTGTTATGTTCTTGGACGGCGAATCGAATCGAGCGATGCTATCGATCTCGGCGCTGATTTGGGATCCCTTGGAATTGGCTGACTCATTTGAAAAGCACGTTAGATGATGTTATATGCTCCCTCAGTTTTTAAAAAAAGAGTTTATCTACCCTTTTTAGACCCATAAAAAAAAAATATATATATATATATATATATCCAATTTCTAATTTTTTATTTTTTAGACGCTACTTTTACCTATTTTTTATTTCGTACTTTAATTGATGAACCTTATTATTGCATAAGCATCCTTTAAAAACACACACTATCTTATTTATAATAAAATTAATTATTATTTCTTTATCGGTGTGTCAGGTCAAATAAAATACTTCATCTGTCCTTGAATTATTGTCTTCCTTTTTTTTTGTCCGTCCCAAAATAATTATCTTATTTGAATTTTTTTTTAGGACATCACTTTTATTATTTTATCCTTATTTTTTCTCTACTTTAATTATGGACAACATACATATGTACACATTATATTAATATTAATAATTAAGTCAACTGTTTTTTTTAATCCGTATGCCGAATCTAACAAGACAATAATTAAGGGACGTAGGAAGTATCATTTAAGGAACTAATAGAGTATTTTATTCGGGGGACACAGAAAATTGTGTGTCCTAGTACTCGGGTCTACATATGTAGAATTGAAATTGAGTAATGTTATAATTACCTAAAGAGTATTAATTTTTTTGACACTAAATGATGTGATAGTTGATGTGGTACAAAAATAAAATAAAAAATTATAATTAATGCATCACATCAGCTGCCACCTTAGCTGACACATTATTTAGTGTAAAAAATTTGGTACTATTTAGGTACCTATAGCATTACTCATTGAAATTTAAGGTTTCTAGAAAGACAATATGTAGAGTTTTGTAATATCTCTATTTTTTCATTCTATTTCATGTGTTTCTATTTCACTTGGTATTTGTTTCATTTCTAAGCTTTGATAAAGGACAAATTGTTTTAGAGAAAACAATTTTTGTCCTTCATCAAAACTTAGTTATAACAAAAGTTATAAAAAAGGTTGTAAACTTAACACAGTTCTTAAATAAATAGAAATACTACTAGCATTTATAACTAGCAAAAAGGGAAGAAAAATAAATAAATGGACTGAGTGTGAAAAACAATTGTTATTATTCCATCTAAACCAAATATTAAAAAAAAAAGAAAACTAACAGATCAAAATTTATTTATTTTAGGGCAAACTCCACAATTGGTCCATGTATTTTTATTTTTTATCCCCTTTTTGATTGGTCCTTGTACAAGAATTTGAAAACATTTATGTTCATTTACTGATGAAATTAAACGCAATTGGTCCTTCCTTCCAAATCGATCAATTTCCAGCCGTTAAGTCCTCACACGTGGCCTCATGTGATTTTGCCAATAGGTAAATTGTCATTTCAATTTAAAAAGTACAGAGAATTGTGAAGAAAAAGAAAAAGAAAAGAAAAGGGAAAAATATATTTTTGACCAACGTAAAAATTGGGGATAACCGATTTAACTAACGTACTTCTAATATCCAAAATGTGACCAACGTACTCATAATTTGAGTGTGATGTGGTCGTTGCCGTTAACGCCCCATCTAGTTTTTTAACGGTCATTAACGTCTCATTCAATTTTTTTAACGGTGCTGTTGATGTAAACTATGTGGCCCCCTATCTAGCATAAATGGATGCTTGCGTGGACTTTGTGTACTTAATTGTACCAAGAAAATAAACATATAAATTGTAGTTTAGTATTTTATCAAATTAATGAAGATAATTACTCATAATCTGGATCTACTCCATCATTAAAAAAATAATTCTATTATTTTGATAATTTTTTATTAATTTCAAAAAAATAATTATATGTTATACTACCAAAACTATATATTTATCCAAAAAAAATTATTAATACTCAATTACTACTTTCCAACAAAACAATATTAATTTCATACATTTTTTAAATTTTTTTTGTGATACAACTAAGTACACTTATTTTACACAAGGAGCCATTTATGCGAGATAGCGACCTACGTAGTCCACGTCAATAGTCCTGTTAAAAAATTAGATGGGGCATTAAATGCAAAAGAAGAAGAAGAAAGTTTCATATATATATATATATATATATATATATATATATATAACCATTTTTTTTGTATTTGATCGGACAACATTAAAGGATTTGCCTTTTCAATGGATTTTTAAATCTTAGAGGGGTCGTTTGGTAGTCAGGATTAAGACCGAATAGGATTAATAAGACGAATAGTCGGATGTTTGGTACGCAATAGGCGGTCGGGACTAATAGTATAAGCTATTCGGATAAAGTCCTTATCCTCTCGCTAATAATACTAAGGTTGATGATAGTTTTATTAGCGCCCTCACTAAAAAAATAATAATATGTGATTAACACTTTTAAATTTAAAATTACCCCCGATTTATAAGTGGGGATTAATAGCGAGAGCGCTAATAGCACCAAAATTAATAATACTCCTTATCCTTGTCCAATTATCAAACAAGCCCGGAGAATTTTCATTCCGAAGAAAGAGGAAAAAAGAGGAGGACGAGGTACTTAAATATTGGTCATTCGCCACCTAAATTACAATGATACAAATATGAGCTTTTCAATATTATCAATAAATAAACCATCAACGGAAACGAACTTCATAACTTTAATCTCCAGCATTCAGTACCACTCACGGCGGCCGGCCGATCATATTTGTACCTTATAGAAGCATTAATCAAAGCACGGTCGGTCGTGACGAACAAGAAAGCGTTACATTTGATCATTTATTGGTCACGCGTGCGATTCAGAAGCCCCAGCCGTCGTTCCATCGAGGGTAGGTGCATCAGTACCAATCTGAGGGTGAGGCTTGGGCTCGAGGTGACCTTGAGTTCCATAGGCTTGCCTTTTATAGTCCTCAAGATCAGTGTACCTCACGAACGGACTACTCTCTAATGGTAGTCCTTGTAGTAGTGTAGGATTATTATTGCCTCCTCCTCCTGATCTCGTCTCCCTTTCTCCCTCCCCTCTTTCTGCTGCAGGTTGTTTATGCATTTGGCCTTGGCATTCATCAGTTTCATCCTTCTGCTCGCTCCCGGCCTTCCATAGGGCTTCCAGTTGTTGCTCGTAAAGCGACTTCGTCGTCGTTGTTGTTGTTGTCGCCTTACTCTCCATCTGTTCTGACGCCATCTCTCTCTCTCTCTCTGATCTCACACAATAATTAATTAAGAATACTAATTAATTAAAGAATGTTCAATTAATGGGTGATGGCTTTTGTCTATATAAATAAATAAATGGCAGGAGAAAATATTGTTATAGTTTTAAGATACAGATGTAGATCCGCATTAAGCGAGCCGTTTAGTTAGCTCAGCCTTTAGTGTAGATTGAAGGAAAACTATAATTGATCATTTTACTTTAAGTATTTTTTTATTAAGGTCACGCTAAAATATTTTTAGTCAATTTCATTAGTGTACAGTCACTTTTACTCATTCCATCCACTTTCGTTAATGATAACTAAAAATTCAAAATTATTCTTATATAATTATATATATATATATATATATATTGTTGTATGCATAAAATGACTAATTAACTTGTAAATATAGTATTACGTATTTATGTAAACTTTTGAATTAACACACAAACCAAAAGAATAAATAAAAAAGGTAATAATCAAAATCCTAAATAACTGTATCTCTAAATTATCTACAATTATATTTTTTAACCCGAAAATCTATGCGCGTGTGTGTGAGAGAGAGAGGACTTTTCTAAAAATATTTTCTTGAACGTTGTTATGCTTTCGCCTTTTTTAATTTATTTTTAAAAATTTTTGCTTTTGCATTTCTCTTCAACTTTTTGTTGGTGACTAGAAAAGCAACTGTAAATTCATAATGAGAAAAAGAAAACTTACAAACAAATAACATTTGGAGGAAATAAATATGAAAAGGGAAAGTAGAAAAATATGGAAAAATCTCTTTTCTTTTTGATTTATTCTTCTTTGCTTAAATTCGGGTTATAAAAAAAATAATTAGGAGGTAATTTCAAGAAATAATTGTTTTGGCTTCTTTATATATTCCATTTGTGTTGATTAAAAGGTTTACATAAATTCTACTTTGTTTGTTAGATTGTAATTAATAAAATTTTTAACAATTATTTATGAATAAAAGTATTCAATTAAATTTTTTTAGATTTTTATTTGATTATTCAGTTGCTAACTATGTTAACTCATTTTAACATAAATTCTTGACGAAAGTGGATGAATGAACTAATGTGACTTCAAAGTTGAAGTGTAATGATGAAATTAACGGGAAAAAAATAGTATAGTGACCTTAACGAATAATATTTCAAAGTACCGTGATCAATTTAATATTAAAGGCTACATAAAAATGTATAGAGAAAACTATCTATGTCATAGCTTTAAGTGACTATATAAATAAAATACAACTCTAAATTGTACTCTCTCCGTTCCAGAAGAGTCTACTATCTTATTTTGAAATGTTCCACTCAAAGAGCCCACTTTAAAAATTATGCCTATAATCTCCAAAATACTTTCAATTTTACCCTCCAAATGGTACAAACATATTGACTATGCTAAAATATTTTTGTAATTATAACTAACTCCAAAACTACTTATTTATCTCTTATTTATCCTGCGAACATTAGCACAAAGTGCTGAAATCGAAATTGACCAACCCTTCTAAAGATGACATGTTAATATTAGCACCATGCCAACCTCTAATGCCTATTAAATTTTTAAGAAATTTAAATCTCAATTGTATAATATATGAAACCTTCAAGAGTAATGCTATGGTTATTTAAAGAGTACCAAATTTTTTATATAAAATAATGTGTCAGCTGATGTGGTACAAAAAAAAATTTAAAAATCATAATTAATGCATCACATCAGCTGCTTCACAGCTTGACACATCATTTAGTGCAAAAAAATTGATATTTTTTAGATACTCATAGCATTACTTGACCTTCAATCAATAAACTTATATCAAACTATTATGTACATTTTTCTGTGTACTGTAACATAAAATTAGGCATCTCTCTCTGAACAAAATTGTCCAGTCTCTCAATCAAACGGTGACATGATGACATGTTATTACCGTCTCTCTAGCATGCGGCCTATAGATTCTTTTGAAATTAAGTTAACTATAGAGGAACGTTAATCGGCCGGCCGGCCATCCATTTCGTTATTAGATTCGGAGGACTCGGGTAGGTTGAATCGATGTCCTTAAGGGGTGGCTAGTGATAGAGTTGGAGATTTACAACGTGTAAGTTATCAAGTTCGATCCTTTTTCGTGCATCAGGTAGGTTGAATGGACAAGACAATCATACCAAACTCATAGCTTATGTCTGACTCTGTACTAAAATAAAATCTGAGTTAATTGGACTCGATAAGAACTTGACTGTGTCTGTGGTAGGTCTTAATAACATAGCAAGAATTATATATGTTGGGTGTGTGTTATTGATCCATCTGTCAATAATATTAATAGCCTATAGGATAGGAATAGGATGATGTCCCACTTTCCCTCCTCAGCCTCCCCTTTGTGCATATGGCCAGGCCAGGACATGAAGACCCAACCCCTTCTATTTTCAACTAAACTAAATACTAACAAAACTACACTTTAAAAACAAGAGTTTTCTTCATAGATTGATTTACTGCACTAACAGAAAAGGCTCAATATGAATTCTGTTACCAGCTAGACTCCCTCTCTTCCATCACTTCCTTTCTCTGTCTCTTTCACTTTGACTTTGACTCTGTGTGTGTGTGTGTTGCCTTATCCTTCTTCACACATTAAGCTTAAGACCCCCCACACAAATCCTTGGTTGAGAAAGCACCAGCTACTACCTTCCAAAGCAGTCTTTCATGGCATCTTTTCCACCTCAAAAACCTCCATCAATTCCCCACCTCTTTCTAATCTTTTCTATCATTCCATCACTCTGCAAAACCCTGCAAGTTACTTCACCATCACCACCTATTCTCTCCTCAACCTTCCATTTGCTTCTTCCAATATGGCAGCTGACTATCCGCCGGGTAGGAGAAATTCCAGTACCCAACTACTGGAAGAACTGGAACAACTCAGCCAATCTTTATACCACCCCAGCACTACAACTACCAACCGAAGAACTAACTCCCTCGTTCTCCCTCGAGCTGCAGCTCCTCCTATCCCGTCCATCAATGAGGCCGATCAGACAACTGCACATGACGAGCTTAAGCTCAATCCTAAACCCCGAGTACGGCGCATGTCCTTGTCCCCATGGCGCTCTCGTCCAAAGCCTGATAATGAGGTCGAGCAGAAACCACAAATCACCACCGCTCCAACAAGGAAAGATCAGTTCAAGAAATTGGAGGAAAAAGCAGATTCTTCAGAGAAGAAAGGGCTTTGGAACTGGAAACCAATTCGAGCTCTATCTCACATAGGCATGCAGAAGTTGAGCTGTTTGTTTTCTATTGAGGTTGTCACCGTTCAAGGCCTCCCGGCCTCGATGAATGGACTTCGACTTTCGGTTTGTGTTAGAAAGAAAGAAACCAAAGATGGTGCAGTACAAACAATGCCATCAAGGGTTTCCCATGGAGCCGCTGATTTTGAAGAGACTCTATTCATTAGGTGCCATGTTTATTGTACCCCTGCAGGCAGTGGAACGACACAAGCAAAATTTGAGCCCCGTCCATTTCTGATTTATGTGCTCGCAGTTGATGCTGGAGAACTCGATTTTGGAAAAAGCTCTGTGGATTTGAGTCTTCTAATTCAGGAATCTGTTGAGAAGAACTTTGAAGGAACGCGGGTACGACAATGGGACACAAGTTTCAAACTATTAGGAAAGGCCAAAGGAGGAGAACTGGTTCTGAAACTAGGGTTTCAGATCATGGAGAAAGATGGAGGCATTGGAATTTATAATCAGCCCGAGGGGCAGAAATCAGGTAAATCCAAATTTTTCTCACCTTCACTTGGTCGTAGACAGTCAAAATCATCTTTCAGTGTCCCTAGTCCAAGAATGTCAAGTCGGGCGGAAGCATGGACTCCATCTCAGATAGGAGCAAGTGCAGATTTTCAAGGACTTGATGACCTGAATCTCGACGAACCAGCACCGGTGCCGTCAGCCTCTCCTTCCGTTCAGAGGTCTGAAGAACCAGAATCAAAGATGGAGGATCTAGACCTCCCAGAGTTCGAGGTGGTCGATAAAGGAGTTGAAATGCAAGATAGAGAAGGAACAGATGAAGCGCAATCTGAAGATAACTCCGACCAAAGGTCGATCTCAAGTGAGGTCGTTAAGGAAATTGTGCATGACCAAGTGCATCAGACCAGGATGACGGAGCTCGATTTGATTGCTCAGCAGATTAAAGCTCTTGAATCTATGATGGGAGAGGAAAATAAAGCTAAGGCTGATGAAGAAGCTGAATCACAAAGACTAGATGCAGATGAAGATAAGGTAACAAGGGAGTTCTTCCAAATGCTTGAGGATGAAGATGGTAATGAATTTGAAATTAAACATCATGAAATGCCCGATCTGAAGCTTGAAAGTGCTGATGATTCTGCAGAGGCAGAAATGAAGGTTTTTCTCCCAGACCTTGGCAAGGGCTTGGGCTCTGTGGTTCAAACAAGAAACGGAGGCTACTTAGTAGCCATGAATCCGCTAGATGTTCTTATGGGAAAGAAAGACACTCCAAAGCTTGCAATGCAAATATCAAAACCCCTGGTTCTTTCATCAAATCATTACACGAGTGGAATTGAGATCTTTCAGCAAATGGCAGCTATTGGCCTCGAAGAGCTTAGCTCAGAAATCTTATCTTTGATGCCCATGGAGGAACTAGTAGGTAAAACAGCAGAGCAAATTGCTTTTGAAGGTATAGCTTCAGCAATTATCAGCGGGAGGAACAAAGAAGGGGCTAGCTCAACTGCTGCTCGTGCCGTTACTGTGGTTAAATCCATGGCCACTGCAATGACCACTGGAAGGAAAGAGAGGATTGCATCAGGAATTTGGAACGTGGGTGAAGACCCATTGACCGCAGATGAGATATTGGCATTCTCAATGCAGAAGATCGAGGACATGGCAGTTGAAGCTCTGAAGGTTCAGGCTGGAATGGCTGAAGAAGAAGCCCCCTTCGACGTCTCCCCAGGGAACGAAAATAATCCACTGTCAGATGCAATCCCGCTAGACGACTGGATGAAAGATAACAGTGTGGCTACTTCCGACAATGAAGCTGGAGAATCAGAGACCATTACCATATCAGTTGTAGTCCAGCTACGGGACCCCTTACGACAATATGAGGCAGTTGGGGGCCCTCTGATAGCATTGATCCATGCCACACGGGATGATACAAAACCTACTAGCTATGACGAGGAAAAGAAATTCAAAGTGACAAGTTTACACATTGGAGGTCTAAAAGTAAGAAGCGGAGGAAAGAAGAATGAGTGGGATAATGAGAAGCAGAGGCTAACTGCAATGCAGTGGTTGGTAGCTTATGGGCTTGGAAAGGCAGGTAAAAAAGGAAAGCGCGCGCTGATAAAAGGTCCAGACTTCCTATGGAGCATTTCCTCGCGAGTGATGGCTGACATGTGGCTGAAGCCAATAAGGAATCCAGATGTTAAATTTGCCAAGTAAATTCATTTTTTGCATGTACTTATATACTGAAGCTATACTGAGCTACATGTGAAGAAGGGGAAACAAAAGTGAAGCTGCCTTGGAGGAGTGATAGATATTTTGATATCCAGGTAATATTAGCAGCAGTGCCTGTCACTCCAAATTCCTAATAAAAGCTTCTTTTGTATAAGAAACTTGATGAAAGCATAGTTAGCTTTGTTTTACAGTTTTTGTTACTGTTGTCGTAAAGTATATTTATTTAGCAAGTCATGTTGATAAGTGTTTCAGTTTGTAACAATGAACAATAAGGTCCATTTCACATTATACGTCCATACATATATATATATATATATATACATATATATATGAATATATATGTATATATATATATATGTATATATATATATATATATATATATACATATATATACATATATATATGAATATATATGTATATAATGTATGTGTATGTGTGTGTGTGTGTGTGCGTGTTTAATTTGGGTCCAATATGCTCGATGGAAGCATCATTGAATTGAAAGAAGAAGCAAAGCAGAATCTGAATCAGCAGCAGCACATGAAACAAAGACCTGAGGTTAATAATTCTTTTCTCTCTCTTCTCTGTCTCCGTCTCTGTCTCTGTCTCTGTTTCTGTCTCTCTCTCTCTCTCTCTCAGTTTTTAACAGATCATAGGTATATGCTGGTGGTGTGTGGTGGTCGAGATGGGGGATTGTGGTGGGATGTTTTCTTGCTGGATTAGCATGTATAGGTTGTTGCTATGTTGAAATGGTGGCAGACGGAGGTAATTCACAGTAAGTGTTTGTGAAATTGTCAGGGGTAATAAGTTTGTTGAAATTCTGCATAGAGGTTGTCCTTTGCGTCGTAACTTTTAGGTGTTTGGGCAGCTAGTTTGTGGAAAGGGCTATGTGCGGAGCTGATGTGAAGGGGTGTGATCTATGCCGTGATTTGGGTGCCGAAAAATACTTGGAGGTCGTCAATACAATAGTTTTAATAGGAGTTTGTGCATAGATGGCGCGCCTTCTAGCTAGGTGTTGTTTTGTGGCACTCCTTGGCCTGCTGGCTTGCTGTTCAATTGTGATGCAGGTTGTTAGGTCCGTGAATATTCCCAACACAGGTTTAGTAGTTTTGTTATATAGGTCTTTTGGTGTTTGTTCCATTTAAGCTTCTTGCTTCCTGTTTTGCAGTTCGTATCTTTTGTAGGTGTTTTGGCAGGTGTATCTTTCTTAATTCAATAATAATCATTAATTTTGGCCTTTCAAAAAAAAAGATGAAGTCAAACTAATAAGTCCTAACTCAACTCAGCTTAACACAACCTTTCTCCAACCACTGGGATCAACCTGTTCTGTCCAAAGCAAGATTTATTACAAAACCACTCAACCAAAATACTTCCTATTATCACTGTCCATGTAAGTTTTGTCTCCCTTACTTCTAGCATTGCTGTTGATATTGATATTATCACTCTTCCTAACCAATAATGCGGTGTCCAACTTAAGCGGTCTCCCATTTATCAACAATGGGATTCTATAATTGTATGTCCAAATAATATTTAAAATTTAATATTTTCCACTTCACCACACTTTCATCTTAGAATTCTCATTTCGTCTAAACTTTTTTACAAGCATTGTTTTCATTAGTTCCCATAATTCCGGGATCACAAATTTAGGAATGACAAGCCCAATCGGTCATGACTTATTATGTGTATGAGTCCTGTTCCTTCTCCATTCACTAATACCAAGTGAATCATCACAATTTCACAGATTCTGCATTGTAGGCTCTAAGCAGGCAAATTTAAAAAGCCCAGACCCACTACAAGCTGCTCAATGAGCTAATAGCAGCACGTTTAAATTCATCAAGTAGAAAAGGCATCAAAGTTTTTCTCATAATTTAAGATTATTTATTATTGCCCGTAATTTTATCCTTACGTTCTAGGCTGACTAAATTGAGAAAGAGAAGGCGTATTTAATTAGTGAAGACATAAATGAGGAGAGATTTATGTTTTTCATCTCAATTTCACATTACCATGCTTGTCACTAGCAAACAATAAGGCTTCTTATGAAGAAAATTGATGCAACATACATAGCTTTTTCTAGTAAATATTTTTCCTACACTATTAACAATTGAGTCAACTCCTGAGAATGAACAATGCACTTTCATTGGTATGATGTTTAGTTTGGATTGTGTTGGCTGTATACAACAAGTACTGATTCGAGTGAGATGATAATTGCATAAAAGTAGTTCGGGTATGAAAATAATTGGCATAATTCCATACCTTGCATTACCAGTAATCTCTGCAAGAGCATGACCCATCCTTGAAGTGGTGGAAACGGTTTGCATCCCGCACGATGAGTTCCCTTGAGGTAACAGAAGAAACCAACTTTATTACCAAGTGACAATCGTCACAAATTCGAAGATTCTTCATTATATGGATAGGAATCCAAGCAGGCAAACTAATCATGCCAAATGCGACGGCAAGCTTCTCACTGTGGTAGCCCCTAGGCTTAACAGAACCAATTTCTTTTACATACATTCCAGTATCTTCAATCTTCTTGATGATCTCCTCCAACATACCATAAATTTCCTTGATTCTTGGATGACTGGTGTCATCTACAGTAAATACGTGCACCCTGTTATCAACCTCAAGCCAACTGCAACCTGGATTCTTCCTTATTCCTTTCTCTCTAATAAGTTTTCTCACATCTGAAGCACAATCTAACTTTCCAGAATCTAGATATATATTGGCTAGAAGAATATAGCTCCCAGACTCTTCGACATTTAATGCAATAAGATTCTTCAGAGCAGTTTCTGCCAGTGCCGTTTTACCATGAATCCGGCAAGCACCAAGAAGAGCTCCCCAAACAGCAGCATTTGGTTCGAAGGGCATTTCATCTATCAAATTCTTTGCCTGGTCAATGAACCCAGCCCGGCCAAGTAGATCTACCATGCATGCAAAGTGCTCACATGTTGGAGAAATTCCATGATCTGTAGTCAGCGTGTTAAAGTAATGCTGTCCTTGAGGTACCAGCCCCGAATGGCTACAGCCTGATAGGACAGACACATAACTTATATGGTCGGGTGTGATGCCCTCTGTTAACATATTATCAAAAACATCGATCACTTCCCTACCTAGGCCACTTTGAGCATATCCAGCCATCATTGCGTTCCAAGAAATCAAATTCTTCATAACTATAGAATCAAAAAATCTTCGTGCTTCTTTGATTCGTCCACATCTTGAATACATAGTAACAACACTATTTGTAACGGAAACATCAGAACCGTACCCTAACTTTTCAGATTGAGCTATGAGTTGGTTCCCAAGTTTTAATACAGCTGCATAAGCACAGGCGCTAATGCAGCTTGTAAATGTTATCCAATCTGGTTTAACTCCTTCCCTTCGCATCAAAACATAGACTTTGAGACCCTCCTCCCAAAATCCATGTTGTATATATGTGGCTAACATTGAGTTCCAAGTTACGACATTCCGCTCAGGCATTTTATTAAAATATTCTCGAGCCTTTGCTACATTTCCGGTATGAGAGAACGCTGTGATCATTGCTGTCCATGATATAATATCTCTTACTTGCATCGACTCAAATTCATGGTTTGCACACTGAATGTCACCACATTTAGCATACATTGTGACAAGAGCATTCCCTACGGAAACTGAGGAATCCATTCCTATCCTTATCGAGTATGCATGGATCTGTCCCCCAAGAGAAACATCCTTTAGACTGCAACAAACTCCAAGAACAGTCGCAAGAGTAAACTGATCAGAGGCCACAGGCATCTCCTTCATCTGCTTAAACAGTTCCAAAGCTTCTTTTTCGTTCCCAAATTGTGCCACTCCCCCAATTAAAGAAGTCCACGAGACAGCATTGTGCTCTTTCAAGTTACTAAATACCCGCCTTGCAGATTCTAGGGATCCACATTTGGCATACATATCAATCAGACCGCTACCCATATAAACATCAAGATTTGGTTCCAATCGTACAATTCGAGCATGAAGATGGGTGCCCCAACAAAGGTCATAAACTTTAGTACACGCGCTAAGAACACTAGCATAAGTCATGGAATTTGGACGAAAACCTTGACTACACATCTGAACAAACATACTGAGAGTTTTGACCCCGTTCCCATGCTGAGACAAGATTGAAATCATCGTATTCCAAGAAACAACGTCACGTTCAGGCATTTGCCAAAACAAACAAAGAGCCTTTTCAACACCATACAATTTTGAGTAACCATAAACCATACAATTCCAAGAAAACAAATTTGGATTCGTTATCCTCAAAAACACTTGCTCAGCAGAATTCAGAGCACCACACTTGCTATACATATCAACAATAGAAGATTCAACCGAGACATTTCCAGAAAACCCAAACTTCTCAACAAGATCATGCAATTGCAAAGCCAATTTTGCATACCCAAGACTACCACAGGCCTTCATCACACAAGAAAAAGAAAACACATCAGGAACACAACTACCGTCCCGAACCATGGAAACAAAAACCTTGACAGTATTCTTAGGTTTCCCATTACGAAAATAACCTGACATCATAGAATTCCACGAAACATTGTCTCTTTCGGGCATTTCATCGAACATCCTTTCAGCTTTCCTTGTCTCGCCCGAATCCAAAAACCCATTAATCATCGTATTCCAGCTAAAAACATTGTGAAAGGGAATTTCATCGAACACCATGAATGCATCATCAACGAGGCGACAATTAGAGTACATGTTGATCAGATGGTTTTGGAGGAAAATTGAGGAGTCCAACCCGGAAAAGATGAGCTGGGCATGGAGTTTTCGGGCAATGGGTACGGAGCGAATTGACGAACATTCTTTCATCGATTCGTAAAAATTCTGAGAGAGTTGCATGTAAGATTGTTTTGGGTAGGGGATGTCGTGAAGAATAAGGTTTTGTTGGGTTGAGAAGAAGCGAGAGAGACAACGTGAGGAGTTGAGGAACATGAGAGATGTGGGGTTTGAGAGCTCATTGAGTTTGCTTCATGTGTCAGTGCCGTCGCGGGAGACTGTTTAGCGCAAATAGTGAAGCTGAGTAACCGCAATTTGAATGAATATTGAGTTGGAGGGAACTTAACCAACTGTAAAAAAGGAGTTAATTTTGATACATCCATTCCACCACCACTGTATAATTTTTGAGAATTGCTATTTACACCCATAAAATTGTTGAGTACATTCCTTAACAAAAATTATTAAAATGTCATTATAAATTTAAACCTAAATACTTTTTTTTTTCATTTTTTTTAGGCTGTTCGGCACCCATACCAAACATCACTATGGCTATTCGGCACCCCTACCGAACACCTGTAGTAATGTTCGGTGGGGGTGCTGAACACCCATAGTGATGTTCGGTAGGGGTGTCAAACATCACTATAGGTGTTTGGTAGCCCAGTGTTAAACAAACTGTTTAAAAAAAAAATAGGAAAGGGGCAGGCTGTGTGTGGGGTGGGGAGGGAAGGAGGTGGGGAGGGGTTGTTCAAAAAAAAAAATCAAAGCAAAGGTGAGGTTGGGTGGATGTGGCGCGGCGGGTGGGTGGGGGGGAGGAGGATGCGGGGAAGGGTGGAGGAAGGAGGCGGCTATGTTGGGGGAAGGAAGGAGGCGTTGTGTGTGGGGGAGGGAGGAGAAGGGGGTGGGGTGTACCAGGAAGGAGGAGGATTGAGTGAAGTGTGTTTGGGGTAGGGTGTACTTAGTATTTTGGATAAAATATTGGTAAGGGTGGAATAGAAAATTAGTGGGGGGTGTACCTAGAATTTTGAGGAATTAAAAATATTGGGGTGGCGTGTACTTAATAATAGGGTGTACTAAGTAATTTTTGGGGTGTAAATAGCAATTCTCATAATTTTTAGACCAAAATACGAAAAACAAAAAAAACATAAAAAAACAAAGTATACACCAAATTCCAAAACCCCCAGCTTAAGGTTTGCCCCATAACCCCATCTCATGTTATCAATTTTTTCAGTTAGACCCCTGGCCGTGATGAGCGTTAGAAAGTTAATGTTTTTCATCATGTGTCTTGCACGTGGCGGGGGCAATTAAGTCATTCTTCATATATACAGAACAACACTAAATAAAGGGGGTCAAAGTATCAAAAAAGAAATTACCTATTTTTTTTAGATAATTATTTGTTAATAATAGTCTTTGTTTTTACTATTCCTTATTCGACGACTTCTCTTAGTCTTCTGCATCTTATTCAGCGTCTTCATCACTCACATCACCATCCTCCGGTCTTCCCGCCTCCCTCCCAAGCCGGCGGGGAAACCAATTCTTCGCTCAGGCCTAGTTCGTACCAGGCTCTAATTTCCTTTCCCAGCGCCAACAGTAGCAGTGACATTCTCCTTCATCTTCAGTTCGCCGCCGCCACAACTCTTTCTCTCATGGACTCTTTTAGCAGAGCTTTCGTGCGTCTCTTTCTTCCACCACAAACAAAACCTAGAATATTCGGCGTCTTCATCGTCCCTATTGTTCAGTTTCGGTCTTCATCGAAAAACACAAACAAAACCCCCACCACCAGTAAAGTTCAAAATCAAAACAAAACAAGTAATGGAATCAACCGGTATCGAAAAATATTGAATCACCGATAGAAAAACCAACCCACCCATGGCTCCCAGAACGAAAAAAGCTGAAAATCTCATGTAATTCTTTAAGAAGTTTGTGAAATTGTAGTAATAGAGGAGGACGAGGAGGAAAGTTACCGCGACGATGAGGACGACAAAGACTAGGGTGTTGAGGAGGGCTCCTTCCACAGATGCAAAAATATAGCTAACCTAATTGACAAGAAATGGAGATTTCCCAGATTAAAGAGAAGGGATTGTTGTTGGTTTTGAAGAGGGAGGGCGGCATACTATTCAAAAGAATTAGTTAAGAAGGTGAAGGTGGGTGGCTGTAATGGAAGTTGCTGATGTGATGAAAGAAGAAGTTGGGGGGGTGGGGGTGGGCGACTGCTAACTTGAGAGAAAGAGAGGAGAGAGACAAGTGGGTTGGATGAAATTAAAATAAAACAAAAAGGTTTAATTGTTTTATTTTTATTTTTGGTACTTTGACCCCTACAAGTAGAAAAGTCGTTTTTGCCCCGCATGTGCAAGACCAAGTGTGTTTTAATGATACTTTTGTAACGTCCGTCGGGCGGAGGGGGCTAACTGAAAAAATTGGCAACATCAGATGAGATTACGGGACAAACTTTAGGCTGGGGACTTTGGAATTTGGTGTATACTTTGGGTTTCTTTTTTTATTTTATTTTATTTTTTGGCCTAATTTTTAACATTAATTTTCAGATGTTTATTACTTAGTTTTTATATAATTTTGGATTAATGCATAATTTGGCCCCTGAACTTTCTCTCATTTCCCACCTAGGTTACTGAACTTTGATATTTTCTAATTTGGTACTTGAACTAAACTTTTGGGCTTTCAGTTAGTCCCTCAATTGACGGCTGTCAACTGAGGCATTAAATTTTTCTTGAAAAGACAAAAATACCCTTATGTGATGATAACTCGAATTTCACTGACGCTAATGCTAAGAGGATTTTTTTGTGTGGCAAAGTAAAATATATTGGTGGACTTTCACCCCTTTTTTTGATAATTATTTTCTCTCTCTCTCTCTCTCTCTCTCTCTTCACTTCTCTTTTCTTTTTCTTCTCTGTCTCTCTTCTCGCTCTTCTCTGTCCATGGCTCCCTTTCTTCTTCCAAAATCCAACTTCTCCCACTTACTTACTCCGTTGCTAAATCCCAATAACAGTTTGTTAAGTTCTTGACTCTATTTTTTTTGCTACCCGTACAAACCACAAAGAAGATCTTGAGAAATCAACTCTTCTAACTGAACCCAGCTATCACATTTGATCAATCTCGTTAGATCTCACTTTTTGAACATGATTTGATTTGTTTTTTATTTTTTTCGATTGTGACCAGAATTGGCTTTAAAAAACTGATATGAGCTTTCAAACCACTAGTGGACAACCATAGGTTTGGAATTTGCGAAGGGATTTTATGACACGTGCTTAGGAGGCTGGAGGAGGGGAGATGGTCGGAGTGGAGTCTCACCAAATCCATAACCTCCAGCACCATTTTACAATTTAAAGAATTACTTTGCCTATGAGAAATTGAAACTAAATGCGTTAACATAGCTTCAATCAAGAGCTTCGATTCAGCGACAAATTAAAACTAAGTCATTCAAGAGCTTTGATCTGACAACAATCAAAACTAAACCCAGTAATAAATCCTTCATTTGATGACAGGAAATTGATACAAACCCATGAAAGAGCTTTGATCCGACAACAATTAAAACTAAACCCAGCAACAAATCATTGGTATGATGGGAAATTGAAACAAACCCACTTAAGAACTAAGACCAAAGAATCGGCCCTGGGCCCAAGCCCAAGTCATAATGTGGGCCGAAGCCCCTCACATAGCGAGCAGGTGTGCATCGGCAAGCAGGCCAGGGTAGTCCGACAAGAGGCATGCGAGCACAGTCCACTTGCGAGGGGCAGGGTACAGCGAGCAAGAGGGGTCTCCTCGTGAAACTTTGGGGGAGCGTGGAGGATGTGGCCACGTGGCATAACGTCAATAGCTGGACGTGCCCGACAGTTACCCCACCATGCCAGCATTTATACCCACTATACCTGCATTCATGACCACGTCTTGGCCGTTGTGCCTGTTGCCATTCCCGTAATAATGAGCAGTTAATAAGCACCCTATAAAAGCCTTGGGTCACTCCCAAGCTAAGGTACGCAAACTTTTACAAGCAAGTACACTCTGCCAACTTGTGATTTGAGCTAGATACTTATTCTCATGCCTGAGTGTATTTGCAGGGCTAGCCCCCTGCATTCACCCTAGCGTTTCACTTGTCTTGGCAGGTTACAACAAATTCTAGATATCCATATTCAATCCCGGTGTAACCCACGACTTTCTGTGTACCATCACCCTCCAAAGAGCTCTGATCTAACAACAATCAAAACTAAACCCAACAAAAAATCTCTAATGAAATCAAAACTGAACCTAGTAACGATGGTCGAAAGGCTCTTATAACGAGAGAGAGAGAGAGAGAGAGAGAGAGAGAGAGAGAGAGAGAGAGAGAGAGAGAGAGAGAGAGAGAGAGAGAGAGAGAGAGAGACTCTGTTGGTGACTTTTTCATTCCATCAAACATTGTTTTCACCTCTTGATTTTGGTCTTCTGTTGGTGACTTTTTCATTCCATCAAACACTGTTTTCACCTCTTGATTTTGGTCTTTGAGATTTGAAACCTGAGGATTAGATTATACAAAGGGCTATTTAATTTGATTTGATTTTACTTTATTTTATTGAAAAAATAAAGTAGATACACATCGTATTTTATTTTTATTTTTTGAATTGAGAAGGTAAAAAATTGAATTAAATGTTAATTTTTTTATTACCGTTTTTATCATTTTTATTTTTATTTTAGTATTTTTTTGTCACTTGGCGACCCAGTCAGCATCCACTTATAAGTGCAATTGGCCACGTGAAATCTCAATTGACCATCATCAAATAAGGGTATTCTAGTCTTTTTATTAAAAAATTAATGCCTTAATTGAAGGTCGTCAGTTGAGGGACCAACTGATAGCCCAAATGTTAAGTTTAAGTACCAAAATAGGAAATGTCAAAGTTCAAAAACCTAATCACAAAATAGTGAAAAGTTCAGGGACCAAATTATGTATTAAACCTATAATTTTTTGACCATAATAAAAAGAATATATAAAGAAAATGGAGATAAAAATATTAAACAATTATTCTTATAATTACCTCTAAACTATTTTCTTTTACTAACCCAAATTTAAATAAAAGAAGATTAAATAAATAAAAAAGAGACTATTTCCATATTTTTTACGTTGTCATAGATAACATTTTTTACTTTTTCTCCTTTTTAATATTTGTTATTGTTGGGAATATTCACCTATTCACTTATCATAAGACCTCTAAGTGAATATTCATTAATTACTAAAGATTTACTTATAACCATCATCTATCTAGGCTTAGGATAACTTGTTTAGATTTGACTAGTGCTATACCTGTGCGTTTAACTATCCTATTTCACGGAAAGATAATATTTTATGCAAAGTTAGACATTTAGAAAATATAGATTAATCCTGTCACCCTGAAAAAAAAAAAAATAGTTAAGAACAGCTTTTCATAATACTTCTTGATGAAGCCCCATCCCTCAGCTTTTCATTATACCAACTAATGTCGACATTTTTGTACATGTGCAGGTTGGTTGATCTTGTCTTTCTCATTTATTTGTTTGATAAAGGGTCAATGATTGAGAAATTTCATGGGATACGAGCATTCATATTATTGAATGATATTGTAGAGCAAACTCATTCGAAAAGATTAGCTTACAAGTTGGAATATAAAGTCCGGGCACTAAAGGAAGGAAAAAGCAATGCCGACATGTAGGGTGCAAAACAATCACAATGTGACCAACATAAAGTCAAAGCGAGACTATTATTTTTTGAGACAGAAAAAGTAGTATGCCGGCATGAAGACCAAAGGGGACGGTGATGCAAAATAGTTTCGCTATGTAAAATGGTAAGTTCAAACAGAAGAGAAATAAGCCAGGAAGCTTTCTCCTTATAAATTAAGTGACTAATACATAAATCACACATAGTACCAGGATTATGCAGCGTTAAACTTTCAAGTAATTCAAATTTATTACATCAAAATAACTACCAGCATTCCAAAATCAAAAATCCACATTAGGGGCAGAGAGATAAACTGTATCAGACAAGAAACCTCAAAGTAGCTTCAAGCTCCTCGTCGTCACAGTTATATCCTAATATATACACTCGTGCTGCCACATACACACATAGAAGATTAATAAAATGAGATGGAAGACTCGAGAAATGACATATTTGATGCTACAAAATTTGTACCAAAACGACCAGACCCCATGAATGGCTCGCTTCATGCACCGGAACCTTGTTGCTGTTCCTATGGTCAACCAAAAGAGACTTGAGTTTCTACTCTAAATGAAATATACCAAAAAATTAGTGCAGCATGAAAGCATGTCCAAAGTCAATTCCACATTTGCTTAATAGGAGTAATCAAACTGGTGTACTCATGTGCATCCCATCATGAAAACATATCACCATGGAACACACCTTCCAATTTTTAAAAGGATAATCATGACACACACACCCATAGACAAACAGCCATACAAACATATATACGCACACGCCTACGTATGAATGTGTTATCTATATCAAGTCATTGGCATTTATTCCAAACTTGCGAAATTAATTGAATTCAGTACTTGTCAATCACTACTGATTGCAACAATAAAAAGTGGTAAAAGGTTCACGTTCTTCACTAAAAAATTGTTGGTTAACTAAAACCAGCTTGCTAATAGTATCTTACATGGGTAAAGAAGTAGCCAACTTGTAACTAAGTATCATTAGAGACCCCCCCCCCTGATTCCAGATTGGCATGAGCGATCTTAAAAAAGGATTAGGTCTGTGTGGCTTTCAAATGAAAAACATAGTCATCAGCACCTTAATACATGATAAAAAGAAATTAAATGATTAACTAACAGCAATAGTGAAGGAGAAAATCCATTGGTCTATTTTCACTTTTCTCAAATTGTGCAGCTTCTCTGTCCAGTGAAACCTGCTCAGCTTTATTGCTATGTATTCAACAATCTTTGAGACCAAGAGTTGTCAAGAGTGGTCAAGTATTAACATGAAGAAAAATATGACAACCTAATAAGTAAACGAAGAAGATAGCAGTACAAAAATTAATCACTTTCTTTTACGCAAAGCTTTGTGAGAACTGTCGTTGCAAGCTTTGTGAGAACTGACGTTGCCCTCTGATGATCGCATTGCACAACTTTGCAAGGTAGTTCACTTGTAAGTCTGACATAACCAAAATTCCAGAATGAAAAATCAATCTTTAAGGAACTATACAAGGATTTGCGGAAAAAATCGAAAACCCCAAAATTGACCCCAATTTGAAAACACAAATATTCAAATCGAAAAACCGAAAGAGAAAATTGGAGGACTTATAGAGACTGAGCATGTAATCCAAAAACCATATACTTAAAAAGTTAATCAATGATTAACCAAAAGAAGCACAACTAATACCCATTAATCCCAAACACTCAAAATTCATAAATCAAAAATTACCAAATCAAATGGATGTCTCTGTGAGTATAGAGAGAGAGAGGGAGTATAGAGAGAGAGGGGGGGCAGTTAATGAAGTACCACGGTTGTGGCGTGGAAATGGTCCATTCTCCGTTTTCCTACTTCAAATACAACAAAAATCAATCAGAAAAACATATTGTTGAACACATAATATGCATAATTCATGTACGAATTCCAATGGAACAGAGAGAGAGAGAGAGAAAAAAAAAAGTTTAGTGAACTGAGTTAGGGTTTGAGAGAGAGAGAGAGAGAAAAAGAAAGAACAAGGCCAGCGAGGAGAGCCGAGACCGGCTTGATGGTTGGGTTGTGGTGTAGATTCCCATCTTCGTACACTTGCCCCATCTTTGACCTCCGTGATGCCGCTATTCGCTGTTACTTTCAATTACTCTATATAAGAGACAATTTAAGCAAAATTAGTGAAAATGCACAAACACAATAAATTTTGAAAAAAATCAAAACTTACAAGATTTGGATGGAAATGAGTTCAACAAATCAAGCAAAAAAAAGATAAAGGTGAAATCGAATAAATCAGATCGGTAAACTAACATATGGAAGCAAAAGTAAAATTAGAGATCTCAGAAACATGTAGAGGAACTGTGAAAGTTGTAAGGGTTTAGAAAATTAGGAAGAAATGAAAGTTAAGAAACCCTAGCAATGGTAGGGTGGGGTTTACTGAGGAGGCAAGAGCATCTATGGACAGAGATATGGGAGGAAAGAGAAAGTGTGTTCGATGTGTGTGTGTGAGAGAGAGAGAAGAATTGGAAAAGGAGTCCGCAGTGGTAGAGAGGAAGGGGGAATCAAAGGGTTTTGTTTGTTGAGAGGGGAGGAGGGGTCGTGAGGCTTCTAGCTTATTATCTCTTGGGTTAACGTGTCTTTTCAACTTGTATTGGAATTTGTTCCAAATTTATGAGGCAGGATTTGTTTTCTCAGCTAAACAAACAGATGGGTTTTAATTTGGGCAAGTGTATTTTGGCGCCAAATTACCTGTTATAGTAAGTGTGCCAAAATCACTTGTGTCATTATATATATATATATATAGATTAGTGGCCTGCGTGCTACATACTTAGTTATTCAACCTTAGACCATCCCGACTCATAATGACAGACAAACAAATAGAGTGGCTACTAAAGACTTAAGACTGCTACGGATCTCATTAGGACACTAAGCATCAAACTGATAAAAGAAGCTGAAGTTGAAGAAATTCAAAGGAGTAGTGTCACCGACTGATGTCCAAGACAAAGCTTTCAAAACAAACTCTCAGCAACTGATGCCCAACCAATGTCTCGGACTCACATCAGCAATCAAGGCACAACGGACAAAAAGGAATATATTTCTAGATCCTCTAAAAATATATTTTCTACACAAACTTGATCAAAGTACTGTTCTTCACATGGCCCCTTGCCAGAAAAATACTTTGCGATGTGACAACACCATAATGCTTTTTAGACACGAAAAGTCTTCCCTAGAAGATCTCACTGTCTTCCTCAAAAGCCCTAAATCCCGGACACAACCTTCGAGATTTTGAATTCAACCGCTACAAGACAAAAGTCCAATGATTGAATTAATACATCTCTCAACGGCTACCCACGTCTTTCTCCCTATAAATACCCCAGGCAACTGCTTAAGTAAATGTGTGGAAAAAGTGGATCAAAGTGTGAAAAATACACTGAGAGCAAGTGCTTGTGAAATAGAGAAAGATACAGTGGTGTGCAAGAGCAATACACTTGTGAAGTTAGAGTATATTCAAGCTTTCCAATCTGTCATCTACTGATTTCCCTTGAAGCTCATCTCCATCAGCCTCTTAAAAGACTGGAAGATGAAGACTTCACTCACCAAGTGTATGAAGAGAAGAAGGAAAAGACTATCCAAAGAGATCCAATATGTTAGCATCTAGTCTAAAGTCTAGGTCTTCGTCACTCCAAATCTTATCCACACACACAGCCTTACTAAATATTGTAATGGTTGGTGTGGATTTGATAACACAACCTCATATGAGTCGGGATATGCCCAAAAAAGATGTTCAAACTTTCTAAGTTTGAACATACTTTCAATATTCTCACTCATCTCACTAACCATAATTTCTTAACCATCAAAAGTTCAAATTGTATTTGAGTCTCTTGATGATTCTGATTCTGGTCAAGTGAAATAGCAAATGACGATATCCTAAATATCACCATTTGCCTCCTAATAGGATTAGTTAGTTTGTATGTTTCTCTTTAGTGTTATAATTAACTTTCTGTAATATGTATTTAAACAAGTCAGCTAAATAACAAGTATGATTTGATTGAATTCTTTTAATGAAGTATCTTATGCAGTGACTCTGCTGAATTTAATCTTGTGTACTGTTGTTTTATATTTCATTATCTATCATATTACTTTGATTAAATTACTTCTACAAAAGAACTGAACATACATATATTTCTATCCTATAGCAAACTGTCCTATTGTCTTATTAAGAGCATCTGCAAGTATTAAGTGACTAAATCTCTTTATGTTTTCTATCTCTTGTTAGTCACTAAATTATAAGTCAACTGATTACATCAACTGATCACATTAGCTGATTGATGAATCAACTAATAACATCAGCTGACTGATCAATCAACTGATATATGAACTTCCGATGTCCATACTGATTAATCAATATGTTTATCTGATTCAGTTGAATGCTTTAGCTGATTGACACACTAACTAATTTATCTACATCAACTACCCATACTGATCGGTTAATATGATTCTTCACATCAGTTATAGATATAAATTTCGAAAGAAAATTTAAAGTTTGATATATAAGCTATTCATCCCTCCCCCTCTAGCCTCCACTTGGTAAGCGGACCTACAATTATCTCTAAATGTTATTTGTTTGCAAGTTTTTTTTCTCAAATTTGTATTTGCTTTTCTGGTCACTATGAAAGTTAAAGAGAGAAAGAAAAAAAAAAGGTGAAAATATTTTAAAGAACGCAAAAGCAAAATAAAAATAAAAGGCAAAAACATGACAATGTTCAAGGAAATATTTGAAAAAAAAATATCACTCTCTTCTCTCTCTCTCTCTCTCTCTCTCACTCTCTCTCACACACACACACACATACACACTCACACACAAACACACATAGATTTTGGATTAAAAAATATATAATTATAGATAGTTTAGAGTTATTATTATTTAGAATTTTTATCTCGACCTTTTTTATTTATTCTTTTAGTTTGTGTCTTAACTCAAAAGTTTACATAATTTTTTTTAGTCCTATACATTTCTATGTTAATTAGTCATTTTATATAAATTTTAACAAATACGTACAACAAATTGTTATATTAACTTTAACATACATATATATATATATATACATATATATACATATGTATATATATGTATATATATATATGTATATTTATTTATATGTATATATATATGTATATATGTATATATATGTATATGTATACTTATTTATATGTATATATGTATATATGTATATGTATATATATGTATATGTATATACATATATATATATATGTATGTATATGTATATATGTATATACATATATATATGTATGTATATGTATGTATATGTATGTATACATATATATGTATGTATACATATACATATACATATACATACATATATATATATATATATATGTGTGTGTGTGTGTATATGTATATTCAATGGTTACTACATTTCACTAACCATTGATGATTACTATTATTATTAACCATTAGATCAAAAATCAATGGCTAAGATTTAATGGTTAGTTGAAAAATGCAATTAATGCAAGTATGTGAGTCATTTAATGCAATTAATCTCAACCTTTAATTTTTGATTCAATGGTTGATAGAAGAGTAACCATTGATGGTTAGAAAGATAAAGTAACCATTGAATACTCCCCCATATATATATATATATATATATATATATATATATATATATGTATGTATATATGTATATATGTATGTATATATATGTATGATAAAGTTAATATAACAATTTGTTGTACGTATTTGTTAAAAAATATATAAAATGACTAATTACTCCCCATATATATATATAAAATAAATTTTCAATGTTTTCAATCCAAACTCCTTGACAAGTGGATGAAGTAACCAACATGATTGCAAAATTAATGCACATCGATGAAATTGACTAAAAATATATATAGTAACGTGACCTTAATGAAGGAGTATAAATTTAGAGTAGAGTGACCACTTTTAAGTATTATTCAAGCCTTTTGAGAATCAATTGTAAAGTATTGAGACCTAACCTTTGAGGATGGAAAGTTTTTTCTTATTTCTTCTTTCATTGTCATTTGTTGATGCCTTATAATGATAAGCTACATAATGTTGGTTTATTCTCTCTTTCTAAACCCTTCACTTCCATTGTAAAAATGACTCTTTATAGCTTATCCAACACTTAAGCTGTTGGATAAAATTGCTTTTGGATTTACTAAGTAGACCGAGGAATATCTTAATTATAGCTAAAGTAAAAACAAAAATAGGCCTTGTTAAAGTTGAAGTTATTATATATTTCTTTCATTCTAAAATGATTGTTCTTTTTATTTATAACTTGTGTCAGGATAAAGGTAGTTGTAAATTTGTTGGTTCACTGATAGAAATGAGCAGAGATGTTAAAAACGCTACGGTTCATAGAGTTGGTCCGTTTAAATAAAAAAAATAGAGCTAGGACTTAATATTTTTGGCTCGTTTAAAATTAAGATTTTTTAGGACTGACCCGTTTAACCCGCATCTCGTTAGGGCTGGCTCGCCAGGTTTCAGGGTTAGCCCGCAGTCCCGAGTAATATTAATTAGGTCGTAAAAAAATTAGGAGATACGTAAAACAACTACCATCAGAATAAAACCAACAACCTTTTAATCAAAAGTCAAACACATTTATCCTTTGCACTTGAATAAATATTAAAATATAAACAAATATTTTGGAAAAAACTGCTAAGTAGAACTATTACAATATTTATTTTGAGAAAAATAAGTTGAAAATTATAACACAGCGATATAAAAAAATGTCTAGTTTATATTTCTTTTGAAAAATATAAGAAACTATCAAAGTTATGAATGATTTATCGATTTACTATTTTAAAATATTGTTATATTATATATTTAATCATGCTCGATAGTGGTCCGTTTAGCCTGAAACCTGCTAGGATTAGGGTTAGATCTGCAATATTAGTGGCCCGAAAAAATTGGACCGTTTAGCCCACAGCCTGTTAGAACCGATCCAAAACCGCTAGGACTGGCCAGTTTAACATATCTAAAAATGAGGTGTTAAAAAGGTAGAATGAATTACTTTTTCCTTCGATTCATAATTCATCAAAAGGTGCCGATGACTTTTGATATTCCCTCCTTAACTTGAGAAAGCAAGTCAATTTTGCCAACTATATTGGTAGGGTGATTGTCACATAATTTTTGACCTCGGAAAGAATTGCATCTAACTAATTATTTCTTTCGTCCAAAAAATACAGTTTTACTTTGAATTTTTTTGGTTAACTTAATCAACTTCTTTTACTTTGCATCTAACGTTTGTTTGTCTCTATAGAAGTTATCTGTTCTTTTACTGATAAAATGCTTTAAAGATTTTTAGTGGATCAAACAAAATACTACTCCGTAGAAAGAAGAGAAGCTTCACACGACTTCTTTTCATAGAAATAGTATCGATATTATTCTATTGAAATAAGCAAAAGTGTACAATGAATAATTAAAAATCATAATTAGTTATTATCATCTGATCTAATCCAAAAGAAAGATTTCTTATTAAGCTCACAATATGTATAGTTTTGCTATAAAAAAAAAAAATGGTTTACAAGAAAGATGGAGATGGTTTTGGTGTTTAGATAATATTAGGAAAATGATTATTATAACTAATGAATGGACTAGCTCGTTTAAGATTCATGAACTTAGCCTTAAAGGCAAAAACAAATAATTGAGTTGTTTCTTGCTTGTCTACAAGGACGGAAAATATCTGACAAGTGATATTTGTTGGACACTAGAACATGATGATGCTCTCTCTACAAAGGAAGAACACCAATAATGAAGTCGAGAGAGCAGAGCGAGTAGGTTCATGTTTAAATAATTTATGAGTTTGTATACGTAGTTAATTGTTTTATATTTATTTTTTTTTATTTACATTTGAGAGGTAATTGCTGAACACAGTCACAAAGCAATGCATAAAAAAGTGTGCCTTTGAACTCGATCGAAAAGATGTATATTAAATTGAGATTTCACAAAAATTATTATGAAGTATTGTACTATACTAAAAATGAAAAGAAAGGAAAAATAGAAAAAGTAAAACTGAGGAGGATCTAAGATTGCCCAGCTAAGCTTGTGGATTTCATTGGACCACTTGGAACACAAAGATCGGTTGATTGACACTTGGTTTGTACTTTCCAACCCACTCCTTTTCATTTTCTTTGTCTGTTTCTTTCTTAAATTCAATTTCTCCATATTCCCCTTTGAATTTTCCTTTCCTCCAAACGACTTCTAGACTGGAGTTTAAATAAAATTCTTTGATGTGGAGTATAAATTTTGTACTTTACCCCACCGTTTCATTTTCTTTCTCTGTTTCTTTCGTAAATTCTTGAATTTTCCTTTCCTCCAAACAACTCTAGAATTAGGTACTCAGTGCCAAAATTGAAGCATATGAGCGTGGCTTGTGTTATGCCTTGTACCAGATTGAAACCCAACGGTGAGAAATGATTCATGTAGATTCTGGGACAAAGACTGAGTTGAATTGAGCTAAATTTGGAGCAAGAATAAAGATTATAGTAAATCTGGTTTCGAGTTTTCAAGGTATTATGAATCGTTGGTGAAAGTACAGTGATTCTTTAGAGGTGATTTTGGTGGGATTTTTGTGAAGTCAAGTGAAATGGAAAAGTAGTGTCTTGACAGAGGTTGAAGGGATTAACTACTCCCTCTCCTCTCTTTCTTGAGTAAATGTCTACCCTTTTTAAATCTTTTTAGCCTAATCTTTTAAACCTTTTGGCAGGACGACACATTATTTGATTTTGTTGATTATACCAATTACTAAGTCACATTACTGTGCTAACTAACATCTTTTCTCTTTCAGGACTTCACTCTGGCATTATACACTCTAAGATTCTTCATTCAAGACACTCAAAAAAGTCAGTTTTCAGAAATTTTCATATTTTTTATATACACTCAGGGAAGGCAAGGCTTTTCTGGGATAACATTTACACACACACACACACACACACACAGAGAGAGAGAGAGAGAGAGAGTAGCCCCTTTCTGGTTCCCTAAAGGTTTGTACTCTTTTCCATCTTTTTATTGATCTTTAAAACTTTTTATTTTTTTTATCGCATTTTGATGATGATGGGTTCTTTTGCTTCTGCCTTTTTTTTTTTTTTTTTGAGAATCTTGTTCTGCCTAGTGATTAGGTGGGGTGAATGGAATGTCATTAAGTAATTGTAGGTTAATTGTACTAATAAATTTGGGGTTTAATGATAAGATCCTGGTGATTTTTTAATCCACTAATCTTACTGGTATGGAAGTTTTCCCTTATAGGTTCATCAAGTTGATTGAGGGGCTTGAAACGATGAACACGGCTGCTCTTGTGGCCATTGCTGCCACAATTGGCAACTTTTTGCAAGGTTGGGATAATGCAACTATTGCAGGTACCTGTTCTCTTTTTCCCCGATGCTGAATTTTGCATTTTGTATCTGCATTGTGTATACAGAGGTAGTGATTGATTGAGAGCATATAATCCAACATTTAGAGTTGGGATGGTTTGGTATTTGCCCATTAAGAATAGATACTAATATAGCATTCGAGGTTGAGTGGCTTAGAATTCATTTAAATCATGTTTCACATGTTCAAGCACCAGCGATTTTTCTCCATTTACATTTATATTCATTTTTTCACTTTTCTTTCCTCAAGAAAAGAAGTAAAGAAAGCGAGCCCCAAACCCCTACAGGTCATAGCTTAGTGGTCAAAGCAAAATGAAGAAACATGGTGACAGATTCTTAGGTTGATTCACTTGAGCTATTTTCTATCCATTGGTGAAGGGTTGTGGCAGGCTGTGTAGTGGTTTTAGTGTCATGGGTGGGTCCAAGTGGCCCAGTTGGCGTTTCCTATGGTTATCCTAAGGCGCTGCACGCGCACGGGGGCGCTGCTGGGCTCAACCATTGACTTGACTGTTTCTTGTTGTGTTCCTTACAAATTCAGGAGCTGTTGTGTACATAAAGAAGGAACTCCCACTGGGAACTACAGTAGAAGGCCTCGTTGTTGCCATGTCACTTATTGGAGCTACGATTATCACAACATGCTCTGGACCCATATCAGATTGGCTTGGTCGGCGTCCAATGCTAGTACTCTCATCATTGTTCTACTTTATTAGCGGTTTGATAATGCTGTGGTCCCCTAACGTCTATGTGCTTCTTTTAGCGAGGCTATTAGATGGATTTGGAGTTGGTTTGGCGGTTACTCTAGTCCCGGTTTATATATCTGAGACTGCCCCGCCAGAAATACGGGGATTGTTAAATACTCTCCCACAGTTTTGTGGATCCGGCGGATTGTTTTTGGCATACTTTATGATTTTTGGAATGTCGCTGATGACTTCACCGAGCTGGCGGTTGATGCTAGGTGTTCTTTCTGTTCCCTCTCTTGTTTATTTTGGTTTAGCGGTGCTGTATTTGCCTGAGTCTCCTCGATGGCTTGTAAGTAAAGGAAGGATGGTTGAGGCAAAACAAGTATTGCAGAGACTCCGTGGCAGAGAAGATGTTTCAGGTGCTTACTTTCATGTTTTTACAATTCTTCTAACATTCTATGTTTTTTGGCATATTGAAATGTGTACTTTGGATTTGGTTTTAAAATTACCCCTAACCTCTAACTTTGTCTATATCCACTAAAGAAATTGCTAACGTTTATTAAGTAATTGATTTATAAATTACATTATACCGATTCTTTTATACACAGGTGAGATGGCTTTGCTGGTTGAAGGTTTGGTAGTTGGTGGTGACACGTCGATAGAGGAATACATTATAGGACCAGTGAATGAACTTATCGGCAAGCAGGAATCCATTGCTGATAAGGACCAGATCAAGTTGTACGGACCCCAAGAGGGACTCTCGTGGGTTGCCAAACCTGTCATTGGACAGAGTACTCTTGGTCTTGTTTCTCGTCATGGAAGCATTGTCAACCAGAGTGTTCCTCTCATGGATCCTCTCGTGACTCTCTTTGGTAGTGTCCATGAGAAGCTTCCGGAAACAGGAAGTATGCGAAGCATGCTTTTTCCCAATTTTGGAAGCATGTTTAGTACCGCCGGGCCCCAAATTAGAGACGAAGAGTGGGATGAAGAAAGTGTTCAAAGAGAAGGTGATGGTTACACAACAGAGGCTGGTGGAGAGGACGACTTGGAAGACAATTTGCATAGTCCGTTAATTTCGAGGCAAGCTACAAGTATGGAAAAGGATATGCCACTACCGCCACCTCCTTCCCACGGAAGCATTTTGAGTATGAGGCGGCATAGCAGTCTAATGCAAGGAAATGGTGGTGAGAAGGTAAGCAGTATGGGCATCGGTGGGGGTTGGCAGTTGGCATGGAAATGGTCCGAGAGAGAAGGCGAAGATGGAAAGAAAGAAGGAGGTTTTAAGAGGATTTATTTGCACCAAGAAGGGGTCCCTGGCGATGGGTCCCGGCGTGGATCGCTTATTTCACTACCTGGTGGTGACGTTCCTGCAGAGGGAGAGTTTATCCAGGCTGCTGCTCTTGTAAGTCAGCCTGCTCTTTATTCAGAAGACCTAATGGGTCAACATCCAGTGGGACCCGCGATGGTTCATCCGTCGGAAACCGCTTCAAAGGTGCCAATATGGGCAGCTCTCAGGGACCAGGGAGTCTCTCGTGCATTAACCGTAGGGATAGGAATTCAATTGCTTCAGCAGGTAGGCTTGGTTCTTTTTTGCTGTTTGTGCCACTCTGTGTTGTGTTGTTTGTTTAGTCTCACTTTTATTATGAATGTGCATGCAGTTCTCTGGGATAAACGGGGTTATGTACTATACTCCTCAAATCCTGGATCAGGCAGGGGTTGGAGTTCTATTATCTAGCCTTGGCATTGGTTCAGAATCAGCCTCTTTCCTTATCAGTGCATTCACAACCTTGTTAACTCTTCCTTGCATAGCTGTTGCCATGCGATTGATGGATGCCTCTGGCCGAAGGTAACCTAACCTCTCTATGTTCGAGGTTAATATTGTCACTACACAATGAAGTTTGTGAGTAATTACTAGTGTTTAACACCTTTAAGTATTAATTTTTGGTCTGAACGTGTTTTGACACCCCTAACTGCAGGACACTACTGCTCAGTACAATCCCAGTACTGATAATATCGCTCATAATCCTAGTCATTGGCAATGTTTTCAACCTCAGATCAGTGCCCCATGCAGTTGTCTCAACCATCTGTGTAGTAGTCTACTTCTGCTGCTTCGTCACGGGGTATGGGCCGATTCCAAATATCCTCTGTTCAGAGATCTTCCCTACGCGGGTTCGTGGGCTCTGCATCACCATATGTGCACTGGTTTACTGGATTTGTGATATTATTGTTACCTATACATTGCCTGTGATGCTTTCCTCAATTGGCCTAGCCGGTGTCTTTGGCATTTATGCTGTTGTATGTGTCATTTCCTGGATATTCGTCTTCTTGAGGGTTCCGGAAACTAAGGGCATGCCCTTGGAAGTCATTGCAGAATTCTTTGACGTTGGTGCAAGGCAGGCTTCTGCTGCTGTTGCTGCCAAGAATGAGTGAGTCGAATTAAACTGTTGGCTAGCTATTTCATGATGTAACTACAAGAGATGACATTCACCTTTCCTCTTGGAAGGTTTTGTAAAATGTAGAAATTGTTTATAGGTAGGGCTGTCACACAATCCAAACCGGCTCGGGCTCGGGCTCGTGAGTATACCATCTGAGTTCAAGTTCGAGTTTGAGTTCAAGTTCATGAGCAGGCCCGTTTATGTAAATGAGCTCTAGCTTGAGTAGGCCAAGCACGGCTCTTGAGCTCACAAGCCAGGCTCGAGATCAAATCGTCTAGCTTGGCTTGAGATTTTTCAAAATAAATTTTCATATATATAATTATTTTGTCTAAGATATATTTGCCTTCTAGTGGAAATTATTTAAAGTTTCACGAAAAAAGATCAACTTAAAATAATATATCGAATTTAATTAGTCAAACTTTATGATTTTTAAGCTAAGCTCATATAAGTTTAGACAATTTCCTTTCAGGGAAAATTATTTAAACCAAGCTGATCTCAAACATCACTTCCTATGCCAAGTTTGGCTCGGCCTTGGTTACACTTACACCCCTATAATAATTACTCCACTGTTCAAACAAAGGGTCTACTTTTTAACTTTTTTTAAATTCAATAATTTACATATATTTATTTATTTTTATAAAGTTATGAAAATTATAACCTATAGTATTCTTAATGTAAATTTTAATTAATGAAATTTTATTTCCTAAAATATAAATAAAGTACATAAAATTTTGATTTGATTTAGTAACATATTAAATTTTAAAAATAAAAAGTGGACTCTTTGTTTGGAACGGATAGAGTATAAAGTAATAAGGTATCAAATTAGTTAATGACTCAGGGAAAAAAAAATCAGGAGAAAATGACAGAATTCACCCCTGGGTATGGGTATAGTAGAGTAGACCACAGGGCAGTTCACTATCACTTGGCAATATAAAAGGCTACCATGAATATCAAAGAAAACAGAAGGCAAGTTCCATGCAAAACTTTCCGTTGAAAATACAAGTAATCAGCAAGTACAAGTGCATAAACTTCCACCTGGAAACTATATACACAGTCCAACCTTCAAATTACTACTTAGGATTCAAATCTAGCATACACACTAACTATTTCTTAGGCAAAAACAAAAAATTTACTGCAAGGGTGAGCGCACACATTTTACACGTAATGGTATCTTCGAGAGAGAGGAAAGAAGTCACGGTGTCTGCTTTTCTTCAGTGGTTGAACTGCTCTCAACAGATTTGACTTCATGATCAGATCGCTGAGATTTTGAACTTACTTGACCATTAGAAAAGTTCTGCTCTGCCTGTTGATCAACTGCCTTCAGATGTGGCTTAAACGGTCTTTCAAAATTCCTAGCAGTGCCGGGATCAATCACTAAACTGTTGAACTTTTGATCCTGCAAACACACAATATATTACATCAAAGCCAAAATAGATATAAAGACTATTTACTTGATTTATTTTTTTGTCTGTTTCGGAAATTAGTCCATGGGTGGTCCAGCTTACACTATGTAAGGCTTCAAGCTTTCTCTGCAGTGCCTCATGCTCAGCCTGAATACGGAAAGGAACCCCATGCTTCTGATAAACATTATTCTGCGCCAAATCTTCATCAATGTCACTTACGGTAGTTGCAAAAGGATGATTTGCAGGAATCCATCTAACTGTATCGGGGTCCACATCAGAGGGTACTGCATCTCCTTCTCTAAGAAACGTTGTGGGCCTCTTCCACTGGTATGCACGTGACCTCCTTTTCTGATGGATAGTTTGCTGCTCTCTAGTAAGAGTGACTGGTGCTAAACGATAAACCTTTCCACACATTTCAACGGTTGAATTGCTCTTACCAACTTTCACTAATGGGTTATTAAATGGATCTTCGTACTTGAGAGGCTCAGATCTGTCACGAAAAAGATTTCATATTGAACATCAGCAAATTTTCTCTCTGATAGCACACATCTAACCTTAATTCAGATCATTCAAGATATAACAACACATCAAGTATGGATGCCATGGTTAAAAAAAGAAAATAAAATAAAAGGTTAATGAAGAAAGGGTTAGAATCATACATGCCTCTTCTATCAGATCTCAGCTGACCACGTCTGACTAGATCAGCCACAGAGCCAGGGCGTCTGTATCTCGACTTCCTTACCACATAAACTCTCACTGCAATAAACAATAGCATTGCCGCGACGCATAACCCTACAGCAAACCTGTTACCAGGAAGTCCTTTTGCCTAACAGAGAAATGACATGAAAAAATGTTTTGACTTCAAATTTCAGGAAATTCCAAATGAAGGCGGCAAAGTAAAGCACACGATGGGAAAGTCATGGAAACCCTAATCTCTCTTCATTAGTTAGTAAGGAGTATGCCACCTCTTTGATTGGCAACTTGCACAATCAACTTACATTTTCCAAATGCTTTTTTCCTTTTTGTGCATAAGGATCATGGAAAAGAGTATATGTTTAAGAAGATTTCAGTAATAACTACAGGGTTTCTCCCTGAATTTCCAATGCATTTATATTTATATCTATTTTTATATATCATGAAAACCATCATCACATGAAGGATTAGAGTGTGCCAACTTTGTGTAAACAAGAGCAATAACTTAGAAAGCTTTAGCTGCGAGAGAATGAGCCACGTTACATCAAGCTCTAACAAATCTACTTGTGGGCAAACCTCATTCACATGGGACTGCAACCAATGTGCATATCCTTCAGAGTTTCGTTTACTCCCTCAATTCCACTCAAAGAGCCGCAACTGAAAAACTTGAACATTTTAAGGGATACATTACTACACTCCGTAATGACCATTATTACAAAAGTGCTCTCCCCATTCCGATCAAAGATTCCATTATTCTGTTTTGAGAGCACCACTTAAAGAGTCCACTTTCAAAAAATATGTCTACCATCTCCATAACCTTTCAACTTTACCATCCACAAGTGATATAACGATTTTGGGCATGCTCAAGCTTCTTTTTTTGTAATTATGACCAACTCTAAGGCTACTCATATATCTCATAATTAGTAGATTTTTCAAATGTGTACTCTTTGATTGGAATGAAGAGAGTATTCGCTTTATCGAACTTTTTTGCTTTCAAATATGAAAGGGAAAGTTCGAACCTCATGGGAATTGCAGGCTTAATTTTCAAAATATGACTATGAATGGAAGATCAAAAAAGGGAAAAACTTAGAGTGGAACGAAAGGGATATATCGAAATGTAGGGATCAAACTACTCTAAATGCTTCAGCTGCTATAGAGAGTAACCCACACATATACCTCCCCATAATTCCATTTCTATGGAAATAAAGTACTGTAGAAAATAGTAACTACTACAAATGGACAGGAATAAAGTAAATCCTTACCAATGGCATTGAATCATTAAACAAACATACCGAAACAAAAGCAGTCATATTGGATTTTGAAGCAGCAACAAGTAACAACAAATAGTAGAGAAAGTACCACGAAAATGATAGGAGGGAGAGACCCAATTGATTCTTGCAGTCGAGCAACCGCATGCTTTATATCCATCTCTTCCTTACTCTCCACTTTGATCCCGATACCTTCATCCTTAATGCAGATATCATCATCAGTAGAAGCTCTTAACACAAGATCTCTACAAACCTTTTTCCTTCTCAAACTTCGGAAGCTACAGCCAAATCCCAATTCAGTCCTAAGCTCCACTAAACTTGACAAGACTCGATGCTTCAAAAACACAAATGGAATGCCAGGATTAGAAGTTGAGAAATACCCAGAAAAAAAATTGCACATAACATACCCACAAAAAATAAATTCAAAATAAATGAATCTATATTTAGGAATTGAGATATAAGAAAAGACGGATTTTTAGAAAATGAAAAACATAATTTTGCAATTGAACATACCCAGAAAAAGAAAAAAAAATTGCAAATAATCATTTCCAGAAAAACAAAGCAAAATCTATAAATACGAATTGAGAATGAGAAAAGAAGTTAATTAAAACGTACCGAATGTGAGACCGGGTGAAGCTGTAAAGTACAAAATGAAGCCATTGCTAGATGGAAAATATTGTCATTATCAACAATTGGAAGGGGAACTCTAGGGTTTATGATTGAATTTTGATTTTAGGGTTGGTAATTGGGGATTGAAGGTTCAAGTTCGAAGATGAGAGGGGGGTTTGTTTGGGCCACATTCCAAAACGATTTGTCCATGAATTTACAATACGACAGCGTCTTGGTGAGAAAGGTCACTGGACGAGTCGACCACCTCCATCTCATCTGTGCTTTACCCGTTTACTAGTAATTTAACCCGTGCATTGTCATTTATATTAGGATGTATTGAAATAATATTGTATGGTATTTAAGTTTTTATAATTAATTTGTATTATTTTATAAAATTAATTTATGATTCTGATACTTTATATTCGTTTTGATAAATAGACTATCACATCTCTAAGTTAGCATGTTTCTTCATACGTAGAGATTGTTGGTTTTTTAGATATTACCCAATGAATGTAACTATAATTAAAAAATTCACTATATTTTTTAAAGAAGGGCAAACTACATAAATGGTCCCTGTAGTTTTAGCGTTTTTTACATTTGGTCCTTACACCTCGCAAATGATCCCTGTACCGAGACATTTGACCCAAATGGTCCTTCCGTTAAACTCTGTTAATTTTTTGCCGTTAAATACACACATGTGCCACACACGTGCATTTATTGTTGGGTAAAATAGTCATTTCGTCTTAAAAAGTACAGGGACCAATTCTGCAAAAAAAAAAAAAGAAGAAAGTAACTTCACATAGAAAGTAACTTCACACAGGTCCCATCTCTCTTGAACACGCCTTTGGCGATTCCTCCGATTTCTCCCATGCCGGCAACTTCTCCGCTCGCCTCAAGACTTGGTCTCATGGCGGACAGGTCCCATCTCTCTCATGGCGAACTTCCTGTGTCACCGAAGTGAAGGCTTGTGCTTGTAGTGTGCCCCTCTTTTGTGCGATCCGCCGTCGGTTTAATTCAATCTGGTAGATCTGTTCAAGTTCATCGGGGCAGTCATGTCGGAGTTAGCTAATCTGTTTGCTCTTTCTGATTTCTCCGGTGAGTTAATTTTTTTGAGCTGGGGAACTTGTATGGTGCTCGATATTGTAGGGGTTTTGGCTATCAGTGTATGTAGTGGGGAAGGTTTTTGAGCTGGGGAACTTGTATGGAATTCGCAGATTGATTAAGCGATTTCACTCCTCGCCTGGGCGTTGTTGTTTGATTTCTGATTTAGGGTTCTTAATCTTAGGTTTAATATTTGAATTGGGGATTGGGACGTTCGATTGATTCAATGGTTTAAGGTTTTTACCCCACAGATGTGGGTGAATGGGTTCATACTTCTGTTATAATGAAAAGATTTGGGATTGATGTTGTTTCAGCCTTTTAGGCGTTTTGGATCAATCCAGATTTCTGGAAGAAGCATTAGAGGTCATAAAGACCTTGCTGATGTAGCCAAATGCAACTATGTGGGGATGTAGCCAAATGCAACTATGTGGGAAGATGAAGCCAAATGCAACTATGTGGTGTTCTTGTCCAATCTACATGCCTTGTTGAAATGAAAGATGTGGATACATCTTGAAGGTTAGCGTGCATTTCGGGGATTGCAAAGAAATTGAAATGGCAGAGAAATGAGCCAAGTACGCCTTCGTGCTCCATGATGTAGAGGGTGAGGAAAAGAGACTCCTAGGTACCATAGTGAGAGGATTCTTTGTTGCATTTGGACTTATGAGCACGTCCCCTGGGAAGCCATTCTGAGTGGGCAAGAATGTCTAAACATGCAGTGATTATCATTCCGTGATGAGATTTTCAGATTGAAGATATGTTGAGAGAGAGATAATTATGCGGGACTGTAATCTATATAAAATTCAGCACAGATATTATACCACTTTGGTTGGGTTTTATAGCAGTAATTATTGAATGTTTTATTTGGAGAAAATTTAATATATCCATTAATATAATTAAAGTGTTCATAGTGGAGATAATTATATGGGATTCAAATTTTACCATCTTCATCTCCGGCTCCGTTCAAATGGTTTGAAGAAAGAGGAGAGAGAGTAAAAATGGTTTGAAGAAAGAGAGAGGAGGAGAGAGAGTAAAAATGGTCTGAAGAAAAAGAGCCAATTTTACAGTTTCACAATTGGTCCCTGTACTTTTAAAAGCAAAATGACTATTTTACCCCGTCTAAAATGCACGTGCAATGCACATGTCAAGACTTAACGGAAAAAATTTAACGGAACTAAACGGAGGGACCAATTGCGTTCAATTAGTTGGTACAAGGACGATTGGCAAAAAATTTTTTGTACAGGGACGAATTGCAAAAAACACTAAAACTACAGGGACCATTTGTGTAGTTTGCCCTTTAAAGAATCGATTCGTAAACTTGTTTTGCAACTACCAATTACCGGAATCCACATCCAACTAATTTGTCAACAACAACAATACTTAAATATCTTATCTCAAATCGCAAAGGGTCTAAATTTGATCACATGTGTGAGAAAGATGAATTTAGTTAGCAACTTATCATAACATAGACATTTTTTTTATCGTATTTTAAATAAACATTTTTTGTTGTCATTGTATAACAAAAATCAACTGACACTAGATAGGAAAGGCTTTCGATCGAACGAACCTCTTCTGAAGTGGGTTAATGTATGATTGGTAAAATTATATTTTTTACCATCGTACAAATTAGGGAGAATAGATTTAACCAACGTACTTCTAATATCCAAAAAGTGACAAACGTTCTCACGATTTGAGTGCGATGTGGTCCTTACCGTTAACGCCCCATCCAATTTTTTAACGGTAGTTAATGTCACATCCATTTTTTTAATGGGACTACTGACGTGGACTATATGTGCCCTTATCCCGCGTAAATGGCTGCTTGTGTGGACTATTTGTGCTTAGTTGTACCAAAAAAAATTTAAAATTGCAGTATAATATTTTATCAAATTAATGAAGATAATTATTCATCATAATTATTTTATTAAATATTTTTTTATACAACTAAGCACAAATAGTCCACACAAACAATCATCTATGCGAGATAGGGGCTCACATAGTCTACGTTAGCAGCCCCGTTAAAAAATGAATGAGACATTAACGACCTTTAAAAAATTGGATGTGACGTTAACAACAAGGACTACATCGCACTCAAATCGTAAGTACATTGGTCACATTCTGAATATTAGAAGTATGTTGGTTAAATCGGTTATCCTCAATTTGTATAATGATCAAAAATATAATTTTTCTTATATAATTTAGTCCCTGAACTTTACATTTCCCAATAATTTGGCCATATATAGATGTCTAAAGTTTTCTAAATTAGTCCTTGAATTCAACATTTGACGTCATATTAGTCCCTTCTGCCGTTATTTCAAACATAACTGCTAATTTTTTTCTTAAAATGCCGAATTTACCCTCACTTGTGGCTGAGTGGGATGCCTAGGTTGATTTTTTTCATGACAGAAATGGATAAAAAAAATTTCCATCTCTATAGTTTTTATCTATACCTCTCTCCTCTCATCCTTATTTCTCTCTCTCTCTCTAACAAAAAAAAAAACACTTGTCCTCTCTCTTTTCTCCATCTCTCTCTCTCTCTCTCTCTCTCTCTCTCAACAAATTTGGCATTTCGTTAAGACGTATCGTATATCGGAAGATTTTAAGGATCGTGTGGTAAAGTATCCACATTATTTTTGGACTGTCGTTAAGAATGATGGGAAGAGAGTTATTGAGCTTGTGAATTGGGATCCATTACTAGTTATGAGTGTGCTCGAGAAATAATTTATTGTTGATGAAGATAAAGCTAAAAAGTCGTTCAAGTTTGTTGTAAAACACGGGAAGTCATTGGATTTTAGTGCTAATGATGAAAGGAAACTGAATTTGTTAAATACCTTTCCTTTTGTTTCACCATATTCAATTGGGCGAGTTTGAATCTTTGGACATTGGAGGCAGAGAAGTATAGAGGAGGGAGAGAGAGAGTGAGAGAGAGAGAGGAAAAATATTTTTTTTTGTCAGAGTGAGAGAGAAATGAGGATGAGATGAGAGGAGAGAGTTACAGATAATTACTATAGAGAAGGAAAAAAATTTCTCCATTCCCGCCATGATAGATATTCACCTAGGCAACCCACTCAACCATAAGGCCAAAATACTATTTACCCCCCAAAGTATCCATTAAATCTCAGTTTACTACCTATATTCCGTTTTGTCCCATTACGGTACCCAATGTTACCATTTGTCCCATTTTTACCCCTAGGTTGGACGGACGTTAGAAAACTATCGTTAAGTAGCACATGGTCTTTCACGTGTGGGGCAATTTGATCTTTATCCATTTCGAGGTCGATTTTTGTCAAAGGCTATATCATTTAACGAAGTCGAAACCCCCCAAAGTATCGACAATTTCATCTCCTTCGTCCTCCTCTGTCTTAGCATCGAAAGGAGAAGTGAAAAGCAAAGCAGCAGCCATGGCGGAAGTAGTATGCTACTGTGGTGAAAATAATGTGTTGAAGACCTCGTGGACCGGAACAAACCCTGGGCGAAGATTCCTTGGGTGCCCTAACTATGCACATGTAAGTGCCGATTCAAATTTCAAATTTTTGATGTATGTTTACCCAATCAGTGATTGTATTTAGTTGTTTTCTTTATTTTTTTGCTCTCATTTGATTACTTACAGAATGGAGGATGTCGTTACTTTGCGTGGCATGATCCCCCAATGTGCCCTAAATCGACTGTGCTGATCCAGGTCTACTGCAATCTATCAATCATCACCAAAAAGAGATAAGGCAACTGAAAATCAAGCGCGATAGGGAGTGGAAATGTTTAATTACTCTACTGTTTGAGAGTTTTGTGCTTATTCTGGTGCTGTTGTTACTGCTTATTCTTGTTTGAAGGAAGGAGTTTGGCCTCTGTTATTTTGCTTATGGTGAATGATGGAAGAACTAGGGTTTGTAAAATTGCACTAATGTAGTTTTTGGGTTATGAAAGCACCAATGTAGTTTTTGGGTTATGAAATAAATAGGTTTGTGAGGCAAGATGTATTTGGCAGAAAATTAAATGTATATCCTTTTTTTTTTTGCTTTTGGTTAATGGGGAAATGTCAATGGCACATTGATATGTGAATGATCATGTATGTATTGGTGATGTAAAATACATCAGTTTATGGCAATGACAATCATTGTTTATGGGTTAAAATTAATCATTGTTCATGCCAATGCCAATGCTCTGTTTTGCTACTAGGATATATACTTGGCATGTGAGGCAAGATGTATTTGGTAGAAAATGTATATCCTTTTTTTTTACTTTTGGTTAATGGGGAAATGTCAATGGCACATTGATATGTGAATGATCATGTATGTATTGGTAATGTAAAATACATCTGTTTATGGCAATGACAATCATTGTTTATGGGTTAAAATCAATCATTGTTCATGCCAATGCCAATGCTCTGTTTTGTTCTATTTTGCACTAGGATATATACTTGGCATGTGAGGCAAGATGTATTTGGCAGAAAATGTATATCCCTTTTTTTTGCTTTTGGTTAATGGGGAAATGTCAATGGCACATTGATATGTGATTGATCATGTATGTATTTGTGATGTAAAATACATCTGTTTATGGCAATGACAATCATTGTTTATGGGTTAAAATCAATCATTGTTCATGCCAATGCCAATGCTCTGTTTTGCTACTAGGATATATACTTGGCAGAATATGTACATCCCTTAGCTTTTACAAACAATGGGGAAATGTACATCCAGAAAGTTGTCTAAACTTGGTAACATTGCCAAAAACATTGGCACATTGACATGACATTGTACTTAAAGAACTTATAAAAGATAAATTGAATAACATTTGTAGTTGACAAAATATCAGAAAGTTTACACAAACTCGGTAACATTGCATTGTACTTAAATAGAAGTTACAAAGGATATATCATTACATTTGCAAAAGAGATGGTCCTTGATACAAAAGGTCACTTAGTTTCATAAATACCAAAAGAGATGGTCCTTTCTACAAAAGGCCACTTAGTTTCATCTACTTAGTTACAAAATACCCACTCAGTTTCATAAATACTAAATTGTGCAAAAACACTTCAAACACTTGATGACATAGCAACACTTCAAGGCAATTCATTCTCCACTGATTCACCCTATTTACCACCCTTTTCTTTCATTAAATTTGTTGCATTCTTCAAGCTTCCAACAGTAATAGATCTATTCCCCATCTGCCCTTGTCTCTGAATATGGATTTGTTCACCCTATTTGAACAACAACATTAGTAATCTTAAGCATATATATGTATTTTTTAAACAATCAATGACATAATTAAAGTTTAATTAGATAACACTTACAGTGGATGTCATAGTAGAGTCTTGGGATAAAGCTTTAGGAAACAATAGTGGTCCTCTCTTAAACTATAACATTAATTGGATATTCTTTTGTTAAAAAGAGTTGGCATTCAATAAGAATTTAATTCATTAATACTCACTGTTGTTGGATAATCTTGGGAGAAAGCTTGTGGAGTCCCAGCTGGTCCTCTCATTACACTTTTTTTGGTCCTTCCTGGACTTTTGTACTCACCATCAGTATTTGATGTACCAAATTGATCTTGGGATAAAGCTTGTGGAGTCCCAGATGGCCCTTTCATTGAACTTTTTTTGGTCATTCCTGTAATTTTGGCCTTAACAACAGTATTTGATGTTGCTTCCTTGATAGCTTTCTTCTTAACCTATGACATAACCATTCAAAATGTAATCTAGTGTTGTAAGAATCATTCAAATTAACACATTAGGGCAATCAGACTTACTCTTCTTTGAATCAAACTTGTTATCCTGCTTGGGTTATCATTCAAATCATCCCATGCACTCGAAGTCTTACTTATCTGCAACAAAGATAAACATTTTGTTTTCAACAAAGATAAAAAAAGTAAATTGAAGCAACAAAGATAAAGACTATATGTATTTAATAAATAAGTAATCCACTTACAGTTTCAGCCTTTGTTCTTTCTTCGATTGCAGCCTCTGTTCTTTCTTCATTTGCAGCCTCTGTTCTTTCTTCAGTTGCAGCTTCTGTTCTTTCTTCAGTTTCAACCTTTGGTGGTGGTTTTTGAGGACAAGTCCTAGCATTGTGGTACAATTCACCACAAATCCCACACTTCACAGTGTCCTGGCACCTCCTCAGTTTGTTGGGTTTGCCTTTACTCTCATCCAACTGCCTTATTCTTCTCCTTTTGGGCCTCCCAAGCATCTCTTTTTATCATTTGGTTTTGGAGGGTGAAGTTCTAGGTTGGTTTTAGGCCACAAGTCTCTGCCCCTCATAAGAAAAACCATGTGTTCGATCATAAGCTTTCATATAGGTGTCCTTCTTGTAACAATCAGCCACATAATATTCAGGATCAAGTTGGTTGTGATTTAAGGCAGAAATTGCATGTGGGCAAGGGATACTTGACAGTTGCCACTTTTTACAAGAACATACTTCAGTATTCAAATCCACATCAAATTGGTCCCCATACATCCCTCTGACTTGGTACTTTCTAATCCCAGCCCAGAATGTGATGAACCCATGTGATTCCCCTTTGTATTTGTCCAACTTCTTATTTATCCTTGGACACACTAACCCTTGATATTATCTCATTTTTTCCCTACATTTATGCAACCTTGACATCATGTACATTCTAATCCACTCAAGCAACTCTAAAATAGGCTTACACCTTTCTCTTATAATACAAGAATTGAAAGTCTTACAAAGGTTATTCAGTAGCATATCACAGCACTGATCGTTGAAAAAAATGCCCTGCTCCAGTGTGCAGGTGTTTTCCCAGCTAGCCAATTCACTTTTTTGCTTCAAGTTCTCCATCTCAATGCTGAACTTTTCAACATATGAGGCTTTAGCACATGCATACTACTGTTTTTTCAAAGCAACACCCCTAAATTTCAGTTTGAAATTATCATGAAGATGTTTCACACAAAATCTAATTTCTGCATTAGGGACAAGAGCATCAAGGCTAGGAACAAGACCTTTTTGGTTGTCAGATATAAATGTCCAATGGTGTGAATTCACACATTCTATATCTACCAACAAAAGTTCCAAGAACTATGACCAAGACTCTCTGTTTTCTCCCTCAACCACTGCATATGCCAATGGCCACATCCCATTGTTAGCATCTACCCCAACAGTTGAAAGTATCATCCCTTTGACCGGTCCCTTCAAGAAGCAACCATCGAACCCAATAACTTTCCTACATCCATCTAAAAATCCTCTTTTCAAAGCACCAAGGCATACATATATTCTCTTAAACATAGGCTTCCCATTTTCATGGTCACAAAGGATCTCAACTGTTGTTCCTAGATTAGATCTCTAATCAATTCTTCTTTATAGTCCCACAATGCCCCATACTGTTCTTCAAGACTAATCTCAGCATTTTTCTTTACAAACTGTAGGGCCCTGTAAGCACTACTCCTTGAGACTTGAATCTCAAGCTCCTTCCCAACAGTATGAAAGAATGACTTTGCTGGCCAAGTAGGGTTCAATTTGTATCTTTCAGAGTATCTGTCCCCAATCCACCTTGAGTTTACACATTTATTATTCACCACCTTACTACAACTGTGGTTGTCAACAAAAGTCCTAATTCTAAAAGCATGCCTCTCACCACCTAATTGAGAAGCATAGATATACCATGGACAACCCTCCTTACACTTGGCACTAACCTTCACTCTATCATTCTTCACAAATCTAATTTTCCATTTTTCACTGCATAATACCTCACAACACCTTTAAATTATTTACTGTCAGCAAATTGCATTCCTAGCTTAAACTTTGGGTCAGCCATATCTGTTACAGGATTAAATTTTTTAAACTTGGGAATAGTTTTCCTTCCCATTAACTTCCTAGGGTCATCATCATCAAAGTCCTCTAAACCATCAAGGCTATTAAAGTCATCAGAATTATCCTTCTCATATTCTGAGTCAACATTAAAGTCATGTACAGGGCTTTCCACATAAGACACTACCTTTTCCTTTTCTCTTGCTCTGTCATTCTGTGAACATGCTACTTTTTCCTTATCTGGTTCTGGTCCTCCTTCATCATCTTCAATCTCATTAACTCCAGTCAATTCTCTATCAGAAATTTCTAGATCAGTATCACTATGGCCATATGCACTACCACTATAACCTGAACTATTATCACTATCTAAAATATCAACACTCTCAATCTCCTTTCTAACTCCCTGATACTCCTCATTGTGCTTACAATAGATATCAACTATGCTATTATTAGGATTAATACCTTTGACCATTTGCATAATAGCCTCATCAGTTGACATAAGCACCAATCCTGTATCCATTTCACTACTGGGAAATATATAGTAGTAGCTAGCATAGTCTTTATACCCTAATCCCTTGTAAAAATTATCCACCACTGTCATTGAAACTCTATCCTTATTCAATCTAGTGATTGTTTCTACTTCACCACCTAAATACACAGTCTTAGGGTGGTAAACAAACTCACCACCATGATGAAACCTAACAGCAAACCAGTCTTCATCTGGATTTGGAAGAGCACACAAACAATGGAAAAAAAAAACATTAAAAGATGGGCAAAATATGCTAAACACTTTACATGTAATCAAACTGTGTTTAAAGCTAATAAAGAGACAGTGGGGACCATTTTCACATAATATTGTCCCTCATTATGCCACACAAAGAAATAAAGGAAAAAATTAAAGAAAACAATTGGTCCCCCCAGTCAGAACATCAAGGCATAGAAAGGAAATAAACAACAATACAAACTCATAAGGGGACAAAGTCAGATGGGGACATATGCGCACATACAAAAACAAATACAAAGTCAGACATAAAAAAATTAACAAAAAGTTGAATTTTTTCAAAGCATAACCTAAATAAATCGAACAATAACAAAACACACACATACTCCAAAGTCACACACTAGTGTATTCAAAGTTAAACAATAGCTCATATGCGATTTCAGAAAAAATAAATTTTAAAATTGCAGACACATCTTATTTATAAAACTAACAAGAATTATACATTAAGAAAACATACCATCAAATGCGTGAGGATCTTCGTCTTGTACAATAAATTGAGATTGCGAAGCCTGCGATTCTGATTGTCCCTTCCTAGGTATCGTCATAACGTCTTCAATCACTTTCAACACTCGTGTTTAGATTCAACCAAAATCTGTGTTTAGAGATTAAACCCTAACCCTAATTTGTGTTTTGTTCTCTCCCAAATTTCTCTCCCTCAACAACCAAGTCTAATAAAGTATCCGGATATAGCCTTTGACAAAAATCGACCTCGAAATAGAAAAAGACCAAATTGCCCCGCACATGAAAGACCATACGTCCGTCCAACCCAGGGGTAAAAATGAAACAAATGGTAACATTGGATACTGTACTAGGACAAAACTGAATATAGGTAGCAAGCTGAGATTTAGTGAATACTTTGGGGGGTAAATAGTATTTTGGTCCAGCCATAAATAAGGGTAAATTTAGTATTTTAAGAAAATTTAATGATTTTAATTGAGATATCAATAAGAGGGACTATTACGATATCAAATATTGAGTTTAACGACCAATTTAAAAAACTTTAAATATTTATGACCTTGGGGGAAAAGGTAAAGTCTAGAACCAAATTATATATTAATCCCATATAATTAAGAGGAGATTTTATCTCTTATAGTTAGAGCCGGTAAAATTAGCCCAGCCCAATGGGCTGGCCCAACCAACCCGATATTATGGGGGGTTTGGGCTTTAATTTATAAGGCCCGAAAAAATTTGAACATTTTTGGCCCGGTCTAATAGGCACGTGGGCTAATTGGGCTCAGACAAAAAAAGCCCAATTTTTTCGGGCCAGCCCAGCCCAGCCCGATACACTTTTATTAAGTTTCCAATCAAATAATTTTTGCTGCTTTAAGTGATCTTTAGTGTTGTACATGCTGTGTACAAAACAAATTATGTGCAATGCTTTTAAAAATAAAGGGAACGGGTAAGAGTGTAAATAAAGGGAACGGACATGAGTGTAAATTATTTGGAATGGACAGGAGTGTATCTTCGAAGTCCAAGACTTGGTTATTTGAAGTCATGAAGTTTATGTTCAATGTTTCCAAGATTAATAAAGGGAACGGACAGGAGTGTAAATTATTTTTTTAATTAATATGAAAATATCTCTTATGTTTATGTGCAATGCTTTTAAAAATAATTAGAAAATGTTTGATTGAGGTTAATGCAAATTTTCAGTCAATTGTTTCTTATGTTTTTAATGTATTTTACACTCCTCCTGTCTACAAACAATTTATATAGTTGTATTTTAATCATCAAGATACTACTTATTATTTAGAGATTTTATTTGATAAATTGTAGACTTGTAATGAGTTGTGAATTTTTTTTTATGTGATAACTTGTAAATTTTGTAAAAAATATATTTTGGTAGAAATTTGGGCCGATTTGGCCCGAAAGCCCGATGACTTATAACTGGGTTGGGTTGAGCTAGAAGTTTGAGGCCCGATATAATTTTTGAACTGAACTGATCCAACCCAATTTTATGTGTTAGCCCGATGGATGAGGCTGGGCTGGCCTACATTGCCAGCTCTACTTATAGTCAGTAGCTTTACTTTCAAACTTTTACACTTCGTGTAGGGCTGAAAGGGGAGGCGAAATAAACCCTAAAACTCTCCAGACAGATCCACAGTAAGTCCTTTCTTCCTCTACTCGTTTGGCTATGCTTTCTGTAAATTTCTGTTGCCGATTCACTCCTCCCAAGAAACCCTCTATTGTTTTTCTCCAGAAACATCACTTGATAATACAGAAAAACCCTAATTTCTCTAAAATCTGGAGAAATCAACGTTTCCCCCACTGGGTTTCTTGCCCGTTACATTCAGTTGAATTAAAGCCACAAGCACAATCTCAGTTGGTCAGCAATTCTTTAGAAGAGGATTCATTTGTTGTTACTTACCTTATAGAGTCATGTGGGTTGTCAAAAGAAGAAGCCATTTCTGCTTCCAAGAAAGTAAAGGTAATCAACCAAGAAACAGCCGACTCTGTTCTGGCCCTTTTCAGGAAGCATGAATTCAGCTATTCCCAGATATCGGAGATCGTTAGGAAGCGCCCGCTGCTCCTGAAAGCGAAAGTCGAGAAAAACCTTTTGCCCAAGATTGAATTTTTTCAGTCTGTTGGGATCACTGGTCTTGACCTTGGCAAACTTATTTCAGCTGATCCAACCCTCTTGACAAGAAGCTTGAATAACCAAATTATACCTAGATATAATATCCTCATGAATGCTCTCAAGTCCAGTAAACTGGTTGCTAATTCAATAAACAACTCTCCGCGGATTCTTCTTGAGGATTTTTCTAAGTCTATTGGTCCTAATATTGAGGTTTTGAAGGAATTTGGAGTACCAGAATCGAAGATCATCTTTCTCGTGTCTAGTTACCCCGATTCTGTAATGCAAAAGACTGATGTGTTTAGAGAAGCTGTTATTCAGGTTAAGAATATGGGATTTGATCCTGAGAAATCAAATTTTGTTTTAGCAGTGCATGTCCTTTCTGGGAAGCCAAGCAAAGCTGTATGGGATGAATGTTTTGAGGCTTACAGAAAATGGGGTTTGTCTAATGATGATATTATGGACATATTTAAAAGGGCTCCTCTTTGTATGATACAGAAGGAGAAAATCGACATCACGCTGGACTTTCTGGTGAACAAGATGGGGTGGCCCATGGATTTATTTAAGAAAATGCCTAGATCCCTCTATTTTCACTTCGAGGGCAGAATTAGGCCTAGGTGTTCTATTGTTCAATTCCTATTTTCGAAAGGATTGATAAACAAACCTAGGTCACTTGATCCTATTTTGGGTCCCTCGGATAAGGACTTCTGGGATCGTTATGTGGCAAAATACGTTGATAAAGTACCTGAATTGTTGGAAGTATATGGAGGTAAGTTGGATTCTCTGGATAGATAAGAAAGATTTGTGACAAAGGGTGAGATCCTTCAATGTAGTTCTTCGATTCGATTAGCTGATGAAAAGTTTTAGGCAGTGCACTACTTTTAATTTTGTGATTCCTGAGATTTATTTGTTATCAGCTGAGTTGCGGTAGCAGTTTGTATTGTTCTTTTGCTTTGTTGACAAAGCTAACACAATGTATCTTATGACTTGTGCCTATTTCTGTTGTTAGTATCCTTTATTCTTTGCCTATTACGTTTCCTGATATATATAGATGGAAGCTATCAGCTGTTGGTTTCTGTTTTTTCTATTTGTGGTTTTCGTGAATTGCATTCGGTCATAAACCTTTGGTGTTTGTGCAACTGCAACTCTACATTTTCTTTCTGAAATTCAAAATTTGGGTTATAGAAAGATTATGCCTATGCCTGGGATGGTAACACACAAGAATTTGTTAAATTCTAGTAATTCCCTTTCTTTTTAGTTTCTTCTCTCATTTAATAAAAAATATTCTGTTTCCGTAAAAAATTTAAAAACAATAAAATTAAGTCGAGTTTTTTGATTCTTAAAGTATAATGTTTTAACTATAAGTGTCATTTTGAAGTTCTTTTTAGAATGTACTAATTTCTTTTGTGGCTGATGATTCATGACTTGTCACATATAATATCTGCGTAAAGCAATGTAAGCAGTGGTGAAGTAAATAGTGAAATTTCAGGTTCTTATCTGTTTTCGTACTAATCTAAAACAAAATAATGTTTTACATCTTTTTAAATATGAATATAAACTTTAAATCAAATTAACCTAAAGATTTTAAAAATATATTAAATTATTCTATAAATTGTTTTACAATATAAATCAACTAATTTTTTATTTTATAAATGTTACTCTCTCCATGTCAAATTATGGGTCTCATATTCTTATTTAAGACGTCTTTAAAAAATGTCTATAATATATGATACATATCACCAAATTTTAAATCATTTCATTCAAAATTGATGTCTTTTTTTTGATATTTGTGTAAAAAAAAAATGCACACGGACACTGTATTAAAAATATGTAAATATTGTATCCAACTAATTTTTTCCTAATCATTGAATGATCTTCAAAAATTATTTTAAAAAACATAATTATATTCAATTCTTTAACAATTTTCCTTGTTTTTTTTTTTAAAGGTTGGAGGGGACATAGACTTTACCCCAACTCTTATTATTATTATTAATGTTTTGAAATGCTACAATTAGGATTATATGATGTTTTTGGTGTGGAGGGAGTATTCAATGGGTATTTCATCTCTAACCATCAAGGTTCTTGTTATATCAACTATTGGATCAAAATCAAAGGTTGAGATTAATTGCATTAAATGACTCATCTACTTACATTAATTACGTTTTTTAACTAACCATTAAATCTTAGTCATCGATATTTAATTTAATGGATAATAATAATAGTAACTATTAAAAACTTCACCATATATATATATATATATATATATATATATATATATGAGCCAAAATATGAATTACCCTCCAAGGTTTCCACCAAATCCCAAAGTGTCCCCCCACATAAGGTTTGCCCCAGAAACCGTCTGATGTTGCCAATTTTTCCAGTTAGCTCCATGGCCGTGATGACCGTTAGAAAAGTAACGAAAATTCATCACGTGCCTTGCATGTGGGGGGGCAATTTGGTCTTTATATATATATATATATATATATATATATAGAGAGAGAGAGAGAGAGAGAGAGAGAGGGGGATGAGAGGAGAGGTATTGATAAATACAAAAGAGAAGGAATTTTTTTTTTTTTCATTCTTGGCATAAAAAAAATTCACTTACATATTCCAATCAGTCACAAGTGAGGGTAAATTTAATATTTTTAAAAAAAAAATTAACTGTTTCGTTTGAGATATCGGTAAGAGAGACTACTACGACATCAAATATTTACTTCAACTATCAATTTAGGAAACTTTAGTTTAGGGATCAAATTATATATTAATCCTATATAAATAGAAAGTGGCTATTCGCACCCAAAAATTTATTGAGTACACTTCATTACTTAGTACACCTTACCCAAATATTTCTCACCACTCAAAAAACTAAGTACAACGCCCCTTTATTTTCTATTATACCCTTACAATATTTTCCCTAAAATTAACTCATCCTACTAAGTACACACTACCCACCTTCTTCCTCCTTTCTCCCCCCCCCCTAACCACCCACAGCCGAGTACACCCCACTCTCCTTCTTCCTCCTTCCCCCCCACCTACAATAGACAAGCCCACCCCTTCCTTCTCCTTTCCTGCCTCCCCCTCCCCCTCCTTCCTTACCGAGATTGAGATTTTTTTTAAGTTGTTCGGAAGTGTGTAATCGAGCACTCATAATAGTATTCGGCACCCTTATCAAACAACATTATGGTTGTTCGGTACTCTTACCAAACAGTCTGTTCGGTACCCTTACTAAATAACTTTAACTTTGTTCGGCTGGACTGTTAAACAGTAATTTAAAAATTTTTTAAATCTAAAAAATAAAAATATTTAAATTAAAATTTATAATAATATTTTTATAATATTTAGTGGGGTGTACTCGTTAAATCTTGGTTGTAACTCTCGTATAAATAAGAGATTTTATCTCTTATAGTCAGTCGCTTTACTTTCACACTTTTACACTTCGTGTAGGGCTTTGGTTGCTTTGAAAGGGGAGGCGAAATTTAAGGGGTTCGACTAAACCCTAAAACTCTCCAGACAGATCCACAGTAAGTCCTTTCTTCCTCCTACTCGTTTAGCTATGCTTTCTGTGAATTTCTGTTGCCGACTCACTCCTCCCAAAAAACCCTCCATTGTTTTCCTCCAGAAACATCACTTGATAATACAGAAAAACCCTAATTTCTCTAAAATCTTGAGAAATCAACGTTTCCCCCACTGGGTTTCTTGCCTGTTACATTCAGTTGAATTAAACCCACAAATACAATCTCAGTCGGTCAGCAATTCTTTAGAAGAGGATTCATTTGTTGTTACTTACCTTATAGAGTCATGTGGGTTGTCAAAAGAAGAAGCCATTTCTGCTTCCGAGAAAGTAAAGGTAATCAACCAAGAAACAGCCGACTCTGTTCTGGCCCTTTTCAGGAAGCATGAATTCAGCCATTCCCAGATATCGGAGATCGTTAGGAAGCGCCCGCTGCTCCTAAAAGCGAAAGTCGAAAAAAACCTTTTGCCCAAGATTGAATTTTTTCAGTCTGTTGGGATCACTGGTCTTGACCTTGGCAAACTTATTTCAGCTGATCCAACCCTCTTGACAAGAAGCTTGAATAACCAAATTATACCTAGATATAGTGTCCTCATGAATGCTATCAAGTCCAGTAAACTGGTTGCTAATTCAATAATCAGATCTCCACAGATTCTTCTCGAGGATTTTTCTAAGTCTATTGGTCCTAATATTGAGGTTTTGAAGGAATTTGGAGTACCAGAATCAAGTATCATCTTTCTCGCGTCTAGTTACCCCAATTCTATAATGCAAAAGACTGATGTGTTTAGAGAAGCTGTTATTCAGGTTAAGAAAATGGGATTTGATCATGAGAAATCAAATTTTGTTTTAGCAGTTCATGCCCTTTCTGGGAAGCAAAGCAAAGCTGAATGGGATGAATGTTTTGAGGCTTACAGAAAATGGGGTTTGTCTAATGATGATATTATGGCCATATTTAAAAAGGCTCCTCTTTGTATGACATCAAAGGAGAAAATCAACATCATGCTCGACTTTCTGGTGAACGAGATGGGGTGGCCCATGGATTTATTTAAGAAAACGCCTAGATCCCTGTATTTTCACTTTGAGAGCAGAACTAGGCCTAGGTGTTCCCTTGTTCAATTCCTATTTTCGAAAGGATTGATAAAGAAACTTCGGTCACTTGAATCTATTTTGAATGCCTCGGATAAGGACTTCTGGGATCGTTATGTGGCAAAATACGTTGATAAAGTACCTGAATTGTTGGAAGTATATGGAGGTAAGTTGGATTCTCTGGATAGATAAGAAAGATTTGTGACAAAAGGTGAGATCCTTCAATGTAGTTCTTCGATTCGAATAGCTGATGAAAAGTTTTAGGCATTGCACTACTTTTAATTTTGTGATTCCTGAGATTTATTTTGTTATCCGCTGAGTTACAGTAGCAGTTTGTATTGTTCTTTTGCTTTGTTGACAAAGCTAACAATGTATCTTATGGATGTTTAAATTTTGGCTCAGTGGAATTGCTTGTTATGACTTGTGCCTATTGCTGTTGTTAGTATCCTTATATATTTATTCTTTTGCGTATTACGTTTCCTGATATAGATGGAAGCTTTCAGCTGTTGGTTTCTGTTTTTTCTATTTGTGGTTTTCGTGAATTGCATTCAGTCACAAACCTTTGGTGTTTGTGCAAGTGCAACTGTGAATTTTCTGAAATTCAAAATTTGGGTTATAGAAAGATTATGCCTGGGATGGTAACACACAAGAACTAGTTAAATTCTAATTCCCTTTCTTTTTAGTTTCTTCTCTCATTTAATAAAAAATCTTATGTTTCCATAAAAAATTTAAAAACAAAAAGATGAAGTCGAGTTTTTTGATTCTTATAGTGTAGAATTGTTCCTTTCCTTGTCTGTTTGTAGCTTTGTATTCTTAGGGTTTGAATATCATGCATGACAAAGGACTTCTCTGTTGGCTAAGATGTTTAACTATATGTTTCATTTTGAAGTTCTCTTTTAGAATGTACTTATTGCTTTTGTGGCCGATGATTCATGACTTGCCACAGATATGATATCAGCGTAAAGCAATGTAAGCAGTGGTGAAGTAAATAGAGAAATTTCAGGTTCTGATCAGTTTTCGGACTGGATGAGCTGAATATGCATCTTGAAGTTGCAACACTGGCATGTTGGTAGTGTTGCACTTGCCGAAATGATATGCAGATACGATTACATGGTACCCTTGTGGTTTGAAATCATTTTAAGCTTGAGATACCATACCATGGACGTATTTCCTATGAATATTTGGGTGCGTTATTAGGCGAAAAGGAGGGCAACACCCTTAGGATTTGAAAAAGTTGCAGAAAATTTTAGGATATCTTTAGTTAGTTCCATAAAACTTGCAGTGGCTCGAATAAGAAATCTCATGCACTTGGAAGGTCCTGCATTTCGAGAAAAACTAAACTATTGTAGCCCCAGAGAGATCACATTGTAACATTATTCACATCAATATCTCAGCTTTCTTGTGCAGGCATTGTATTTGAGTTAAAATTATAATTTGCAAACTTAATTTTGAAACGGGGATTCGCAATCCTGAAAAGGAAAATGGTATATTGATCCATGGGCCCAGAAAGCTTGTCCAGTCTCGATTAGAGCCCGCCTTAATGGGCCTGTCTGAGCCCATTTGCCATTATTTATTTATTTTTTGAGTAATTTTTTTTAATGTTTTCTGTAACCAGTCAATCTAAATCTTTTTTGGGTAATAGTCAATCAATAATAATCAGTTTAGAAATACTAATATATGTACAGTATATGATTGCCCACGTATAAATTAAGGAAGAAGTAGTAGTGGGAGTGTTTTTGTGGGCCATACGCTTGTAAAATATTAGACGGCTCCCAGTTAAAGGGAAGGAATAAAATGGATTAGTAAATAAATAGGAAGGACAATAAGGTGGACTATCACTATCACTATTACAAGAAGGTTTATTAATTAAGACAAAAGAAAAAAGTGTGGTAGTTAGTTGTTCTTATTAGAGTCATTAATGACAATATTTAATGTTATCTTTTGGTTAACCATTTTTAGAGGGTTGGTTTAATTAGTGGTTTACCGACCATTGTCATCTTTGTATCCACCCAAAAACAACAATTGTCGTATCTGATATTCTCTGTCTTTGTCTCGTTCGAGCAACTTAGGATTTGTATTTAGAATTTAAAAAAAAAAAAAAAGATAATTAGATTCTTTAAATTGTATGAAAAATATATATTTGTTCCACCTAAAAAGTCTATTTTTGAAAAGTCTAATAATTAAAAGATATTTAAATATCATCGGAGTTGATTATAATTATAAAAAATGTTTGAATAAAATCAAGATGCTTATATTACAAATGAAGAGTGAAGTTGAAAAGTTTTTATTGTAAGCATATATTTTTAAAGTAATTTTTTAAGTGAAATATTTGTTTGGAACGGAGGAGCGTATAATTTATTGTTACAAAAAATAGTATGTGACATGCAGTATGAATGACTCTCACGTTCTTTTCCCAACTATCTACATGTTTATTTGGCGTGTATATAGAAGTTCCGTATAAACGCATGAATGACTCACGTTCTTTTTCCAACTATCTACATGTTTATTTGACGTGTTTATAGAAGCTCATATACGAACGCGCAAGAAACGTTCAGTGCAAGTTTTCTTTACTTAGTTTGGAACCATCACGATTACCTTTTGCGATTTTTGATAGCTAATCTAGATTAATGACATACTTTCTTCATTTTAAAATAAGTGTCCTCTATTCAATTTTGATATGTTCCAAAATAAGTGTTTTTTTTCTATTTTTAGTAAGATTCCTTCAACAAATTGTCAATAATAATATTAGTGATTGTGAGACAAAAAGGAAGAGGGATCCATTGATTTGACACCACAAAAAAAAAAAAAAACACACTTTGAGTGTATTTAAAGAAAAATTACTCGTTGTCAACCATTTTCTTAAATCTCGTATAAAATCGATAAGGAACACTTAAGTTTGAACAGATAAAGTAATATTTCACCTAAAAAACCTCATCACTAGTAGAGCAATAGAATGCTTAAGTTTTGAGCCCAATGACCTTACCACAATCAACCACAAATACATAATTTGATACACTAGGTTTATAAGCCATTTGAGTAAATATTTGAGTTCAACTCGAGTTTCTATCAACTATATGAGGGCAAGATCAAGAAAACAAAACATTAAATTCTAAAATGAAGGAAGCTCAAAATAATAATAGTAATAATAATAATTAAATTAAACTAAACTAAATACATCTACAATATATGAAACAACTAAAAAGAACTCCCTTCGTTCCAAGATAAAGAATCAACTATATTATTTTAGAATGTTTCACTTAAAGAGTCTACTTTCAAAAAATTATACTTATAATTTTCATAATCTTTCACATTTACCCTCCACTTGAGTAGTAATCAGTGTAATCTTTCACCTTTACCCTCCATTTGTATAATAATCATCTTAGTTGTACTTAAGTATTTTTGTAATTATAACCAAATTCAATGACACCAACATATCCCTTAATAATTAGACATTTCAAACGTAAATTCTTTGGGTGGAACAAAGAGAGTACATATTAGTAGGGGTGTTCATCGGTTCGATTTTCGGGTTGTTCGGTTCGGTTCGTTCGATTTTTGTTATTTCAACCTTAAAACGAAAAATCAAACCAAACCAAATAAAAAATCAAGAAACCAAACCAAATTCGAATTAGATTTTCGGTTTGATTCGGTTCGATTTTCGATTTTAACCAAACAAATGTTAAAACTACAATCCAATTCAAAGTTTAAATATTTATCATTTTAAAAAATCCAAAACAAAGATTAAAACTTTAACAAAATTATATAATATCCCTAAAACTGTAAGATTACATATACTTAGTGACTCGAACTTGAAGGAAGTCTTGAATTCCACACATTAGTTTGGCCTTTCTTGTCACTAAACATTCATGAAATTTGTTTGAGTTGTCACTTGTGTTATTTCGACACATTACAAAAAAAAAAAAGAACATTTAAATAAACCGGCAAATGTCAAAAAACATATTGAAAAAGAACATTTATATAACTAATAATAATGTATTTAATTTTATTATATTTTTTCTAATTCGGTTTTCGGTTTGAAAGGAAAAACCAAAAACCATATTAAAATTCAGTTTTGCCAACCAAACAAACCAAAAACCAAATTCGAATTCGGTTTCGAGTTGTTCGGTTCGAATGATCGATTTTTCGATTTAGTTTTCGGATGAAACCAAATACTGAACACTCCTCCATATTAGCTTTGATGTCTAACGTTTAATTAGGAACATTTATGAAAATAGTTTTATACAGATTTTGCTTAGTTTTTGAACTTATTTAGTGAGTCAAGAATTCAAAATCTAAAGAGATTTAGAATTCAAAAAGATGAGACTTTCGAACATTCAAAACTTAAAGGATTAAATCGCAATTTAGTCACCCTACTTTGATAGAAAATGCATTAAGCTCATCCTACTATTTTTTTTTCTTAATTTCATCACTATACTTGGCATGTTGAGTCAATAAGCTCACTGGACTTAACTTCCGTTAGTTTAATTGGATGACAGTCTGTAAAAAGATAATAATGCCCGTGCACATGTTACTAAGAAATTTAACAATGGAGTTGTCTTCCTTGCGGTCTTATTCTCAAACCCCATTACAACTAGTCAACTCTCAACTTTGACCGAGGCTATCCAAGCTCACAATCTATGGCTGGAGTCACTCCTCCAATAGAGTAGTGCCCTCCTCTTCAAAGGCATCTATGTTACCTCCCCTTCCGACTTCAATGACATCGTTGAAGCTTTCAGCTTCCGAAATGTCTTATGTTGGCGACGGGCCGTTCGCCTCCAAGTTGTTGGCCGGGTTTTAACCGCCAATCCCCACCCGAACAAAGAATTCATTTCCATAGCGAAATATCTCACATAATTTTCTCCTATTTCGATTTCATTTTACCTCCCCCCCCCTTTAATTTTGTCATAATATCTATTAATTTCCCCCACTTTCTCAGATCATGTATCATTTGGATTATATGAATTTGGGGTTTCTTATTTGTGAACCATAATTTCCCCCGCCTCTATAGTCACCAATTTTGAATTTCTCATGAAAATATTGAGGGAGCTTCGATTGACAAGGGATTCTTTATTTATTTATTTATTTTTTTGCCTTGGAATTGTTTGATCTTTGCCTCGGTTTTGTATGAGATTTCTTTAATTGAGAGCGATTTAGGGTTTTTTACCTCTAATATGCAGGTGAAAAATTGTGATCTTAATCAACTTGCTGCCATCTTTATTCTCATCCTTTGTCTTTCATAATGCAATGTTATATGCCACTTCTCTACTTCAACATTTTTAGACTTTCATTAACATGACAAGCTGCATTTGAATACAAAGTAACCTATTAAATGCACTGCACCTTTTTGGATTGCAACATGTGTCCTATGTGGTTTTTCAGATTCATGAATGATTTCTTTGTATTTGTAACAGGATGAGGGGGTAGATGAGATTAAGGAAGCTCCCAAGCGTGACGATGAACAACAACAGTGAGGATTGGCACCATCAAATTAAAACTCATCTTCTCCTCTGATTGTTTTAATTAGGAGAAGATGGTTGATTGCCTTTAGTTTTCTATATTCTTTTTTCAGTATATTTTTTGGTGTTATTGGTTCATTTCTTATGAGTTCTGAATCTTTAGGCTTTATCCCGTGGTTTTCCATTTCGTGCACTTCTGAATGGTAGGTGCAAATTCTCCACATCTGCGATTCGGTATCCAAATTTATTCACCATTGGTAGGTGCAAATGTAGTGCCATTGATGTTGGTGGTGGTCCTGGTGGGAGTGGGGTTGTGAAGGGTATTTTAAGGTTTAACAAAAAAAATTAACACTTTTAACCAAAAAACTTCACGGAGTGATGAACGAGACTCAACATGCCAACCATAGTGATTAAATTAAAAAAAAAATTTAATAGAGTAAACTTAATGAATTTTTCGTCAAAATAAGGTGACCGAATTGCGATTAAGCCAAACTTAAATAGAACACACGATTGTTTTGATCTAGAACCATCAAAAACATCGATTGTTCAAATCTCGAAGTTTCATACCTATCATTAATATAATTAAATAAATAAAAAAAAGAATTGCTCACCTACTTGTTGGATCCGCAGTTTCTCAAAAATCTGACCAACCACAAGTGGCAAAGCTTTATACCTACTTTCCGCCATTGGATCGAGCAAAAATGGCAAACTAAAGTAAACAATAACAATTAAAGCGCCCTTAGTTATTGGCTTGTTTTGTACTTATTTCGTAATTTTAATTTGGTAATAAAAAAAAAAAAAGACCAAAACCATGGATATAAACGCAACCCTCAATTTTCTTGAAAGCAATTATTCAATTTTCATTTTCCTTTAAATTTAAAAATTATACATATTAAACACATTTTTGTATAGACTATAGAGTACATAATTATGATTAACTACACTAATTAATTATCTGTTTTTCGAACCCTAACTACAGACATTGGCTAGACCTTTAAAAAGCTAAGGTAAGAACCGATTGATCGGAATTTCCGTCGGTCTAGGTTCCGACACAGCTCCGGTGTCCGAATTTCCCGGCAATTGACCGCATTTCTTACACCTACTAGCCACAGCCAAGATCTGACGACACGAAGGACACGACGAATGAGATCCAAGCCACGTGTCGATGCATCCTATGTGGAAGCCGTGGCCGCACTGCGGCAACACTCTCAACTCATCTCCGGCGACGAATTCGGCCAGGCAAATGACACACTCGGTGAATTTCGCAGCATCTTCGGCCGAGTAAGTGAGCTTCGGGAGCGTCTTGAGGATTTTCTTCTTGAGGCCTTTGTTTGCCGGAGGGGAGAGGTCAGGACGCCCGGTGACTCTGCCCGAGAGTCGGCGGATCCAGGCACAGCGAGCGACGGCGACGAGGCCGAGGACGCAGATTAGGGCGCAGAGTAGCGCGGCGAGGATGACAACGAAGTCGGAGTCAGAGCTGTCTGTGGTAGCCGAGTCAGATACCGTAGTTGTCGTCGACGAATTCACGCCGCCGAGGTTCCTTGAACGAAAATTCATGTGAACAGGGCTGAGGAGAGAGAAAGCGAGCTAGAGAGAGAGAGAGAGAGGGGAAACGTTTTTGATACAAAGGGGACTAATCGATTTTGTTGGTTTTATAAGGAATCAGTTACTAACCGTTTAAACCAAAATTTAAAAGTACTTAAAAACTTCTGATATACTCCGTTTAATCCTTAAAAAAGAGTCAGTAAATTAAGTACGTATTTCTTTTTAAACTGTGTATCCTACAACTAATTGATATTAAATGTTTAATATGGTACAACTATTTGATATATTAGATATTTTTGGTAATTATAATGTACAATTATATTTTGCATTCACAAAAACTGTTTGTTGATAAACTGTATTTTATTTATTTTGTGTCTTAAGAGGTATGAAAAAGATCGAGCGATCATCACACTTTGTAAGCAACATATTATTTCTTATATACAAATCATACGCGCTTCATTCCTAAACTATCATCCTGTTTTTCTTTTTCGTCCATTCAAAAAAATTGTCTTATTTGAAACTTTCCATTTTAAAATTTTTTTTATTACCATTTCGCCCTTTTAAATTTTACTTTTAACTTATGGAAACAACTGCACAGGACAATTTACAATCAATCATCATGACAATTTGAGTCATTCAAAAAAAAAAAATTAGAGGAAAAATATCAATGTTCAAAATTTTAAAAAGTAAAAATGTATGACTAATGAAAGTATCATTGTCATCTTACTCAATTCCACGAGAGTAAAAGTGAAAAATTACAAAATTATAAATATTAATAATAAAGTCAATTGTGTTTTTTAATGTGTGAATCAAATATAACATAATTTAAGAACGGAGAAAGTATTAATTACTATGCTTGATAACAAAATCATTTCTTATATGCAAACTGTATTATTTTCCTCCCTTTTTCTCCCTCTTTTGTATTACTGTGATGGTAGTGTATGAAAGAATTAATTAAGCAACAAAAAGGTTCATTGCTTACTATTATCTAGGGATGGTACGTAACAGGTTAGGTTTGGAACGAGTTTTGTCTTTCTTAGACCCGTCGCAGTTGTTAACCTTCCCATCCCAACTTGATAGACCTTGAATCCGCTCCTATCTAGTGAACTCACAACCTAACATAAACAAGCTAAACTCATATGAGCCTTCCCATGGCATAAGTGCCTAACCAATAGCTACGCTCTGATAAACAACTGTTTGGATATCGATACATGGAGATATAAAGAGGCAAAGAGAGACAGTAAACAAAACTTTAAAGAGTTTTTAATTTGAGAAGAAATAATATAAGATGGAGACAACTTTGTCGGAGAGAGGCCATTGTCACAGGTCAGAGAAAGGAAGGGAGAAGACGTTGGACACTCTACTCGACCATGAAACAGTAAACCAGAGAGTTGTAATTGACTGGAGTGTTTTGGATTATCAAACCCTAAAGAATACAAATATATATCCATGGGTATAAAATAAAGGACCAATCGTAAAAAACCCAAAAAGTACAGGGATCATATGTGGAGTTTGCCCATTTATTACAACTATGTAAACATGTAAAGTAACAAATCATTTTCTTTCTCAGTGTACATTTTAAAATTTTCACTAAAATTATGAAAGTTAATTTTGAGGTATTTTAGTAGCAAATGTATGTTAATATCGTTAATGTCCACATATGACATTAAAAGTTCACACAAGAACACGCATGGAATGTGTCAAATGTTAAATTAGTAAACTTATGGCAAAACCCATATTTGAGCTATCCAACTATCTACAAAGTTGCAATTTGTACCATCGTTTTCTTGCAAGCGAACTTATTTTTTGGACGAACGTTACTTCAACCGTTAAAATAACATAAAATACCAAATTTACCCCTGTCTCCGTGAGAGTTTCAAAATCTACTTGTTTCGGAGAAAGACAAAGATCCCACCACTCTGTTGCTTCAAATCTCCCCCAATTCCTCTCTCTCTCTCTCTCTCAATCCAGACAACGCACCCACCAAATTTCTACTTGTTTCGCTTTCACATGGCAGCATCTTTAACACTCCTCCTCCTCACTCACTAGTCTCCTAGCTTACACACACACACACACACACACACACTCACACATACAAAAGAGTACTGCTATTCCCACCCCCAAAATTGCTAAGTATACCTCATTTACCATTATTACAAAATTGCCACAATTTAAAAAGAATATATTACCCTTAAAATAATTTCATTACTAAGTACACCCCCTCCTGATTTTTAGAACCCTAAAACTACTAAGTATACCCATCTCCTATTACTCTCACCTCCTTCTTTACCTTCATCATTTTGAAAAAAAATTCTTAAAACTTAACACCAAAAATGGATGGAAAAAATTCAAACCCTATCAATGAATCGATCTACATTGATGAAAAGGAGCACAAAGAAGTGGAAGAGATGAATTGTGTAAGTACTACAACTCATTTTATAGTCATTTTACCGTTTAATTTATGCTAAAAATAAAAAAAAATTCAAAAAATTTGAGCTGCTGGGTTGTCGTGTGCGACAGGACCCTACCGCACAATCTTAAGAGTGTGCAACCTGAACCCGCCGCATACTCTATAGAGTATGCAGTTCTGTCGCACACTATAGAGTGTGCAGGTCTGCCACACGTAACAAGATTTTTTTGATTTTTTTGTAATGTTTAACAGATTCAAACACGTTAACTACGGAGCCCGGTGTTCTTGGTCCTCATAATGAAGAGATTGTTGCATTTGAACATGTTGTGAACGACGAAGCCCTCGATGTTGATTTCACGGATGTGTTCACAACTCAAGAATGTTTTATATCTCGGGATAAATTGATTGAATGGGTGCAAGCTAGAGGACGGGAGCATGGCATTGTGATCATCATCGGTAGGTCGGACAGTGGTGCCGGTAAGAAACGAGCTCGGTTGTTATTGATTTGTGAACGTAGTGGTGTATATAAAGAAAAGGTCAAGATTGGGCCATCATTATTATGAATTGATAAAGAAGAAAAGGTTAAAAATGTTGATGATGTGGTAGGTAAAGGGAAAAGGAAGAGAAAACTGGAACTAAGAAGTGTGGTTGCCCATTCTGTTTGAGAGGGAAGCAAGTCTCGATTGATGAATGGGCATTAGAGGTTGAATGTGGTAAACACAATCATCCGACCGCTGATCACATGGAGGGTCACTCATATATAGGTCGATTGCAGAAATCTGAGGAGACCTTTGTTATTGATTTTTCCAAGGGCAATACTAAGCCCAAGGACATATTATTTGGGCTGAAACAAAAATTTGAGGGAAATAAGTCAACAATAAAGACAATCTACAATGCTCGGACAAAGAATAGAGTTAATGAGCGTGATGGTCGATCTGAAATGCAACAACTTATATTCAAGTTGAAGGAGCATGGTTATACCTTCTACGATAAACGCTACGAATTGACTAACATTATGAAGAATCTTGTTTGGGCTCACCCAAAGAGCATTGACTTACTGAGGTGTTTTTCGAAAGTCATCTTCATGGATTGCTTATAAGACAAACAGGTACAAGTTACCATTGTTGGAGATTGTTGGTGTGACATCTAAACAGATCACATTTCTGATTGTAGTTGCAATTTTGGAGTGCGACCGGGAAGAGAACTATACGTGGGCCTTGACAATATTAAAATCACTAATGCACCAATCTTCCTTGCCCACTGTTATTTTGACTGATAGGGAAAAGGCTTTAATGAATGCAATTGAGAAAACGTTCCCCTCGTCGATAAATTTTCTTTGTCGATGGCATATAAATAGGAATGTTTTGGCGAATTGCAAGAAACTGCTAGGCCCGAAAAAGAAATGAGATGTGTTTAATCTCTATTGGAATGTATTAGTGATTTCAGTGACTGAGACAAAATTTGAAGAGGGACTTAAAAGATTACAATCTCAATTCAAGGAATTCATGCCTGCGGTGAAGTATGTAATAGACCAATGGTTGTTGCCGTATAAGGAGAGATTTGTGGCTTGTTGGACAGATAATGTCATGCATTATGACAATAACACAACGAATATGTATATTTAAATAAACTGTAGCTTTCATAACTTTCTCATATTTGAAAATCTTACATACGTATCTTATTTTTCAGGTGGAGAGTCGCACGCAATGTTGAAAAGACAGCTCGGATCGAGCCAAGGTAACTTTGACACATGTTGGCTACAGATTCACACGCTCATTGAAACATCACACGTTGCAATAAAGGATTCATTCGAGAAGAGTAGGAATGTCATCCAACATAAATTTAAGTCAAATGTATTTAGGTCGCTCCGAGGTATGGTGTCGGTGGATGCATTGAACAAGATATACGATGAAATGGTTGCTATTCCTGAAACAGGTGTAGACCCTCTATTGTGTTCATGTACATTGAGAAAGACATGTGGTATTCCTTGTGCGCATGAAATATCTGAATATATCAGATTGGAGGAGCCTATTCCCTTCGACAAGGTTGATGTTTTTTGGAAAAATTAGATTTCGTACCAAGCAAGGGAGATGATGTTGGTGTTGGGGAGGAAATAGTTGGCGCATGGACTGTACTTCATCAAAATGTCGATGTTAAGTTTAAGGGAGCCCTTGAGTCGGTGAAGGTAGTAATGTATAAAAGGCTGATGGAGGTAGACAATCCTGCATTCATTCAAACCAAAATAATGTAAGAACAAGGAAATATTAATGAAAGGATAGCTACAATGTAAGAGAAAAGGCAAGACATGCAGTATAAGTTGTAAGTTTGCATACATTCATCAAACAGTTGATGTGCAAGTTGATTGCAGTAGTACTTAAAAAAAAAAAAAAAGGACTGTGCGGCACCCTCTGGCCGCACGATTTAAGGACTGTGCGGCACCCCCTAGCCGAACGCCCTAAGGTATGTGCGGCACCCCCTTCCCGCACGCCCTAAGGTATGTGCGGCACCCCATGACCGCACGCCCTAAGGTATGTGCGGCGGACCAGTGCCGCACATTCCTTAGGGCGTGCGGTAAGGGGGTGCCGTAGACTCCATTCGCAGTTTCCTCCAAAAAAATTCAAAAAATCATCAAAAAATGCAACCAAAATGCGTGTTTCAAGCCTAAGTAGAAGCTTGAGAAGAAAACTTTAAAAAAAAAAAAACTAACTTTAAATGAAACACTTACCGAATGGTTTCATTTTTTAACTTTGAAATCTTGAAGCTTGTAGTGACTTGAATTTGTGCAATTAGGAAGCTAAGAAGTAGATGAAGCTTCAAAGCAAATGGAGAAAAGTGGAGAGGATAGAGAGCAGATGACTGAGAGAGAAATTGAGCGATAAAATTTTTGGGAGGGAGATGGCAACGGTAGATGGTGTGTTTTAGGTGGGTGAGAATTGGGGGGTGAACTTAGTAAATTAGATTGGTAGGGGTTTATTGTTAAAAGGGTAAAATAGAAAAATAAGTAGGGGTACACTTAGTAATATAGGTGGTATAATATTTAAAGGGTGAGTGAACTAAGTAAATGTGTATACTTAGCAATTTTGGGGGTTGGAATAGCAACTCTCCATACAAAACCCACTTCAGAACCTTCCCTCTCTATCTCTGAGTGTTTCTTTTCTTTTTGGGTTTTGGAAATACCGATCAACACAGAAGCAGGGACGTCTACGCTGCCCATGATTGGCAAGATCGGGCCCTACACCATCTTTGTCACACCTCCGGCCACTCCCAAACCATCTGAGCCTTTGGTGGAGTCCCCCATAAAGAAGCTTTCTTCGATTAAGACCTAGGTTCAATCTCTTACCCCCTCACCGCCACCGCAGTATCAACTATACCATCCAGATCCATAATCCCAATCTCTGAAAAATCAATCACCCGCAGTGGAGATTTCGTCAAAAAACCCACCAAGAAAGAAAATCCAGTCGATTCACTTCAAGAATTCGGGCTGAAAAAGTCTAGAACGAAATTGACATACGGGAAGAAGAACTTAATCTGTGTGGATCTAAGTTTGCAAGACTGTGGATTCGACTAATGTAGAAGGAGATGGAGAAGTGGAACAACAGGGGACATACGTAATTGGGTCCAATTTAGAATTTGAAACTGAAATTGGAGAGGTGGAGCAAAGGAGGTGCCTAAGAGGACGGGTTCACCGGCTTGACCACACCCTTAACCCCTTCATTGCTTGATTGCTGCTATTGCTGCTGCTTGCTCTCTGTGTTTTTGTGTGTGCTGCTACAAATTTTACCATCTCTCTCTCTCTCCAAACTTCAAAAGAAATTGATTATCTTATGATTATCAAAATCAAACGGGGATTGAATCAACTACTGCAATTTGAATTCCAACCTTTAGGGCCTGCAATTTAGAGATAATTTCTCCTCAAATACGCAGCAGAGATGAAGGGTATAATTGTCCATTTTAGGAGTAAAATAGGTATTTGATTCAAAGTTAACGTCTGAGTCTAACGCCGTAAAATAATTGGTTCGCTTGCAAGAAAACGATAGTACAATGGTAAGAATAACATTTTTTAAGTTGTGGTAGTCGAATTGTAACTTTGTGAATAGTTAGATGACCCAAATATGAGTTTTGCCTAAACTTATACAAAAATACACTTATTTAGAAATTTTAAAATAGGGTAAATTAAAAAGAACCCCTCTCAACTATTGGTCAAGTTTGAGTTACATCCCTCAATTACTTATTGAAGCAATGTGCCTCCCTCAATTATAACATTTTCTTAAATTGCACCTTTTATTTGGGCATTGCCGTTTGAATTGACGAAATTTGCCCACCTAAGACTCACATGATCATATGTACGTATTATTTTTACAATAATATTCAAAATAAAAATAATTAATTACTTTTTTGACCATCTTTTGATACAAAGAGGGTCTTAGAACAATAAGGATAAACTAGTCAATTGAAACACTAATAAAACTATATTATTAAAAAAAATACTTAAATATGGTCACATGAGTCTCAGGTGTACATTTTACGTCAATTAAAATGGCAATGCCTAAACAGAAGTTGCAATTAAAGAAAATGTTATAGTTTAGGGGGGCACATTACTTCAATTGGTAGTTGAGGAGGGCAATTTGAACCTAACCTATAGTTGATGGGGGTTATTTGTAATTTACCCTTTAAAATATAGACATTCGTTTAGGACAAAGGTGAGTTTATATTTACCACCTAAATTAAAATAAAAAATTTATATTCATATCACTGCTTGTCTTTATAGGCACGATGTTTAGGTGATTTAGGTTTTGTCTGATCGTACAATAGAAAAATTGTTGGATCTATAATTAAAGTGCTAAATAACATATTCAAGAAAAAAAAATGGTATAACACATTGTGCATCGTAAAACAATCTTTGTTTCCCCGAGTTACACCACCAGGACAATGAAGAGACTTCCATATGTAGCAATGGTCGTAACATGATCTCATAATTTGAGAGGGTTGGAGTAATTTTTGTCCAAGGTTCGACATACTCCCTCTGTTCTAGGTAAAGAGTTCACTTTTAACTTTTTTTTGGTCAACTTAGTTAAAGTTTGACCGATAATTAACATAAATTTAGTAATTTTTACAATGTTATAAAAGTTATAATTAATAGTATTTTTAAGATATTTTTTAATTAATAAAATTTTATTTCCTAAAATATAAGTGAAGTATGTAAAATTCTGATTTGATTTAATCACATGTTGACTTCTAAAAAAAAAAAAAAGTGGACTCTTTGACTGAAACGGAAGAAGTATTATATTATTGGAGTAATTACAATATGAGGGGCAAATGTTTGAATATCAATGCAATTTTTTTGTTTTTGGACCATGCACAAACCCTAAAGATTTGATACTCCCTCCGTCTCAAAATATCTTACTTTAATTTTTTAGTCAATTAAATTAAATTTTGTCCAAAATTTTACTCGTCTTTAAATTCTAAAATTATTTTTAATAGTATTTAAGTATTTTATTCATAATTAAACTTTTATTACCTAAAACATATATTAAGTAATTATTTAATAGTGTTTTATTAGATTAATTTTTTAATAAAAAATAAAACTAATTTGTTTACAATGAATGGAGTAGAATTTTACTAATCAGGAGCAGTAGGTGACGGAGTGGCAGGGATGCACCTAAACTTTTCCCCACTAGCCACCTCAAATATCCTTGCTCCACACACACACACACACACACACACACACACACACACACACACTAGTATTTCTAGCAGCCAACCTCACCAACCCCTTCCAATTTCATATATATATATATATATATATATATATATATATATATATATATATATATATACCTACTTTGTCACTATCTAGTATCTACAAATTGAAAGTGCACTTGTCGGATTTGTATTTTACAACCCAGCCGTTTCTTATCTTAGGATAGCTATGTTCTCATCAGCCCATCAAATACAGTGATAACATAAACAAGTCAAACATATACCTTATCAAATACTTTTATTTGTATGTTGTAGCTTTACATATTTGTATCATTAAAAATTTATATTATAATTTTTAAAAATAAAATTATTTTTTTAAGATAAATCAAAGAGGAAAGAAAGATTGTGTCTCAAAATAATATTATGTTTGACTCAATTCATAAATTAAAAAAAATTAATTAACTCCAATATTGTTACTAAGATGTTTTGTGCTTTTCAAAAATGCTTACGTGAGAATGAAGCTCAATCCATAATGAATTAGAGATATGAGCTGAAAATGGCTAAATGACAAAAGTAAAACTAGATACATAAATTAATGCCAACCTACCCACCTACCTACTTCCGGGAGGGTTAGAGTGTCCCTAAAGAAAATATTCCTTCCATCGTTTAATTATTATTTTATTTAATTTAATATACGAATTAAAAAAAATAATTAATTTAATTATTAATATTAATATAATATATAATTTTTTTATCATTCATGTGTGTGAATCATAATTAAAATAAAAAAATAAAAATAAAATAATAAAAATAATATCTTAAAAAAAAAGTTTAAACAAAATAATTACTCTAGGACAAACTAAAAATATATATATACAATAATTTAGGAAAAGAGGGAGTAACATCTAGAGTCTAGACCATCCATCCATCCTATTATGAGCAACTAATACACCTTCCATTCCTTAATTATTATCTTGTTTGATTTGGTACGCGAATTAAAAAAAATAATTAATTTAATTATTAATATTAATATAATATATAATTTTCTTTAATCTTCATATATATGTGGTTCATAATTAAAATAAAGATAAAATAATAAAAATAACATTTTAAAATTTTTTAAATAAAATAATTATTTTAAAATAAATAAAATAAAATAATAATTTAGAGACGGAGGGAGTAATATATAAGTATGACAAAAAAAGCTGCCAATTAGGTGAGAGTGAGGGTGAGGGTGTGGGTCTCTAACTTGAATGAGAGAGACTAAGAGCATCTCCAGTAGATAAACTTTTCAAAGGTTTATTCACCATGCCACATCATCAGTTTATAAACCTTTTATCTATAAACATATTCTTCACTATAGATAAACCTCTAAAAGCTTTATTGCATGAACCCACTATTAAATATTTTTTCTTTAACAATATACATATAAATGTAATTATTTTATTTTCAAAAGTAAATATATTATTTTAAAAATAATAATTAATTTTTAGAAAAATAATATTATGTCTACCAAATATTTCATTTATTATATTTTTATTTTTTAAAATATTTTATTAATATAATAGTATCTATTACAAATTAAAATGCTAAGACAATAATATAGACTTCAAACTAAAACAAAATAATAATAATAATAATAATAATAATAATAATAATAATAATAATAATAATAATAATAATAATAATAACTAAAAGCCAGCACATCAACCATGGACCGGTTTATAAACATGAAGCGGTTGAAGCCATCAACCTTTGTCTTGAATTGTCACAATGGCATCAACCTAATGATAAAGGTTTTTCCATAATTTTAAACCTCCCATTGGAGGTGCTCTAAGAGGGATGATTAATTAGATCCTTCACAGAGACGGTGCAATAGCGAGAGTCCAGTCATCTGCGCAGCGCCGTATTCTGACAAAGTAGATCGGCTGACTAAAAGCAAGCAATTAGGGCGTCTATAGTAGCGCCTCCCACGACGCTCTAAAAGTCATTTTAGAGTATTTTACTTTATCTTAATCTCACGGTGGTTCGTTTAGTCCATTCTTTTTCTTTAAAATTAATTAAATTACTCTTTAAATATAAAGCGAGTTTTAATATGAATAGTAATTTAAATTCTCCACATTTTCCTTATTTTATTTAAGTACAATATATTTTTATTTAATATTTTAAAATAAAAATTATTAAAAAATACTCTCTTCGTCCTTAAATTATTATCTTATTATTATTATTTTTATCTATCCCTAAATAATTGTCTTTGAAATTTTCATAGTTTAGGAGATCATTTTTACTATTTTACCCTTTTTTTTCTCCCTACTTTAATTATGGGTCATATACACATAGGAATTAAAGGAAATTAAACATTATTCTAATATTAATAATCAAGTCAATTATTTTTTTAATCTGTGTGCCAGATCAAACAAGACAATAATTTATGAACGGAGAGAGTACAATATATTTTTCATAGTATATAAAATTTAAAATTTAAAGTTTAAACATTATGGGTCGTATAGAAGGTGCTTGTTGAAATGAATTATTTTTTAAGAGTGTTGAAAAAGAGAAACTGAAACAGAAAATAAGGTGTTTAGAGTGTGATATAGAGAGCCACAACTGTGAATGCTCTTAGAGAACCAACCCTTTAACAAAACAAGCAAGTGTTACTAAGAGCCCGTTTGGTCGAGCGTTTTGGTCAAAACGCGAGGATAAAACGCAGCTTATTTGCAAAAATGTGTTTCAATACGGAAACGCAACGTTTTCAAACGCAGCGCGTTTAAAACGCAAAATTCTCGCTTTTTTCCAAAACGCAGGTTTAAAACATTCCTAGAAAAAAATTGCGTATTGAAGTGATATCTCAAACGTATTTATAAAGAAATACCTCCGTTTTAAAACACCGCATTTTTAAAACGCTACGTTTTAAAACACTACATTTTATAAACGTAAAAAGGCTCTAATATTCATTCATATACTGTTTTCTTTTCATTTTTATTTCCCTTTCTCTCTCTCTCTCTCTCAATCAATCATAGGAGGATAACCTTGTTAAAACATGGCATCTATATAAGCTTAAATTTGAAAAGGGGTTATCCAAATATGGCATCCCATATAAAAAAATTACTCACTCCATCCATAAATTATTAACTTGCTTTTTTTTTTCGTCCTTAACTAATTATCTTATTTGAAATTTTTCTTTTAAGATCAATTTTACAATTTTACCTTTATTTTTTTCTACTTTAATTAGAAGCCACATGCACATGGACATTAAAGAAAACTACACACTATCTTAATATAAATAATCAAGTCAATTATTTTTCTTAATCGTGAGTCTAGTCAAACAAGACAATAATTTAGAGACGGAGTCACAGAGGAAAAAAATTGTACTCCCTCCGTCCCGAATAAATATGTCGCAACTAATATTCCTAAAGACTTTCGATTTACTTATTCTCTACAATTCTTCATAATATACCCTTAAAGCGTCATTTAATATAATACATCCTAAAGAAATCTAATTATTTAAAACAATTGAACTCAATTACTCACTCCGTCCCTTAATTATTGTCTCTCTCTCTCTCTCTCTCTCTCTCTCTCTCTCACACACACACACACACACACAAATGAGCACTTAGCTCCAAACAAGGCCAATTCTGAGAAATACAAGTAAAAACCAAACCAACTGAACCATAACGTAATAGGTACCAAACTGGTCGATGATGAAAGACCTTGCTACGACAGATTTTAATCCCTGGATGGACATTAACATCCATAAGGAACTCTGAAAGGGAAGTATCATCTTCCTAAAACCATGTAGATGAATATCTTAGGATACGTGTCCCCAAAGAAACTACAATCCTAGAGAGTCAATGACCTAAACGGATTAATTAATGGCCACTGATAAGTAAGTCACATACCAATAGACATGAATATGACCACTCATTGGACATTTTTGATAAAAACTACGTAGTCTTAAGTAAAACAGCCACACAGAAAAACTTTAGCAGTCAACAACAATGCTAAGAAGTAGCTGTATATCAGGTAATGCCGCTTTCAACAATTGAAAAGATGGTCCACATCAACATATAATGCTATAGGATAAAAGAAACAAATGAGTAGCATGAGCATCATGCGCTTACCCGTCTTAAACAATCTCGGTCAGAATGATTAGTATCATGAGTTATTACTTGCTTCAGTACTGAATTACCTGCCAACCTGCTGCATGTCCCTTCCGTCAACAGGTACAAGGTTGAGCATGAAGCCATAATCTATCTAAATCCACCAAGCTAAGGTTGAAAACCTAAAAGGTTTTATGGAAAGCTTAACTATTATTGTACAACATATTTCATTATTCAAAATCTCCCCACTAGGACTGAAATCCTTTCAATAAAATTCCACTTCAAAATGTCACACACACACACACATGGGGTCAAAAGGGACCACAGCAGGAATAAAACTACACTAGGTCAGAAAAACGGAATAAAACTACACTATGTCAGAAAAGCGTCAACAAGTGTAAGAATGACAAAAGAACTGACAGTAGACCTTATTAAATTCTACTATCAGAGGAAAGGGAGACGTGAGGATTCATAATGTTTTTAATTTGCAAAGAGCTCATTTCTAACACACACACACACGAGCAGAAGACCTCGGGCAAGTTTACTAAAAGGAGATAGAATATGTGGGCTTAGAAACATGAATACTGCTTTTCAATAACCAAACAATAAGCCAACTTTATTCTGAGGGAAGGTGCAAAGAAATATGCATCAGCAATGTGAAGTTGTCAACAGGACTTACCTGTAGTTCAGAGATCAAGTGTAAGCCATCATATGCACAAACTTTGCACCAATTTACTCCCAATCTCAGGACAATCTAGTTTTAACTCAAAAATTGTAGGAAAAAATCATAAGTCAATATCAATCTTTAATTAAGGAAGACTTATTTTGAAACAAATTGGATTTTATTAGTTAATTTTTGATCTGCGTCTTGGCACATACGACATAAAAATAAAAGGAAAAAGGGGTTTTCAGAATGCTACATGGAAGGAGCACCAAATTAAGTAGAACAAGTCACTATCGTAAATACACATACTCAAACCATAGGCTTAAGAAAAAACCATTTCCAGGCATGAGATTCCCATCATTGGTGTAGGTTTAAGATACACTGCCCTTTTCAATATTGGATTTTCCTTGACTGGAGATCCATTTAGCATCTTAAACAACCTTCAATTCAACATACACAGACTTGCTCCTTAAGTGGCTCATGGTGGTTCTGTTGAAGAGAGGAACACAACAGGACCCTAGAAGCATATTATACAGGACATTTAAATTGATTGATTGAGAGAGAGAGAGAGAGAGAGAGAGAGAGAGAGAGAGAGAGAAAGAAAGAACGAGAGGAACAATGTAGTTTTCAAAGCTGAAAGGAGGTGATAATAAGGACAATTACTTAAGTAACAATAATTAAAGCATGTATACAACACCTGAACTCGGCCATTGCAGTAGCTGGTACTACAAACTTACATTTAGACGAATTTCTTTTTTCTTTTTAATTGGCAACTAACACCTCACCTCTTGAAAAAATAATAGTCAAATTCTTTCTTTCACAAGTCATATCTCACATTCCATTTGCCATTAATGTCAGCATTGAATGTCCAATTGTTCTCCCTGATCTGAACATATGGAATCTGAAATAATAAAAGAAGAATAAGAGACTAGAAAGAACTTGGAATTTCAGATTGGCGAAGTCGAAAGGGCTAAGGAGGTGCAGCTAACTTGGCCATAATTAAGCAGAAAAGCATTAAATTGATGATGAGAATTCAGGATTGTGGAAAGTAAAGTCAATTCTGACAAATGATTGAAAGTAGTCTGTTACTATAGGAAAACCTTATATCATACAAGCTACCCAGATGAAAGCTACACTAAGTAGAAACAGTAAGCTTTTGCCTTATCTACTTTTCTCAAAGGTTACTAAAAATATACTAAGAACTTGTGTAAAATGCATGCATAGGTCTCTATGGTCTTGTGTGTGTGTGTGTTTACATGCATAGGTCTCTATGGTCTTGTGTGTGTGTGTGTGTGTGTGAGAGAGAGAGAGAGAGAGAGAGAGAGAGAGAATGTTGACATGTTCCATCTCATCAAAATCTAGTCATAGTCGTGTGTGGCCAACTATATCCAGAAAAGCTTTCTAATAATCATCGCATCATGGGTACTGAACAGTTTTGTTTAGCAAACACATTTCACATAATGAAAATGAAAGGGATCCCAAACTATTGGCCTAATTTTTCATCCCAATCTAAGTGGCAATCATGTGATTGGATTTAAATGTGACATCACTGTGATTGGGTTTAACCAATTACATGGATTGAGATGAAAAAATTGGACAAAAATTTGGGTACCCATCATTACTCTTCATGGTTGGTTCCTCGAAGGACAACACTAATATTGAATATGCAATAACAGATATTGTACAAGCAAAAATACATATTGGAAAACCAAGAAAGTTGGAAGCCAAAAATATCTTTGCAAGATACTGACGAAAAATTATTAAAAGTCTAGTACAGGTTCACAAAATCAATAAGTAAAGAAACAAATACACATGTATAACATACGTCAACAATTCAAGGTAGATACCTTGTCAAGGATATCATAACCCACTTTGAGCCGCACATCTTGCTCTTTCTGAAAATTAAGGATGCTCCATGACAACTCAGCAGCTCCTTTTGATGCTGTCTGTTCAATTATGAAAATAGAAAAGAAGCATAAGAAATGAGAGCATATGGATATGTAAGAAATCTCATTGCATTCAATGTTATTAACCCTACAGAATAAGATCAGCTGAGCAAGGATATAAATTGAAAATAGTAGCTTCTAGAGTTACAGAAACAAAAGAAATAGTAAGATACTTTAACTAATTTCGAGAAGTAAAATAGAGGATGGATTGTTTCAATTCAACTCGCACCAGATGTTTGGAAAAGAGGAAGCCTAAAGCACAGCATTCGCAGGAAATCATTTCTCACGTAGCTGATCTCACTCATAAACAGATTTAATGGAACATAAAGATACACCTACCTGTTTAAATTTTGTGTCAGCTTCGGTGCGCCCTTTAATTATGAAGTTTACCGATTCATCAGCTGTCACTGGAAATGCCTTTTTGCCGCGCGCGGTATAACGCAGCTTCTCCCGTCTATCATATTGAAGTCCAACACCAACACTAGCTTTCAACTATGTCGATACATGATTATCAAAGATGTCAATAAATGGAAAGAAAGTGGTGATTGGTGCTTGGTGGCTTGAGTTTGCCTAAGTGCTCAAGTCAGTGTGTAATCAGGGAAGGGAAAAAATGAGAGCTTACAGGGAAGAAGTGTCTGATGAGTGCACTGAAATAACTTGGAGCTCCGATCTTTGTATTTAGCTCTCCATTAAGCTGCAAATATGAGTACATACAGAATCAATATAACTACTTGAATAAAGTTAATATAATTGCAAAGAATGAGCAGAAACACATTGATTCGATTGCATAGCCCTTGATTCAAACTTCGGGCAATGGGATTCATAAAAAAGAGGATTCAAACATTTTACTTCAAATCAAACATTTTACTTCAAAAGGAAGGCATTTGAGATTTTAATGAGCTTCTTATAAAAGGAGATAAAAATAAGCAAAAAAAATTCTTCATCATTTTTTTGTTCCCCTTTCATACCCATACCAACCCAAACAAACACACGCACACAGAGAGCACACACAAAAACACAAATGCATGTGCACGGATGCGCTCTAAGAGAACAAAACAAATATAAATGTGCACACACACAGAAGGGCACACAATCGCAGAATCATTATTTTCAGACAAGGGGGTCACAATTCACAAGTTACAAAAAGCATTATTTTTTGGCAATGGACAAACACACATCACTAGTAATTATCAACTGAGTACAAAATTTCAGGGATCACTTCCCCTCCACACCCACCCCAAATCTTGGTTCCTTATCTTGGTTGTGCATCTACCTCCGTGCGAGCACGCACACACACAAACACAAATAAAACCTAAAGCGGGGAGACACAAGCACATAATTGTTTATTAGGAGAAGATTACATACAAAAATACTAGTAGTATAAAAGTTATCACATAAATTTTTTCTTTATTTTGTGTTTCCCTTGTGCAAACACAACAACGGGAGAAGGTTACACACGAAATGTACGTCATTTTCGTACAAATAATTCCATGATAGTTCAAATACCACGAAAAGGAATCACAACTGTTACCTAGCAAACGAGCTCTCACTATCTACAGTAGGAAAAATGAAATAAAATAAGAGGAAATCCCAATTAGGTGCTAAATTTCCAATTCAATTGGAAGATTCAAAACATTTCAATAAGAAAAATTGGTAATGAAAGACCGATAGCAAAGAAAAAGCATAGAAATGGGGAGCGTTGTTGGTGTGTGTGTGTGTGTTGAGTATGTCAGACAGTACCTGTAAGAGGGTGTTACCATGAACAGGGAACTTCTGCTTGGCATGGAGTTTGAGAGCAGTTGAATCTTTGCCATATCTCAAAGAAGTCTCCATTTTGCTTTCTCTCTGTTTGGGCTCTGTAAAATTCGCAAACAGAGTAGAAAGAGAGAGAGATAAATAGAGATTTAGAAATCGTAAAAACCCTAGGTTTTGTCTTGTAGATATGGTGGACTGTTTAGCTGCCTGTTCTGTAGACTGTAGTGTTATGTTATCTGTCTGTCAAGACTCTTTCCGTCATCGGCCCGAGCCTGCTTACTAAATCTATTGGCCCAAGTACAATGCACAAATGGGCCCTCTTTTTTTCCTTAGGTGAATTATAGGCCGGTCCGTTTTTAAACATTTGTAGTCGTTCTAATTCAAAAAAAAAATTTTTGGAGAAATTGCTGGTCGGTCTACTTTTTTAAACTTTTTTTCTCTCCAGTACACCCTTTTTTTTTTAACCACTAAAAGGTATTTTGAAAATTTTCTTCCTAAAATACTCTCAACAACATCGTTGCTTCAGATTTGAGATTCAAATTGATGTATAAATGATTTCATGTTGTTAATATAGTCTTTCCTCATGTTTGGATATCAATTTTCATGCATAAAACACGAATTTGATCAAATTCAAATTTTATGAGTTCATCCCGTTTCTCTTTGTTCTTGAGTTGTTTTGGCCACTTAAATCTCTGTTTTAAGCTTCGAATTTGTTTAAAATCAATCTCATATTATTATCCTAACTTGGTACTATATTTGTGCATGATTTTTCTACCAAAAAACACTATTTTTGAGCTTCAAATCAAGCTTGACGGTTCGTCCAAAACGAGGAAGATGTTCTTGGACTAATTTAATTTGTCAATCGCAGATATCAAGGCAACGCACGGGTTCGACCGCCGGTCAGTCGCAGGGTCAAGGGACAGCGTTCCTCGTAGGGGTTCGGGGGCAGTAAATGAAAATCAAGTTTCCTAAAGTGTGATGCAATGATCGCGATGCACCAATTGTTGCATCGCGATGAATGATGTCTGTATCACGATGCATGATTTCTGAATCGCGATGCATGGTTTCTGAATCGCGGTGCATAATGTCTGCATCGCGATGATCGATGATGATGGACATGTAATTTTGTAAAGAATCGCGATGCATGATTTCTGAATCGCGATGAATGATGTCTGTATCGCGATGAATGATGTCTGCATCGCGATGATCAATGATGATGATGGACATGTAATTTTGTAAAGAATCGTGATGCATGATTTCTGAATCGCGATGCATGATTTCTGAATCGCGATGCATGATGTCTGTATCGCGATAAATGATGTCTGCATCGCGATGATCGATGATGATGGACATGTAATTTTGTAAAGAATCGCGATGCATGATTTTTGAATCGCGATGCATGGTTTCTGAATCACGATGCATGATATCTGCATCGCGATGAATGATGTCTGTATCGCGATGAATGATGTCTGCATCGCGATGATCGATGATGATGGACATCGCGATGATCTTTTTGGGACATCGCGATGCAAAGAGTTACTGATTTGCGCGTGTTTTTGTTTCATTAATGGTATAATATTCTTTTCGCCCCAAAAATGCATTTTTCCAATTTTAAAAAAAGATGACTGGATTGGAGCGATTACAAACTTTTAAAAAGGGACCGGCCCGTAATTCACCCATTTTTAAATTAGAAAAAAGACATTTTAGGGACAAAAAGACGATTATGCCATTAATAAAAGAAAAACACACGCATGTCAGTAACCCAAGGTATTGCGATGCCCAATTTAAGTATTTATTTTTGTGCATCACGATACATTACTTTTCCATCGTGATGCATCACTTTTGCATCGCGATACACCGCGTTGTGCATCACAAATCCAATTTCAGGGGGAAAAACAAAAAATTGAGGCTGCCGCACCTCGCTATAGCGAGTAGGGTAAAAAATGAAACATTTTGATTACCACACCTCACTAAAGCGAAGTTGCTGCACCTTTGTGTCTATTTTCATAGTGTTGTTGGACTGCTCCATTTTAACTTCGTCACTGGAGTCTCTGTTCTACTCATCCCTCCATCAAAGCCCATTTGTAAGCAAGACACTCTCTGCTCTACGCCTTCCTCCATCAAAGACCCAAATGAAGCTCACCTCTTATTAGTCTCATTCCAATCCGTAGCCATTCCAAACCACAACACGAGACCTCTCCCTTTCTCTCTCTAGACCTCTCTTTTTCTCTTTCTAGAAATCTAATCATACATACAATTAACTAGCAGCTGAAATCATCCAAAAAGTTCACGAGAATTGTGAGATTTAAACAGAGCACCTCACTCGCTCGCTCACTCTCAATTCAATTTATATCATTTCAATTTAATTTAATTCCATTCATCTTTTCTCTCATTCCTTTTCAAATGAATTACTGGTCTCGAAAACTCTCTAACTGTGCTGGTTTTGGTGAAGAAGATCCTGGGAGTATTGGACTTGGCAACGGAATTTTCGGTTTCGATCCTTTAGAAGCTCAGCAAGAATGAGAAGAGGGAAAGAGGAGGTGTTGTGGTGGAAGCCCTTCAAGTAGGTGCTTTTCAGAAGTTATTGTTGCTGTTACAAGTTGGGTCTAGTGAGAGAACAAAGGAGAAAGCAAGTGACTTGTTGAAGTTGTTGAATTTGCATAGGGATAAGTTGGAGTGTATTGATTCTATGGATTTCAAGAATCTCAAAAAGGTCTTTCTGAATCAAGGAGAGTAGATTAGTATAGTATATTTGGACATTTTTACAAACAATGTACAAAACACACACAACAAGAGACCTCTGTTGGGCATCGCGATATATATGTTGGGCATCGAGATGCAATAATTGAGCATCGGGATGCAGTGTCAATTTTTTTCAGATTAATTTGGGCATCGGGATGCAAGAATTGGGGAGCGGGATTCAATTTGAGATACAACAATTGTTGCATCGGGATGCTATAATTGGGCATCGAGATGCAGTGTCACTTTCTCGGATTAATTTGGGTATCGGGATGCAAGAATTGAGTATCGAGGCAATGGGATGCAAGAATTGAGCATCGAGATTCAATTTTGAGATGCAACAAATTAGGCATCGAGATGCAACAATTGAGGATTGAGATACAACAAAGGGGCATTGGGATGCAATAAAGGGGCATTGCGAATCCAAATGAAGCGCCATTGCAGCGTGCCTTAGAGAACTAGTTAGTGCACGTCTAAGCGAGTAGGGGAAAAAATAAAAATTTGAGGCTGCTGCACCTCACTGGGGCGAGTGTGGTAATAAAGTGAAAATATGATATATATACTCCCTCACGTTCTCCTTCTCTTTTTCTTTTTTTTCCTACTTTTTCACTGTGGAGTAATCATTTGGTTTATGTGGTGACGATCTTACAATTCAATTACCAAGTTTCAATCATCATCACTTGTTTAAAAAGCACATTGTTTAACAATTTAATAACTTTAATTTCATATATTAATTATAAAATTGTAGTAATTGAATTATACATGTGGGTGGGGATTGTTAATAATTAACTAGTTGTTGATGACGATGGAAATGAGTAATATAGCTTCCTTAATCATGTTCCTTTTCATTTCCTATTCTCCATCGTCTTTATTAAAAAGAGGATGGTTAGACCAGTCTGTTGAAAGAGACGGGGCGGAAGAGATGGGGGCATTTAGGAACAATATTTTAAAACCGCTTTTTTTAAAAAAAAAAAAAAGGTGGACTGGAGAGAAAAAAATGTTAAGAAAATGGACCGGCCAGTAATTTTCCTATTTTCTTTATTTGATACTTGGGTCGGATCGATATTCTATTGCATAGTCAGAATTATTGTTTCTGACACAGATTCATCATGGGTATATTATAATAAGATCCTTAGATTATCAAAATAAATTTCTAGATCATATGTTTGAATATACCCGCATTAAATACAGATATGATCTCTTGACAAGCCTAATCATCTTATTCATACTCTTTAGCGCTACAAGTAATTGTTGTAAATTTGACGGGCAGGTTTTGGATGAGGGAGTAAACCGCCGCCAATTATAGAGGCGAACCTGTAACGTGAGAACAGACAAGCAGCGTTTTTGAGTACAAGCAACCAGTAGCTGATCACACAGAGAGTTGAGTTGCATTTAGCGGCATATATATAGTCTGCACTTCAGAATAGTTATCAAATTTATGACAGTTCAATCTCATCATCGTTAAATTTGGAAAAGCACTCGCCATTTAAGGCATTATCTATCTGTTTCCCATCTAGTCTAGCTCTCTTATTGTTGTTAAATTGCAAAACTTCAGTAGCCAATAATACAAAAGTAATCGTACAACTCACAAGCTCTTTTGAGCGGTCATTTCTTTCATCTTCTAAGAACAACGATACAAAAGAAAATATATTTCAATTTCAATGCACGATAGGAATGACCATCCCTTGCGTACTAAACGTAAAAGAGTATAAAGATTGTAAAGCTGTCCACAACCACAGCCTTAAAAATTAAAATTAAGTTTGTCAGAGTAGCACTGGGATTGGGACAATGAAGAAGTTTAACCTTTCTTCACTAAAGATAATGTTTCCAAGTCAAAGAAAAACATTCCTGATCTGTATCTATCAAAATCCTAAAGAGGTAATATCATATTCTTCTCTTCTTCATGCAGCTTTCGAAAGTCAGTCTCTTTTCCCTAACTACTTCAACAAGAAATCGATTCAAGTGTTGGCCAAATATCTTGGTTGAGAATGACTCAGTGACATGCCATCGTGCTTTGGCACCCATTTTTTCTGCCAGCTGTGGATCTTCAAGAAAAACAGCCATTGACAAAGAGAAATCTTGCGGGCTAGGATCACACAAGAACCCTGTCTCTCCATTCTTGACCGTCTCAACAGGACCCCCACTGTTGCACGCAATAACAGGCTTATTTGCCGCCATTGCCTCCAGTGGAACAATGCCAAAGTGTTCATCCTAAATTCACCATAAAATGACTCATTTTGCTATTTACTTGCATCTTGAAAAATCAAATACTTCACCGAGATTTATTGTAGTATACCTTTGGAGTGTAAAGAACACATAAGCATTGGGAAAGAAGTGCATTTCTCTCAGCTGTAGAGCAAGATGTCACGAATTTCACCTGGTGAGAAACGCCTTCATTTTCTGCTAAGCTTTTTAGTTCTTCCAAGTACTCCACATTCTCTCTCAAGCGCTTGTCAAATCCACCTGAAACCAAAAGAAATGTCCATAAACTGAAAAGCTGAATGGAGGATAACATAAACTATCATCCTTGGGTAAATGCTTGATATAGAGTAGAAAAACTTCTGTACTAAACAAATGAATTCTTCACTGAAACAATAGATGCTATTTGACACTTAAATGTGCCCAAAATATGTAAACAAAGTACTTTTGGGGTCGGAAGCAACCAAACCATTTCAAATGGCTGCAGCATATGTACAACCAAAGTGAACTCCTATGAGCACCTGATACATACAATCAAACAAGAAATCTCACCTAAGACTATAGTACATCTATCCAGAACAATCATGTTTAACTTCTCACCAATAACACCACATTGTTCCACAAAGAGAAAATAATAATGAATAATATTAACACATGAAATTAACTCTCAAAAGAGTCACTTTATCAACTTTCAGGTCTTACTAAACATACCCCAAAGAGGACTGGGGGTTACAAAAAAAAAATGAAAAAAAAGGCTTATACCATATCCACCAATCTACCATGTTTAGATTGACTCTCTCTCCACATACTGCCATCTAAAGTAAAAAGTTATTTTAACTAACTGGACTGAGAGAGGAACTGTTGTCCATCTGTCAACACTAGATACACACTTCTTAAGACCAAATTGATCACTATACTTGTAATGCCTTGGGCCGAACACAAGATGGACCAACAACTTGAAATGGGTCTGGTACTAAATCAATAGAAAACTCGGTACTAAATCAATGACCTTCAACTTGGCTTCAGCAAAGAAAAGCTTACGTTACTCAGTCAAACGATACCATCGAAAGAAAGCCTAGACTATACACCCAATTGTAAAAAACCTCAGGATCATGGTCACCATGGAAAATTTGGAAATCACTCACTTCTAATTTAGCACCTCGGTCCACGTCGGGCAACCTAGGATCTTCGCGAACTCGCGAATGGCTAGTGTAGCGGGAAACAATTGTGCACATCAAATTGGATTATTCACGGAAGCAGAACCACTATCAGGAATCAGTTCCTTGCCTTTCTCTACAATTAGGCTTCGTAATTTGGCAACAATTGTATTTTCCAAAGTATCCAAGTTAACCAATTTAGCATTAATTGCATCAAGCCTTTCAAAGAGTCGTTGGTTGGTTCGTGGCTTCTTGCTCTTCGACAAAAGCATACAACCTACTATTTACCTCTGCTGCTTTCACTGTGACTACGGTAGAAATAACACTAGAGAAGGAAAGACGAGAATAGACTGGGAAAATAAAATAAGGAATTTTTTATGTTTCTTGTTTTTGTTTTTTTCTTGTTCTTTTTTTTGTGACAGAAAGGACAAGAAGATGGAAGGGAGTTTCGACTCTGAAAAGAAAGGATGAAATTGAATAGAAAAGAAAGAAGGATAGATTTGATACCTTAATCCGAAACTTGGCAAGCCAGGCTTTGGCTCTGATACCAATTGGAGGCGAAAACGAATAGAAAAGATAAATAATTAAGAATAAGAAGAATCAGGCAGGAGAGAAGAAGAATAGTAAGAGGAGGAATTTCTCTTGGGAGGCAACACCTTTTGGAGTTTGTTGGACTATATGGAGGGAGAGGAATCGCATGGTTTTGATAATGAGGAAGGGTCTATCTTGTGCTTAATAAGTACCCTGCTCCGTACTTTATACTTTTGGTGTTCAGAGTCAGAGACTTCTTCTCTCCCTTCAAATTCTTTTGTAGATTATGTGAATAATTTATCCATATCTAGTTAGCTCTTTTGGTAGAGTATGCTTCTAGTGTACACAGGGCGAGTCACCTGTTTTGATGCTCATTTCTAATATACTTTACTTATCAAAAAAACAAAATTAACTCTAAATAATTCTGAGACATAATAATAGTATTCATAGGCTAAGAGATTCTCCTAATTATACTAGGACTAGGACTAGGATTAAATTAGTACTACTAGGACTAGGAAAAAACTAATTAAGAAATAATAAAAGTTTCCTAATTAATAAAGCAACTAAATAAATAATAATACTAATCCTAATCTACCAAGGACACTTTCCAATTGACCCAAAGGCCTTCTTTGAGTGGGTATGAATCTGTCCAGCATCACTCCTCAAACTCTCACCCATGAAATTGCCTCCCACATGAAGAAGGCCACCTTGATGGTGCTTTTGTCTTCCAGATTGCCTTCCAAGGGAATTTGTGTCATTGATCCATCCAAATTAATAGCTATGGAGTGCCTTTGGGTTTATCTCAACTAGAGGAAAATCAAAAGAGATACAGAGTCAACCCATCTACTTGTGCCAAATAAGGTGGTAAACTAAATGATTGATGAGGACATGTGGCTCGTCGTGGTAGTGGCGGTGTTATTTGGAGAAACAATAGTGGTCAAGAGGGTTACTTGTGTACATGAAGATGGATGCCCAATTCCTCTTTGAATATATATATATATATATATATATATATATATATATATATCCCGCTTTCAAATTCAATGAGCCAAAAAGATTTATTTCATGTAGGTATAGGGAAGTAGATTTTCTATGTTGAATTGATAATTATTGTTAAAAAATAGATTGTTGAACTTACCTGGATAAGCATTTATATGCAAAGATATTTGCAAGAACTCAAAAAATTGAATTTTGACTTTGTTGGACAAACAAGTGGAAACTAAACTTAGATAAGGTAGAGACTAGGTTAGGAGGAAAAATTCTGCCAAAAAGAAAAAAAATGAGAAAAAAAAAAAACCGTTAACACTAAAAAAGGGTTAAATTCTCATTTCCATTGTGAACCCTAGTAAAAAATTTGACTTAGATTGTGTGTTGTTTATTGCCCATTAATTTGGACAGTAAAAACAATGGACGGAACTGCCATGAAACCATGTGAGGGATAAGTGCTTATTAGTATACCATAGGAGGCAAAACACATATATTCACCCAAAATATTGAGTTTGCTATACAACTATTAACAAGCATTAAGGATCATCTGTGCTATGCTAATAAATAGAGAAATCTATTGATTAGATACCAACCAATGTAGGTTTCTTATTCATGCTTGACATCAATATTATATTATTTCAATAATATAAATATATGTTTAATTTCTTTCCAAAAATATAGATACATGTTCAATGCGTTCACACCAAAGAGCACATTATCATTTCACATTAGCACACCCCAAAATGGAGCAATGACTACACCAAGACATTAGGCGGATATTTACATTAAGAACATCACCGCCTAAGGTGCGCACAACAAAGTAAAATTGTATGATTCCCAGAAGTCATCAGCCTACATTATGAAATAGCAAAAGTAATGACAGAACATGCTCTATGGAAATAAACATATTTCAACAGGTTGGTCATATGTTCTGAACATGGGAATATAAGTATAGATCACCATACATATGTTGAAATTACAAGAGACTTGCCTGCAATAGTCAACGATGCATCAGCAAAATTATAACCTCGGTCACCATTGCCATCAAGGGTACGAAGCATTGCAAAGGCAGATATTGCTAACTCTATGTTCTTTTTCCTTTCAAATCGATTGATGGAAAGAAAATTCAACCTTTGACACAGAAAAAATATAAAGTCAGGCCCTAAGAGATGTGTGTGTGTGTATGTGTATGTCTGTGTATGTGTATGTCTGTGTGTGTGTATGTGTATGTCTGTGTGCGTGTATGTGTGTGTTTGTGTGTGTGAGAGAGAGAGAGGGTGGGGCCAAAAAGCATTTCGTAATCTCGCCTAGAATAAGATACCAAGAGATAGAAGCATGTGTTACTTAAAAACATCGGATTTGTGAAACTGATCCACATTTACTGCTGGGTAAAGGACAGCTGGCCTAACTCCCCGTGCATCGAGATTCTTGAATGTATTGGCAAAAGTGGACGCAGTGAATTTGCTGTTAACTACAATTAAATCTGCCATTCCTGCAATTCGATTAAGCATTCTGATGAACAAAACTTTGAAAGAGAAATTTGCTACACAATAATGGTCATTCCACTCCTTGCCATTTTTTAGTACAAATTTCGTTCCATGATGGTTTAAATAGCATGGAAGAGAATCAGGATTGTTACGTACCAAATGAGCACTTAACATTTGTTGTTTCATCAAAAAATAAACTAAATTTCAGGGTCAAGAAATAAACCTGTTGTTAATTCTTCTAAAAAGTCTATGGGCTTTCGGTATATCTTCCTGAGAACAGTTGAGTGTTGAGCCAGTAACAAATCCGGAAAGTGACAGTAAAAAACAACCTACATAGGAAGTGGAAGCATTTAAAAACTATGATAAACCTGAAACAAACTCAACCCCAAGTAATTTCGACAAAGGCCAAGTTTAGTTGAGATAAACCTGAAACAACTGTCGAGATATAACTACAACTACCTTTGTTGACTTTTTCAACTTCAAAAGAGGAATGACTACAGAGACTTGATCTGCAAGTATAACATCGAATGAAGGCCACATAAACAACATACAAAGGGCTACAAACATGCACCGTAGATATGCACAGATGGCGTGAAGTCGATAGAAGATATGCCGGGGTAGGAAAGCACCATATACTGTAACTGGAAAGGTACCTGGGCACGTTTTATACATAATTAAGATTAACCATCCGATGCATATATTAAAAGAAAAGCAGCAGTAGATTCAACAGCATTCAGATACAAATAGAATTCCTTACCACCAAGAGTCTCCTCAAAACAGCGAGTTTTGTCATGGTGTGAGGTGAAAATATGAACATTATGCCCATAGGACGCAAGTTCCACTGCTGCATCAACAATTAACCTTTCAGCTCCACCTGGAAAACAGAAAGAACAAATAAATTACAAGATGACTACTATCATAATAACAGACATAGAAAAATAATCCAATCTCTAGTGCATAGACCTTCACAACTTCATAAGCTCAGAAGCAGAATATGAATAGATCCATAAATTAGGAAATAGCATTTCCCAGTTTTACCTATGCATGCATTTTATCCATAGTGCATTAGAAGCCCGTTTTTTATTAAGTCAAGGCCATAGGAACAGGTAATTTCATCAAAATTTGTTGACTGAGATCGAGTCCAGATTCTATTCAGTTCCAACTCAAAGATTCCACCATGGGCTTTCCTTTTTTTTTCTTTTTTTTTTTTGGGGGTTGGGTTAACCAACTCCTGAGAAGAAGAACCTGCATTCTCAATCATCATGAAAAGAAAAGAGGGAAGTAAAAAATAAGTAGAGATAGGTGGATATTCCAATATGAGTACATTCTTGGCACTGACATCTCTATAGAACCTTCACTACCCCTACCCGTAGTCCTTTCCATCTCTTCAGGACCACTCTTATAAGAAAGTGCTTGTGGTTCAAAAGTCACCCCATCTCTTCCATTTGTCAAATGTTAACTCAACACTGGAACTATCATCTTTTAGTAATTCCATGCCACAAGGGTACCTTCATTACACTAATATTTTTCTTTCAAACCTGAATATACGTTTCTTAAAAAAGGTACCACCTGCCAGGAGATCTAAGCAATGCAATTACTAAGGTAGCTTTGGACAAGAAGTTACCCAAGCAAAAAATAAAAAATGTTTTTTGCCAGCTTTAAAGGTGCATCAATTGAGCATTATGTGTCAGTTTCAGCAATTGATGGTTTGAAAAATGGTTTGAGTGATGAGTGCAGTGTTAGGAAGATCACCAAATCAAGAAATTACAATTACTACAAACTCCACATTATGCCCACACACACCCACAATAACCAAAACTACTGACGCCTATCTATAAGGGTGAGGCACACTCACTTTTCCCTCATAGCCGTGTTGGAATTCAGTGAATATGGTCATTATTTAACAACTATCAGACATGAATCAATGTCCTTTCATTCGATCTAATCATTAATAGTTACAGATAAGCTGAATAATGAACCAGACTAGTCGAACTAGCCTCATATTCAGTTCAAAAAAAAGTAATTTGACAACACATATCAACAAACCAAAACGAGCTGGAACTGAAATTGATGCTAGTTACTACTTGAGATCAACTCGATTAATAGCTAGTCTCTAGATTGGCTTGTGAGCTAATCAAGCAAAGCTTGACGGTTTCTCAAGCTTGAACTATGAAGCTATGGACGATATTTTGTAGTCGGCCCTTCACAGATGGAGAAGGGAGGAAATGGGAATCGATGATTAGGAATTTTTTTAACCTAACACAATTCAAAATAAATAAGTTTTACATAAGCAATTTAAGAGTTTTCCCCTTTTCCCAAGCTAGCTCTTTTTCTTAGGTTCTGCCAGGCTGAGTTGATTAATAAAAAAATAAAAATTCCAATAAACCCTAACAAAAAAACCAAGACAAATTACAACAGAAAGTAATGATTACCGATTCCGAGATCGGGATGGATGATGGCGATGTTCATCTTAGAACCTGTTGCTTTGTTCTTCTGCATTGCTTCCTGCCTTTCCTCTTCCAATGAAATTTCGTCCGAAGAAGAAGAGTCGTGGAGAGGGTGAAGGCTCGATATGACAGAAATCGTCAATGGAGGTTCGTTCTTTCAAGCTCCGGACGCGAATGGAAGATTTTCAAAGCGAATTCGTCTCAAATTCGAGGACTCTGATTTACAAAACTCAAAACGGCTGATTAATTACGTGAGCATTCGGGCAGGACCCTTTTTATTCGTTAAAGTTTAATATAATTATTTTTAATCACTAAAATATACTTTTTTACGATGCATTGTAACACAACGCGATGCACATAAAACACAGAACGTCAAATTGTTCATCGCAAAACAAAAATAATGCATCGCAACACAAGACAATGCACAAATTTTGTGCATCGCGATTTTTGCGATGCACAATGTAATCAACCACCCAGAAAGAAGAAGAAGAAGATGGGTAAGCACACATTCCAACAACTAAAAGACCAACTTGAAAGAGTATCATCTCAGGCGGGACTTATTACCTTGACAAAAAACATGTGATATGCCATCCTGAAAATTTAAATGAGAGGGACCTGACCATGATGACTCCAGCTTATGTTCTCTTCTTCAAGGTGGGAAGTAACTCAGCAAGCAATGACGTTGGATCAAAATGCGTCCTCCTTTCAGTAGTACAATAGTCGCTGCGTATGGATCCATGTTTAACCGAAAAAGATGATGCATTTCACTGGTTGGTAGCATTCAATAATACAGAAGAAGAGCTCCTGAAGTGAAGAGGTTTCTTGAAAAGTGAAGGGACGGGGGCAGTTTTGAAACAAATAACCAATTTATCACTTAAATTAGACTTAATCGGTTAAAAATAATTATCCTATCCTTAAGGGGTTAAAAATCTCATAAAATAGACTGACCCACAATTATTCCAAATCACATTTACAACCTCTTCACCCGTCCGTCCCCAAGCCCAATTGTCACTAGTCCATATTTCATACTCATATTAAGAGCCCGTTTGATCGAGCGTTTTGGTCAAAATGCAGGGATAAAACGCAGCTTATTTGCAAAAAATGTGTTTTAATACTGCGGCAGAAAACACAGCGTTTTCAAAACGCAGCTGTGTTTTAAAACGCTGAAATTCCCAACTTTTTCCCAAAACGCAGGTTTTAAAACGCACCTAGGAAACAAAAGTTGTGTATTGAAGTGATATCTCAAACGTATTTATAAGGAAAGACCTACGTTTTTAAAACACTGCGTTTTGTAAACATTGTACCAAACGGGCTCTAATCCGTCAATCTAGTTTAACGAAGGATCCTTTTGATTCCCCTTCCATTTCCTTAAGGCCTCGATTGATAAACGAAAATATAATTAATTTTGCGATTACAAATTTCACAGAAATAGATACAAAGATGATTCCTAAAAAGTTTTTAATAACATAAGGAATGTGATTACTAATATAGTACAAATTTATATTATATTGTTTGATAAGAAACAAAACAACTTGGAATGCAAAGATAAAATTAAGACAATTGATAACATTACTCCAATGTAAATAATTACTTGAAAATTAGACATTAACGTTATTGCTATTCCACAAAATAACAAGTTTTTCATTCTTTTTCAATTTTGGTAAAAATTTTAAAGTATCCAACGGTAGTAAAGCAAGAAAAATTTATTAATTAATGTTATAATGTAACTAGTTCAAATAAATATAGCTTAAACATTTGAAACAAGCAGAACAAATACTTGACCTAATAAAAAGAGCCGAAGAACAATGACGACAAGGAGTAAAAATGAATGTCAGTAAAGTAGTTGAGATCAATTGAAATTATAAATATAAAACAAATACTTGACCTAGTAAAAGAATATTACTGTCATTTACATGAATTCCAACTATTAGAAATTTAAATACCACTTCCTTCATCAGAATTGTGATTCATTAAATTTTAAAAATCAATTCCAAGATTTGTCTTTTATGTTTACATCACTAAGCACCCTTGGTAGCATTCAAATTGTGGGATTGGCTCACCTATATGTCGTTGAGTGTTCATAAAAGGATCAAGTGACAACAAGGAACGAGAGATCATTGACATTTTGGAGGGTCGTGATAGTCATGAGTTGCATAGAGACGACGGCATTCACAACCATGAGAGGTGGTAGTAGAATGAAGGCAAGTTTCTTTTTGAAGTTAAATTCAACTGAGTGCAGCCAAAATGCAGTTTCAAGGTTATAACATGCAGTGTTGACAACTTCACCCCAAAACCAAAAGTTAGTCGAATGTTTTGCTACAAACAGTCAAGGTTCTTCTAGCCTCGATCAATGTTCTATGCTTCCTCCTGAGAATAGCAAGCATCAAATAACTCACCTATCCAACAAATTAAACTATATATAGAAGTCACACATATTCCAAAAAGTAAAACCTGAATATTGAAGTTGGCTGGTCACTATGTTTCAAGTATGGAGCAAAATTTAGACCATCTCTCTAGGCCAATAAGGTCATTAAAGGTGGATAACGTTCTAACAACTCGACTACTAATCCACTGATTTAGCTTATGATTAAAAAAAACAACTTGATCATTCCCCTATTTAAATCTCATCAATGATTTCAAGAAGATCATCAATCTCCTGCTTCAAAGCCGTAATCTTCTGCTGAGTTGAAGCAACACGGTTCTCAAGATCTCGCCCCCCAGACTTCTTCTCGTATGAATCCACCACTGTAGTGTGTTTCAACATTAGCTTTTCTTGCAATTCTCTCTCCTTGGCAATCAGCTCCTCTACCTACATAAACAGCATATAAACTTTTAGATAGTACCAGAAGGAAAAAAGAAACCATTGTACTAGTGGGAAGAATAATGCATGAATTGAAACAATTGCACAGAGAAAATGGAACACACAGGATCAAACGTGAAAGAATGTTCCGACTTGTAGAATGTGAACGGAACATACAGTTGATAGATATTTTTTGAAAGAAGAATCAGATGAGATGGTTTAGTTTACTTATTTTTGATCATCTAACCAAGAATCATGGTCCAGATGCATAAGATAGAAAAAGGTCAAACCTTGGGCAGTATCTGTGTAGCCTGCGGAGAGGATTGCAAGTAACTCAACAATGGTTTCAACTCTTTGGAAAGTTCTTTCAACAAATTGTCAGCAGCTTTGCGAGCTGCCTTACAGGTTTGGACATCGCCAGTTCTAGAAAGATCCCGCAATGATGCTTCTAGCTTATCATGGATTCCTAAGCACCTGTGTATGATATCTTGTACCTGCTGGATAGTTGCCTGTACCTGATATCATGACCAGCCAAGCTTGAGGGAAAGATTATTTTATCTAATTGAGATTATCTGGTTGGATTAAGGATGTAACATGTCCTTACCTCATCCCACTGCAGTTTTACCAGATAAGATGGAGACGACTTTGAGATGGTAAAGTCAGCATGCACATAAACAATGCAGGCAACAAAAAGGAAGAAGAACCCAAAAATCAACATCAAGGGTTCCGTAAACAGTGAGAGGCTGCTGAACTTGTAATGGACCTAAAAAGGCAATAAACAACAATTCAAAAGCGTATTAAAGATCAAAATTGAACTGCAAGAACATGTTCATGTACATACATAATATAACTTAAAAGAGTCGACACCATCATACGGGATTATTTGCAGGCTCCTTTACTTGTTAAATTGAAATGGTAGAAGCAACCTCCTTTAGGGTGCTTAAATAAATAAAAAATTGAACTGGCAAAAGTAGCCAACACCCATAGAAATAGGTTTAAGAATGTTCCATTCAAGATTCAATAGAGGCGTGGTACTGATAATAAAGGTCATCTTTTTATCATTATTTCCCCATTCTAATCAAAGGTCAGTGTTCAGATTACATGGGAAGAGAGAGAGAGAGTAATTTCCTCACTTAAAATAGACAAAATAAAAAGTAAAGTAAATAGGTGGATAGTGAAGGCATTTGCACCAACTATACAAGATTACTGGCATTTTAGACCTCCAGAAATTACACGGTGACAATGTCTCCATCCCTTCTTGATATCATCAAGGATTGGTGTAATCATTTTTGAAACTGAAATCAGGTCATTCTCTATGATTGTTGGACATAGACATAGACATAACTGTTTAGTGTAGACATAGGCCTCTCAAAAAATGCTACCATATTTGACTCTACACATTTTGAATTTCCATAACACAGGCCTATCTAAAAATGCTACCAAATGTGACATTACAGAGAAAAAAGAATTACCTGAAAATACTGATTATGCTCTGGCACAACATTAGCCTTTTCGATTACAACCACTGGCCTACCAAACATATCCAAGTGAGAAAATTTTGTCTGCAAAAGCACAGAAGCAGGATAAATAAAAGATTCTTCTTAAAAATGAGTATTAGTATAAAACCTGAGTTCTGCAGTACCTCTTGGAGCTGTTTCACTCCAAATGGAATAGATACAGATATATCTCTTGACCCCTCAGGCAAAACCACCTGTAGTCAAGACAATCAATTCAAGGTTGTAAATGTATATTTTTCAACAATTGCAAGTCTGCAAATCATACTTGTGGTTTCAACAGTATAGCTTGATAAATCATAAACCTTCCTGAAGTACAAAAGCTTAAGAAAACAATGAAAAACGTACTAGTGCAAAAAACACAGACAGAGAAGAACAAGACGTATCAATATGACACTGCAGATTAAGCTATTTTCCAGATAGATACTTATGTGAACAAAGTTTAAGTATTGTTAAGTGAGTCCTAAATGAGGAAGAGACATGATCGATACTAGATGGTAATGCTAGAAGCTAGGAAAGACTAAAATTTGACATTGACAAAGATAGTCAAGGAAGGCATGATAGTTTCTACTTTACCCAAGAATAACATCAGGTACAAAGCATAACGGCAAACCTCAACTCGTGATTCCAAGATCATTGGGCCAAGCTCCATTGAGTTTCTTTAACTTGAGTCTAGGGTCCATTGCCTATTTTCTAAAAATTTGCTATACAATAGCAACTATTCTGCAGTAATTAAAAACTAGCTATTCCAGGTCAAGCTTGGGCTACAAGATAAAGTAACCTGCTGGATAAGATTTCACGAACTTCAGACAAATCCCAGTACGGGTTTTTCAAAAGGGATGTCGTCTTCCTTTAGCAAAAATCCCTTGATTCCAGTGAAAGTCGCTCCTGATATTTTAGGTTCCTACTTTGCCCATTTTCAGCAGTGAATCAAGTCATAAAATGAAAAGGACAATCATAAACGAACAACAACTTTCTGTGAGCCAACGGTTTATCAATTTTGCCATGATGTCCAGTATTTGGTCGAATATATTGGCTGCTGCTAAGTATTTTATTCAAGCTATTAGATTTACGCTGTGAACTTCCATAATAACCAGATTTATGAAAGAAAAATCTTTTTTTTTTTTCAGTTTCTTCCCTTTCACTTAGGACACGAGCGACTGTGGCTTGTCTAATGATGTTGCATTTAGCCACCCTCAAGTAATTTGGACAAAGGCTGAGTTGAGTTGAGTTTGCTTTTCCTTCACTTTCATTCTAACCTAACAGTGGAAGAGTAAATTAAACCAACCAAAGAAATGTGAAATGTCAAGATAATGGAATTCAAAGATCTAATACTAGAAAACCTTGAACAAGTACCTTCAGAGTGAGATTGTCAACGACCACCTCATTCATTGGGCTACCAAAAGTGAAATTAAGAAAACGTTTTCCCTCCGACTGAAACAAGTAGTCATGCAGTGGCAAACCATATCCAATGGTGAAAGAAGTTCTCCAACCGCCAAACATTGGGTATCTAGGTTCAATTTCCAGTAACGTCTGAAAATTCAAAGCAATTTTTGTAACAAACAAAAAGATGATAAAAAACCTAATTACTCCCAAGTAATTGGGATAAAGGCTTGAGTTGAGATAGAAACTTGATAGTACTCTTTGCATAACAAACCCTTACCTTCGTTGAATCACCATATAAATTAGATGTTGAAATATTGCCAATTTCATCCCTGTAGTAAATAGAATGAGCTCTTGGTGGCAACTTGGCAACAAGATTCCTGAATGCCGATGCACCTCGAATATGTGGCCTGGCTTGATAATCCAGCCTGAAGTGTTGGGAAAACATGGCAGTGTCAAAGTCAAGCTTCAAGTCACCACTAACTGCCAGAAAACACAACATCCCAAAAATTACCTGGAAAATTCCCCGGTGCTCTGAGCACCTCCATGGACGAGTTTGTAATGCTCTGTCACCTGCACATTGCCCCAGTGGGAGATCTCTATCTCTCGGATCAATTCTTGGGCAACTGCAAATGGCTGATTACTCAAAAAATGAATAACCACGGGAGTGTATGAGAAGGGAGGAAGATTCTCGTAGGGACCGTATTTTATCTCTGAACCGGATAACTTAGTATTCTCCAGCTTTGTATAAGATTCAACTTTTGGCTCGGGTAGTTTAACAGTAAGTGACTGGACCTTCACTGAATAGGGCGAGAGAAAATGTGCACTGTCTTGGAACACAACGAGTTGGGGTTCTGCTTGAGTAATTTTCTCTGGAAATGGCCGCAACATATGGGTGAATACCGTCAAAACATCCAAAGTCAAGCTTTCTCCTTTACTAAGTCCCTTGGACAAAGCTATTGAATACCAAGTTAATGAAGGGGGCATCCCTTCCGGCTGCACAACTTCAATTGGAAGATTTCCAGTGGAACCTTTTGTTTTGCCTTTCCCTTCAATACTTACAGCCATCAACAGAGCCAAGTTTTTTGCCTGTTGATCTGGGAAAGCCAATAAAACCTGTGAAACTGGATCAGCACCAGTATTTTCCACCTGTCAACAAGTCAGGAAAAATCTTCAACAACTTTAGCACCAATAATACTCACAAAAGAAGTTCAAAAAAAAACAGAAAAGCGGTTACAAGAATAATCACAACAGAATTTAACCGGTGAATATATCCATAAGCTGAGGCAAAAAAGGTTTTAACACCCACCTTAAGGGACGAAGTCATGCGCACTATCTGTGAAGTCAGATCAATCTGCAAAAAAAGAATCAAATAGCATCAGAGGCAAGACTGCAAGGAAAGAATTTACAAGCTCTCTAGTCGCACATTTAGTTGTGGCAGCAGGCTAGGTTTATACTCCTTATTCTTCAACTTCCAATTCTAGAAAAACAATGCATAACTCAAGAAATGGTTCAGGCAAACACAATTTCTTCTTCTTCTTCTTCTTCTTTTCTCTCTAGTCGCTACTAACCTAAACTTACACATAGAGATACTTCTTAGAGATTGAAATCAATATAGTTAAACTTTTCATACCTCTCCTCTACATATAAACTAAATCCTAGAATGGAAATGTGACACCCTCGAGGAATAATGAAACATTATGACAGTATTCTCTTTGTTCCACTCAAAGAGTAATATTTAAAAGGTACATAACTACCCTCAGAAGTAACCACTGTAACAACTACTAGGACCTTTTTAATGTGTCCAACATGTTTAATTTACAGGCAAAGCTTGAATGTAATAAGAATAGGAAGGTTAATTTTCAAAAAGAGACTCTTTAACAGACTCTGTAACATGGACTCTTCATCCACTCAAAGTACCTGTGTCGACACTGACATGGGTGAGGCAGTTGGACACCTACATACAGTGTAAAATCCTACACTTTCAGTGAGTCCCACACCCACACCCACACCTGCACCCATACCCGACACTCATACCCAAATCCTTGTAACAAAGCTAAGTGAAACATTCAAATGGGATAGTATGACTCTTAGATTGAACAAATTATATAATCTGTGCATTGCATAGATATAGAAATTTGCAGATCAAACATGAAACCGCAGCTAACCATTGCAAAAACCCAGCAAAACTCAAAAATATCAAAATAAATAAAATCCCCCGTAACCTAAAAGGAAAAAAAAATCGTAGAGTCTTGGAATGAATTCAAATTGAGCTCAAGCAGATCTGGCTAACACAGAGATTCCCACACCAGCTCATCTCCAAGTGAAATTCAAGAAAAATGCAAAACATTTCACACAAATTCAAACGAACAAAGACATCCCACAACAGAAAAATACGCATTGGAATTAAGGAAAAAAGAGGTGCATACCCGTCGGTCAACTCTGGAGATGGACAAATCGGATAGGCAAGGCGCCCATAGCAAGGCGACCAGTAAAAACACCAGATCAAAACGAATCCACCCCATTGTCTCTCCCAATTCGAATGCCTAAACGGCCTTCTTCGTTCTACAATAAAATCAAGCAGAAGATCTCTGCAGGGATTTTCCTAGTTTCTACTTCTGTTCTAGTTATGGTGTAAATGTAAGAAACTGATGACTCTATCTAAAATACGCCCCCACTGCGCACATTAGCTTGCATCAGTGGCTCAAGCTCTCCCGGTTCGGCCCAGGCCTCGTTTGGGTTTGTCACGGTGATTTTGTGGTTTGATTTAGATTGTAATTTTTTTATTTTGTAATTTTTGAAAAAAAAAAAAAGTAAAAAGGAGATAAGAGAAAGTTGCGGACAAAAAGAGATTTAAAACTAAAACTAAAAATCAATAAATCATGGGTGAATTACAGGCCGGTCCCTTTTTAAATATTTGTAATCGCTCTAATTTACTCATTTTTTTAAAATCGAAAAAGACATTTTTAGGGCGAAAAGACGATTATGCTATTAATAAAAGAAAAACACGCGCTTCAGTAACCCAAGGCATCGCGATGAGCAACTAAGGCATCGCGATGCACCACTTTTGCAAATTGGGGCATCGCGATACAACAATTGGTGCATTGCAATCATCGCAGTGCGCTTTAGGGAACCAAAGCATCGTGATGAACAACCAAGGCATCAGGATGCACTACTTTGACATCACGATGCACTACTTTGGCATTGCGTTGCACTACTTTGGCATCGCGATGTACCACTTTGGCATCGCAATGTACCACTTTTACATCGCGATGCACCACTTTCGCAAATTGGGGCATCGCGATCATCGCAGAGCGCTTTAGGGAACTTAATTACTGCGATTGGCGAATTAAAGGCATCGCGATGCCCAATTTTAGGCATCCCGATGCCCGAGTTAGGGCATCGCGATGTCCAATTTAATATAATATTAAAATCAATCAAAATGGTTGTTTTTGGTTGGGAAACTTACATACAAACATGATATTGACTTCCTATAACAGTATGATATTGATATTATACAAAATTCAAACTCAAATCATTGATTAAAGTCTCAAAATTAGTCCAAGAACATCTCCCTCTGTTTTCGGACAGCACATTGTCAAGCTCAATTTTGATCTAAAAAATAGTATTTTTTGGTAGAAAAATTGTTTACAAATGTAGTACTAAGTTACGATAACAATATGAGATTGATTTTAAACAAATTCGAAGTTTAAAACATAGATTAAAGTGGCCAAAACAGCCCAAGAACAAAGAAAAACGGGATGAAATCAAAAAATTCGAATTTGATCAAATTGTGATCAAATTCGTGTTCTGTGCATGGAAATTGATATCTAAACATGAGGAAAGACATATTAACAACATGAAATCATTTATACAACAATTCGAACCTCAAATCTGAAGCAACAATGTTGTTGAGGGCATTTTAGGAAGAAAACTCTCAAAGCGCCTTTTAGCGGTTTAAAAAAAAAAAAAAGTGAACTGGAGAAATTTTCTTTTTGAAAAAGTGGACCGGCCAGCAATTTCTCCATAAATCATTCAGGGAAAACTGTTCTTATATTTTACTATGCTTTGTCAATACATTGAGTTACTGAGCTCAACTTCGTATGTTTGTGATCATGCCAAAAAAAATATTATTGATCATGTCGGATCTACGTATGCAGTTAGTTTTCGATCAGGATGCCCCAACTCTTAAAAGACTTCACGTGTTGGGACTTGGCTGCCACAAGCAAACTAGACCTTCAACTGTCTAACAAGAAAAGGCACCGTTAGGGGTTTTTGGAGGTTCTAACCTACTAGTACCCTCCGATGTAAGAATCAGTTTGAGTGATAAATATAAAGAAGGTAGTTGGCAAACTACCTTTTAATAATCACCAAAATAGTAATAAATAAGTGTGTTGAAGACAAGTGAGTAAATGTATTTTTATAGCACTTGCGTATGTTTGAGAGTAAATATGACTTAGTCATAAATGAAGGTAATACCTTGCTATTTATAGCTGAAGGTGTCGTGTAGAGGAGTTTGAACTTAGCCACCTAGACACTTGGAAAATGCTCATCAATGGACCCATGTCTCCTCTCAGTCCAAAGAGATAGAATAGAAGCTTCTTTCTTGAGAAGAGGAGAAGCTCAAAAATACAGCCGTAATTTCCACTGGAAGGTAATACCTTGCTATTTATAGCTGAAGGTGACGTGTAGAGGAGTTTGAACTTAGCCACCTGGACACTTGGAAGTTAATGTTTATCAATGGGCCCATGTCTCCTCTCAGTCCAAAGAGATAGAATAGAAGCTTCTTTCTTGAGAAGAGGAGAAGCTCAAAAATACAGCCGTAACTTCCCCTAGAAGGAATGTCTTCATCCAATGAGAATGTCTTGCTTCCTCTAGACTTAATGTTTGACATTTAAGTAGACATTCAATGCTTGATGTTGACGTCTGCAGAGGATGAGGATGCCCGCTGCCGAGGTGATTCTCGTCTTTAACGAGGAAGTCAATGTGCTTGGTCAATGTATGCTCGCTGCCGAAGACCTCGACTGATAACCTCGGCGGGGAAGTTTCCCAGAATCCTCGGCTACAAGCTTGGCTGAGAAGTCCGAGCTGCCATTGTCATCGAGGATTTCAGGACCCACCTAGGGTTGTTGTGGAAGACACATGGAAGGAGGATTTAGGAGAATCCCATCGGTTTGCAAAATGTGTTGCACTTTACTCATTTGTTTGAAATTACCAAAGCACAAGTAAATTCAAAAGTGTACTCTGAAAATCATTTTTTATGAGACAAGCATCATTTAAGATAAGATTGTTTAGCCCTACAAAGCGAGTCTGGTTATTCAAGTCTCGACTCAAGTTTGATTTGTTAGCTAAACAAGTTAAACTTAATCCTAAGTTTAGGTTCAACAATTTTATTAAGCTTGGTTCCGGATCATCGCTCAATAATTTCATAAAAAAATTCCATAACTATGTTAAACGATAAGTCACTCAAGCTCAATTTGATTACAAAATGGAGCTACTCGAGAGAGAGAGAGAAACTTGCCATAGTGCTTAAGAGTGAGTGAAATAGTAGCAAACTTGACAAATGAGTGAGTCAAATTCAAACTTTATTTCAAGCTAGTTTAAAATAATAATGTACGGTACGTAAACTCCAAGCAATTCATAATGGAGCTGAAGCCTCAAGATCATCCATGTCATTAAAGTACGAAACAATGAACAAGCGCAACAATGGATTTACAAGAAATGAAATGTGGAGAGTAACTTGTTTAATCTTTAGGGGAGCTGAGGAGGCTGCCGGTGGAAAATCCAGTACATACACAATTGAGCCTTCTCTACCAAAAATCACTCTACAAAAAGGGTATTTGTAAGTAATTCTCACAACTAGATACATGTACGTCGAATCCATATATACACGTTACTTTCCTTCTGGTCGTATAACTTGCAAGAGCTCGAGATTCAGCTCGAACGTAGCATCTGGCTGCAGAATGAACATCATAATCACTCGGTCAGAACTGTCTTGCAATTAATGTCTATTCTTCTTCCCTTGTGTTTTTCTAATTTTATTCGACGAGATGATTCATAAAATACACTAAGGGTTAAGATGGAAGTGATGGCATGCAGCGTGTATCCTCTGTCTTCACTCAGACTCTCAAAGAGTCCATGTTTGAAAGTCAAATAAGGATCAATGTAGTTTTTCATTAATTAATACTACCAAAATTAAGGGGGCAGATTTTTTTGATGTAACAAGGGTAATTTCGGGAAGTCATAAAATTATTAGCTTTTCAAAAAGGACTCGTTGAGTGAAACCCCCCAATATAAGAAGTAGGACTCATGAGTGATACAAAAGGAATTAAAAAATTCAAAATTTATGGATATCCAGGTTTAAGAATAGTGGGGGAATTTGAACACCAAAGTGTTCTAAGATACAAGTCCATAAGCTCGAGCACTGGAGTTGGCAAAAATTAGCTCAAATTCCAACTCATGGACTCTAAGCTCCAAAAGACTACGTGACTTACGGAGGGACCAACTCAATTTTCGTTCTACAGTTTCTTCATTGCACAAGGGACAACATCCGTACATGATGTGGAATAGGGACGGTGCCTTTGCATTTTTATTCTTGATCAGAAAAGACTGGGATTAGACTACAATGGAAGAATGAACAAGTCGCAGACGAGGAGTTCATCAGAAAAGAAACCAAAGAGAAAAAGAAAAAGGGAGAAAAATACACACACACACACAAAAAAAAAAAAAAGCATTCCGATCGCGCCGAATCTCCGAGAAAGGCACCCCCCAAGAAATTGCCCCTCACTGACGCCCATAGGGAAGCCAGAAAAACAACCCATCCCACAACAGTGGCAACTTCAAAGCCTGATTTTTGAATGGAGTTTCGCTTGGTCCAAATGCACCAAAGAGAAACCCCAAATTGCCAAGAGACCATACTCCCCTCGCCCAAAACCTCTACCCTTCATCAGAAGAAACGAAGCAATTAGGCAGGAGTAACCCACGCTTTCCCAGCCACCCCAAAGAGGTAGTCCAAAGAAAACGAGCACTTCCACAGTGGAGAAACAAATGATCATGAGATTGTGAGAAATTCCTACGCATCACACACCAGTGCATGGAAATTTTCTTGTTGGGCCGATGCTTTTGCAACATGGCGTTAGTATTGAGCTTATTCTTAAAAGGAATCGAGTTTTCCAAATAAAAGAAGACAAGAGAAATGGAGAAATAGGGCACCAAATTGCTCATCAAAATGTGCAGCTTACGTAGTTAGTAGTTCAAGTTTTATAGAGGAAAAATTACTTTTCATGTTTTTTTACAAATTTCTCCAAACGTATTGGTGGGGCCCATTTTTCAACCCAACATTTGTACAGTAAATTGCTGTTCAACCCTTATAAATCACTCAAACTCTTCCTCATTCTATATGTGGGACTGGAGCATTGACATACTCTAAAAGCAATCATTCAAGTATACTGTAAACCTTCTTTAATGTTAACTACGTTTCTTACCTTCACAAATATTCAGAAAACCAAGTTTAATAAATTGATTGAAAGATATGGTCGTTATCTTAAAATTCAAAACAAGGTTTACCGGAATTTCATTCATTCCCTTTTTGCCATACCCAACCTCCGGGGGAACAATCACGGTTCTCTGCACAGCAAGGAAATAAATGAAAGATACAAGTAAGTAAGAATGCAGTTGCAAAAATTAGACAGTAAGACCTAAAAGAGAAATCCTTGACATAGAGTCATTTATGATCGAGAACAACAGCTATGGAGCTACGTAAAATAAAAGGTAGCACCGTAAAGAGTAAATGTTGTCATTTGTCACCTTCCCACCGACTTTCATGCCTTCAGTTATTGAGTACATTGCTGGTGGGGGTTTAGGTGCAGCCTGTGCAGAAAATAAACCATTTGCGTTGTCCACAAAGTCACGCTTTCTTTCCTTTCCTGGGGTAGCTCCAACCCTGAACTCGTACGGCTACTTAAAAGCCATAAAATGACGTGTCAATATTTCAAAGATCCATGTCAAAATTTCAGGGTCTTATCAGAAGGGGATTTTTTTGGGGCTACATTTGATAAGCCTAAAACTATGAGACTAAAGGAAGAGCAGAAAGGACCTGTGCAATGCTGCGATTCCCAGCTAATAGTTTAGACTCGCGACTTGAAACTGCAGTGATACCACGATATTGACAATCAAAATGCACCTGGGGAGACACAAGCCAGTATAATGAAAAGTTGAGACTCGGTAAATAGAAAATTTATACAGGTCATGCTTAAAACAGACCTGAACTATTGATCCCTTTTCAGCTGTGGGACCCTTTCCTTCAACAACATCATAGTATTTCAGCCCATCAGCTGCTTCAAGAGCAACCAATTAATAAAAAGCAAAGCTTCCATTTTTATGTAAAATCACTTCTTAGTTAGAACTCTTTCTTTGAATCTAAAACTCAAGCATGTCAAATAATCACTTTATTTCACAGGCGTCAACAAATAGAAACCCCAAGGAACGTTACATTTTCGCAGAAATACCTAGTTTGGTGCATAGGCCACTCAAGGTATTCATAAATCATTATCGGGTGCCACTTCTATTTACTTTATCTTTTTGAGGATGTGCTGAAGGAGAATTAGGGAAGCATCAGTATTGTCGCTATGCTTGTGTTAGGGTAACTGTTACCAGCATCAGTTTTGTGCTCCCATTTACAAGGAATGATGGAATACAAAAGTGGCCAGTGATGCCAGAAAAGATTTTACTTCCCCTGTTCCAAAATAAGTGTTCCTTATTCCATTTTGGGAAGTTCCAAGATAAGTGTCCCCTTTACATTTTAAGAACGATTCTTTAAGCAAATTGTCTGAAATTAACCTTATTGATTGTGAGATGAAAAAAGAAGAGGGACCCATTGATTTGACACGACCAAGGAATACTTTGAGGGTATTAAAGGAAACTTGCATAGAGTCAATTCCTTTCTTAAAACCCATGTAAAGTCATACCACCAAGGAATACTTTGAGGATATTAAAGGAAAATTGCATAGAGTCAATTCCTTTCTTAAAACCCGTGTAAAGTCAATTTGGGACACTTATTTTGGAACCGAGGAAGTAAAAAACAGCTTTTGTATGCCTAAGATGCATGCAGTCTCCAAAATGTGAAGAAAAAAGGAAAAGCATCAACGAACAGTAAATTACGAGTCTTGAACTTTGCTTTAACGTAGACTGAAAATTGAAACAAAGACTGACATTATGCATCAAGCTAACAACCAAATTACTAAGTCACGTTTGATTTTGAAAATATAGCAACCTGGATGTAAACTACAAGATCCGTCATTGAGTCGGCCAATCTTATCATAGTTGGTTGTGGACTCGCTCAATACTTCGATGAGCCTCGGCAAAAGAAAATATCAAAATCAAAACAACATTATTTGGTTAATCTTCAGTCTAAGGGCTAATAGATCCAGGTTCCAACCAAGACTTAAATTTACTTGAAGCTACAAAACTTTTTTGTCTTGAATAAATCAGCTCAGTTTACAAAAACACTATTACAGGATGAGCAACAGAAGATATAAATGAGTTCCTAAAAATGGATTGAGGTGAACCCCAAGCCATACCTACCTTGTGATATTCATATACTCTAGGGACTCTTTTTTATCCAATAGTTTTCAACGGAAGACTTCCTTAAATATCTTCAACTTTAAGTTACAAATCTCCTTCCCACAATCCGTTAACGCCTCAAGAATTCTTTGAAAAGAAGAAACAAAAGAAATGATAAATGGAGAACCATATAACCTACAAGAATAAGTTCTTTCTTAGGATCTGTTTTTCTTTGGATCTCAGGGAACGCAACGAAAAGGAAAATGACAATACAAAATAAAAACAATAAACAAAGTATATAAGCATTAGCAATGGTTTATTAGACTTGAATTTAACATGATACACAATCTTGGTTTTCTAACAGTATTATAATTTGATGTTTTCATAACAAGACTTCCATTTTTCGTAACATTTCCTTTCCTTGCACTTTCTGATATCCAAACAAAGCCTTGCGCTATGTTTGGTAGGGAGGGCAGAAATGTAAGATGGCTAGACTTTAATGGAAAGTAAAACATCTTTCCACTGAGTTGTTTAGTTGAAGAGGAGGGAAAGGGAGGGAAAAACTATGGGGTACCAACTTTATATTTGTCTTGTTATAATTAATGAGTTAGGAGTACAGATAAGTAGGTAATTTAAGTTTTCTTTAATCTTGTTCATCCTACCTTCCATCTAGCATTGGAGAGATTGAATGACGAAAGAGGATTCATGTAGCCGACCCCAAGTAATTGGGATAAAGGCTGAGTTGAGGTTTTGTCTACCACTTCTCATTTTTGGGAGGATCAAAAATGGTTGGCAAGGATGGAAATCACATCGATCATATTTCTCTTCCATCCACTTTTCCATCCTATCAAACACAAGATATCCTATGTTGGTAGAGTGGGAAATTGTGAGGATGAAAAATAAGGGAGAAAAATTAATAGGTTTGGTGTGTTCAGTTATGTTGTTTGGGGGTCTTCTTTGTAGTTTTTTCGGTCAAAAACATTGGGATGTTCAGATAATTTTTTCCAATTTGTTTTCCACTTTACAGGAGGAGACAAAAATTCGTAGCTTAACAATGTAAGTGCCATGATTATGTGTTGGGTGTTGTGTCAAATGTGCGTGGACGTTGGGCCAAGTGTGTATGTGTCCCATTACTAACTTAAGGAATTCAAATTTTATCATAATTTGGTCAAAATAAATTATATAAAAATATCACTAAGAAGTCTCTATAATAATAAAATGACACCTAAAATGAAATGATAAAAGACACAAATAATGACATATCCAAGTGGACCCTTAAGTTTCTCTTGGCCCGTACCAGCAATTGGATGCACAAACTACGCGGAACGAGAGAAAGTGGGCAAAAGTTTGGAAAGCATGTCAAAGACCATTAAACCCTTCATTAAAATTCCATGTACATGTTAATAGCCTTCAAATAGCTGGCATATATTACTTTCATTTATTGTTAATAACAACAGGTGGTTAATTTCATTATTTTTGTCTTCTTTTTTTTTCTTTTTTTAATCTTTGCTTGAATGGTTAACTCGGGCCATAATATGGCTATGTAATCATGCAACAAAAACTAGATGTCACCTAATTTAGTAACGTAGTTGGTGACTAGTTACTCTGATAAAGCTTCTAGAAAGAGTAAATGGTAGAATATATGTATTACACAGTTTATTTTTTCTCTCTTTCTTTTAACTACCAATGCTGGAAAGTTGGACTGTCCTAATCTCCCTCCTATTCAACCAAACACCCCCGAGAGAAGGATCATTTCCATCTTCTAATGATGGAAACTTTGTTCCCCCCCCCCCACACACACAGCTTTCCATCTCTTTATTTTTCCATCAACTTATACCAAACGGACATTTAGGGATAGAATTAGAAAGTCCAACACTCTTACTTCTCCATCCTGCCCAACACACATAGCATCAGTGATTTTGATAGGCGAAGAACTTGTAGAGCCAAATTCATTTGAGAAACACTCAATTGGTAATAAAAAAAAAAGGTCAATCTTCAATTAATCAACAATCTTTCAGGAACATCACATTGAGTTTTCTCCCACTTCCCTATCCAAACTTCAAATCAGAAAAATATACTCCCTTTGTCTCGTTTATATTGGCCACCAAACAAAAAGCTAGTAGTTTTAGAATTCCTAATAAAATATACATTAGAATTTTAAGTGGTCAAAAACTTTGAAACAGCTAAAAAAAAAAGAAAAAAAAAAGGAAAGTGAGTCAATTAAAATGAGACTGGCCGTAAAGACAAATAATTTCAAGAAACATATATTCTTCAAGAACAAGGAAAATTCGATAACAACAGAAAAACAAAAAAGAAACAACAGAATGAAGCAAATAAAAGATGAAAAGAGAAAGACTAACAGCTAGTGAGGTAGTCTTCAAGAGGGATGGCCTTTCTGCGCCTCTCTCTTGCCACAGCATTTTGGGGAAGCCAAACAAGGCCTAAATGCAATGTAGAGATTAGAAGTGCTGACCTTCTTGAAACGGGTATGGGCACAACAACTTGATTTGGATTCTGGGTTTTGTGTGTTTTATTGGGTTTCAGGCAAATCAAAGGGTTATCAGCTGTCACTGTCAGCCTCCCAAAGCTCTGTATGGAAGCCATGGCCGTTGCTGGTCACGTTAAACCCAATAAGAAAGAATGACCCGGAACGTTTTCCATTTTATCCGTCCCAAATCCAGTCATGTCCAAATTCCCATAATACCCTCTGTGGACTTCGTTATCTTTTCTCTCTCTTATTATTATTATTATTATTTTTTTGACTATTACAAAATAAAAAGGAATAATGACACTACAAGTCCCTCGACTATGGCTGATTCCACCAATAGTCCTTTAACAAATTTTTTCATATTTTTGTCCCTTGACTATGAAAATTAGATACGGTTGGTCCTTTTGGTGGATGCCGTTAGTATTTTTCTGTTAAATCTGTCATGTGCCTCTCACATGCGTTTAACCAAGGGCAAAAAGGGAATTTCACCTACATCTTCTTCACCAATTCTACATAAGTCCATTCATCAGGTTTGCATCCATTCTTCTTCATCAAATCCAATAATCTCAAGGCATTTGTTAGACTGCCCTGTGTAAGGAATCCCTTAATGAGTGTATTATATGTAATCCCAAATGACTCCTCAACGATGAAATGAAATCAACCATTTGGGTAATTCTCTTAATATTGTTGTTAGATGAACAAATGAACTGAATGTGGCACTTAAATGGGTCTTGCCGGAGCACCCTGGTCCCACCCAAATGCTTTGCCAATTTAGCAAACCTCAAATCAGAAGCCGAAAATTGCTCCCACAAATCACCCAAACAGATACCCACATTGAGAAAATCCAATAAAGCTAACCTAGCACTAGCACTAGCACAAGTAGCAGCCTCCGTTTCAGAGGGCGTTTGGTGTAAAAAATAAGCAACGTCGCCGTCGTCGACTTGTTTGAGGGGCAAAGTGGGACCCAACGACCCTGAAGTGGGCCCGTTTGTTTCCACCGAAATGTTTGGCCGGTTGGGAAAGTGAGGGGCAAGAAAAGCTCTGATTTGCCTAAATTGAGGGGTATCCATTGGGATTGGAGGAGGGTATTCTGGGAATTGAGAATAGGGAGAAGGCTTCTTCTGGGTTTTTGCTTGGGAGAGTATGAGATGAATTTGAGGGAAGAAGGGAGGACGGTGGTGGTTTGTGGGGTTGGAGGAGTGGCGGCGATGGGTGGTGTTGGCCGGAAGGGATGCGACCGCCGTGTGAGTTGGAGGAAGTAGAGTCAGAGTCGGAATCGGAGTGGGAGAAGACAGAACGGAGTGGGAGAAGACGGCTAGGGATCCAGTTCTTCATTGACTGATCTGTTGACTTGGTCGCCGTCGGTGGAGGGAACATCATCGTTTCTTCTGGCTAAAACGCCATAGAGAATGGCGAAAAGGACGAGGAAGATGTTGAGGGAGTCCCAATTTTTCTTGACGGAATTGGGTTTGAGGATTTGAGAAGTATGAGAGAGAAAAGGGGAGAGGAAGAAGAAGATGATGAGTAAGGCTAAAACAGAATTTTGAATCTTGAAATGAAGAAGATGTTGATGATGATGTGTGGGGGAAGGAGCCGATTACACAAGGGGGGTTGGGTGGGGGGAGAGAGAGATAAGAATATATTATTTTAAGTATTAAAAAATATTTTTGTGTGTGAAATTCCCTTTTTGCCCTTGGTTAAACGCATGTGAAAGGCACATGACAAACTTAACGGAAAAATACTAATGGCATCCACCAAAAGGACCAATTGTGTCTAATTTTCATAGTCAAGGGACAAAAATATAAAAAAAATTTGTTAAAGGACTATTGGTGGAATCGACCATAGTCGAGGGACTTGTAGTGTCATTATCCCAAATAAAAATTCAAAGCGCCACTAAATTGCCGTATCAAACACACTTCACATGTCTGTAAAGTTTATTCGTTGTATAGATGGTGAGCATTTTGGTCATCTAGCTTTGTAAGGTTCTATGTCAACAAGTAGTTAGTGTGTATCGTAATTCTTTTTTTGTCTCTCAATATGTTAAAAATAGAGAAAATATTTTGTGGATTCAGAATCTCCGAAAAAAATGTCTATCTTAGTAGACTATATCTTCTCATTTTTTATGTAGCACCATTGAATATTCTCTCGTGAGTTAATAATTCCTTCTCAAATTGGCATAGGATAAATAAGTAATTGACAATTTAAATGACCATTTTACGCTTATTCTATGGTCTAACCAAACCGAACCTGTATTATACCTTGTCACTTGAGTTAGTAAAGCAGATGAACCCAAGTTTAAACACTACATCAAACCAAGTAAATGAGCTAGCTACCTTAGCTTGCTCCAAAGACACTAGATTTAGTACAAGATAAAATACATGTAACATATTTTATATTGTCGCAAGAATTGCCATTTGGATCAAGCTCAACTCCAGTAATAATGCAATTGGGCAGAGTTTGAGCATATATTGCTTAACTCGAGATAACCTCAAGTTCATTTAAAATCTTAAGAAGTTGAGCTTGAAATCATAGCTCGACTCAGTTCGTTTAGTTTGGAGCCTTATGTCATGATAGAACCACTCAATGAGCATCGAATCAACTTTTGCATCTGAAGTACTGTGTATGATTTGAGCTTCCATAAGACAGAAACAGAAACCAACAATAAAGTGCAGAGTCTGCAGACCAAGCCATTCTGGTGTAATAAGACGAACGTTTGAACTAACTGAAAACCATGAATGAATGAATATACAAGAGTAAAGTCAAAACTTTAACATACAATTTAACAACCATAAGACAGAAAGAAATAGAGAGAGAGATGTGTCCATTTTCCTTTTCTGCTCGGCCATAAGAGATCGCTGTCAGACCAATCGAGCTGCCAAAACTATGAATACAGCGTGGTTGTGGCCTATACATTCAGGGGCATCATAGTAGTAGGTCAGTAGTATCAGCTGGATGCCTATTAGGATCAGAGGGAGGATGTTTTGCAGGAATGTCGACACTGGCAACAATGTGGGCAGACTGTCTTGGTGAGGGTGTGCTATTAGTCATTTCTGGAACTGACTTAGAACGGATGTGCGCAGGTGGCGGGACATCGTTTGGATCATCAGTTGGGTCTCCCAAAGTCCGAGTAGGAGTTGGTCCTGGCTTTCCATCCTTCTTCTTCAACGCGTTCTTATGCCATTGCATTAGTGCTTTGGAAGTTTGCTCGTCAAAAATGGACCTTTTCATTGTCGATCCCATCTGAAAATTCCAGGGACCAAATTAGAAGAAAAAGAAAAGAGCATCTGTTGTTAACTGAAAGTCATATATTATGATTATCTTACAGAAACACAAAGTTGGGGATGAGGCTCTCTTGAGTCTGAATTAAAACAACAAAGAGTTTCCAAGAAAATCCCACTTCTACAAAGTGATTTTGACCTCGTTTTCAAGACAAAACAAGAAATAACTGTTCAAAGTCGCCGCTAGAGGGTCTTGATTGAGCGATAACGAAAGTCACTGTGCAGTCTTATAGAAAGTCTTTTCTTGTACATTTTCAGTAATTCCCTTAATTCAAATTTAGAATAAGTGAACCAAACATCTCCTTGGAAGAAAGATCCAAAAATGAAAAACCAAAGGTAAAAGAGGAAGAAAAATGATATTTCTCCGTTCCACTCAAACAATTCCTCTCTGAAATTAATTATTCTTGTGGCGTTCTAACTTAACACTTAAGATTATATAACAAACATTTGGAAGCAGAAAGGATTTTGTTAAAATTTGTACTTTCAAGATATGTATCTCCTAAATGTTTGACTTTAAAATGTGGAAGTAGTAGCATCTTGAAGTACCTGCGTAACGAGGGCATAAAGTGGAAGAGTGATGTAGCTGCACAAAAATTGAGCTCCCGCCCTGCAGAATTATTAAGCACACTCAATTATCCCTAAAGATCATAAAATGGACAAGTTTCCTACTTCAGCTTACCCAACACAAACTCTGATTGTTGCAAATCCAAAGCTATCGTGAAAGCAAGAACCTTTGCCAAACTCATACTGCAATCACAAGATTTTACTTATGCAACTAGTGGCTACATATATCGATAACAATGAGAGAGAGAGAGAGAGAGAGAGAGAGAGAGAGAGAGAGAGAGAAGCAATCTGATCGTTACCCATGTCCAAAAAAAGTATGTTATCTCAAATGCATTCTGGAAAAACCGAACAGACAGACAACCAGCTGGTTAGAAAGAAATCGCAAAAACTGATAACTAAAGAGAAAAAATATCCGAGAAGACGCGGCAGTTGATACCTGAAAGAGGGTGAGGTGAATGAGATAAAGAGTTAACTTAGGCCAGCCAAACCAAAAGTGACTGTCAGAGACTTGGACTAGAGGTATGCCTTGGACTACAGCATGTCTTTCTTGGATTTCCAAAGCCATTTGCGATATGATTGCTTGAAGCTTTGTTCCAATCGCTAGTATTACCTTTAGCCAATCCAATGGTTGTTACTCTATTTGAAATCAATTCCTCATAACGAGATATCATGTGTAAAAAACAAAAATCTTACAACGAGCGGCATAAAAGACAGCACCCATGTCATAATGTCCCATCCTGCAATATCAGAACAAAGTGTCCGAAAATGAGTGTTATTTGCAACTGAGTTTTTAAAAAAGATAAAGCAAAAATGGAAAGAAATTTGTTCACCGTCAACATTTAGAAGAAGATAGAGGATTGCTGAAGTCCATAGCAGAGGACTGCAGTGAAAAGAGGACAATTAAAGCATTGTATTAAGGCAATCACTAACAGAAGAAACACGAATTATATGAGCGTGAACATAGAGAAGACTACCTGATTCCCACAACAATCTTAAAGTCGTCTTCTAATGATCTCTTGATGTATTTTTGAAAGTTAAACTTACTTCCAGGTGCTAAATGAACCTATAAGAAGAATTAAACAATTATAGGAACAAAGCATATAGAGGAGGGAAAACTCTTGGTCTTGTACGTAGGTAGACTTACAGATATGAATCCATGGCGCATGGTCAAATAGTCAGCTTTACGGACAGACCTGAAGAATTGGCGAAAGAAGCAAGCCTGGAAACAGATACCCAGAAATTGATCTGTTAGGGATGCCATTGCATCTAAACTCATTGTGTTGCAATTGAACAAAAAGGGAGTGTGACAGCTTAATTTAATACAGTATTTCTTACTAAATAAAAGACAGCTTTTGTCTTGGTCCAAGCGCTGGTGTGGTCTTTCACAAAGGACGTCTCGTGTGTAAGCCTGAATCTTGAAGGATCTGCATGGATGCGTACAGAAAAGAGAGAGAGCTATATTAGTTTATTATACACTAATAATGTAACATATCAAGAACACTGAAACTATAAGATGACGCAATTAATGGATCCTTATCAACTTCAATTGAAGGGAAGATTAGGTTTTTTATCATTACCATTAGCTGCATCATTTTCCTGCATTGTTTCTCTTTCCCAGAATTTCCACCCACGGATCTGCATAATAGAGGAAATTCAAAGAATACCATACGGAAGATTTAAGTAGTTATCAAGAAAGGAAAGGCCAACTTCAATATTTGATCTTCTCATTGAGCTGAGTTGCTCTCTTCCAAAGATCAAGCCCACTTCAAGTTAATTCTGAGCCATCAAATCTAACCTATCCAATCATGAAAAACTAAAAATGTCATTGTATTAACCAAAAAGTTGTTCGATTAATCTCACCTTTAGTCTTCCGAGAGTCATCGTTGTGGCACTAGATATAACGTGAAAAACTGCCAAGAAGAATATGAAGATGTGTAGTTGATGTAAACCATGGATGGATATAAGCGGCACATGCCCCTATTTGACAAGAAATGCATAAGTTTATACGTGAAATAGATAGCTTAATTTTATTGAAAGTAGACGGAGAATTGAACGTAGCAGAGAAGACATACATATTTGCACCCTTTACTCTCACTGCCACCTGCTAGAAGTCTGTGCTCGTACCATAATAGCCTGCGATGATGCTGTCCAGCTGCCCCATCGGTTGGAGGAGGTATATGCCCTTCTGGAGGTCCAGAATAATGTTTATGAGGAGGTTTAGGGCATGGCAACATTGTGTTTGCAAACTTCTCGGGAATACAGACAGAAGCGATGTAGTTCTGCCCAAATGTCAGGAGAAGGGAAATAAATCCGAGTACCATAAGCTCTGCAAGCGTTCATCACAAACAGGAAACGAGCCATTAAAACTAGATATCGAAAAACTGGATTTGTCAATTGAAGAAATGAAGGAGAGTAACCATGTTATTCAAGAGTGTCACTACAGCTGCACAAAACTTACCGCCTTTAACCTTTTCCAGCGCTTCAACCAAAGCATTTTTGTTTCTCTTTTCAAACCACTGAAACAAAAACATCATTAATATATGTCAGAAAACCTAAAGGTAAACTTTGAATATATGTCTCTTAAATTCAAACTGTTAATGGAAAATTTCATTAATAAAGCCTTTTGCTTCAAGAAAACAAAATCAGCGAAGGGGATAAAGGAAAAGAAATAAAAGAATGTGGCGTCAAGATCAAATGTTTTGATGACCGAATCAAGATTTTTTTTCCTCCATTCGCCATTCACATTTACAAAAAGTTGCAAATTTTGCCAATGCAATCTATATTATGATCAGAATATGAACAAATAAGGCATTACCAATATGAGTAAAATAAAAAAGGGGGAAACGATGATTGGAGAGAGGATAAACATAATTCAAACTTACATGTCCAATTGCATGAAGAACTTTCTCCAATACGATAGAGATTATAATGATGACTGCACAAACGAAAGCAACAGCCCACGTGGGTGTCGCATCTAGCTCCCTCGCTCCGGCAGCTCCTCCTGCCATTTCTTAAAAAAAAAAAAATTGTAGCTCAAATTTTGGAAACCGGAACCACCCTTCTTGCAACGGGGGAATCAAGTAGAATCTTTTTGTGCAGAGATTCAACCTTAATCTTTTTTGTTAATTTTTTTTTTTTTTTTTTACGTATGGGTGGAGGAAGCCATGAATGAAAGGTGTTTAATGGTAGTGGCCCCTGATGAAGAAAGGTCCCAATTGAATCATATCATGAGTTTGGGGTGTTTGATGAGAAAGAAGACCCGGTTCAATGTTGTTGTAACTGAAATGAACCGGGGTTGTACGAACAGGGAAAAGGAAATGTTGGGGGGAAGGTGGGAGGGGTGAGTAGTTGGTTTTGGGTATACGTAGGTTGACCTTCGTTGTGATAGGTGGAGTAATTTCAAAGTTGCCCCTCAAGAACCTGTTATAGAGAGTAATTTTAGGGGAATTTAGTTTTGGGAGCGTGAAGCTTGACCACAAAAGAAAGACTAATAATACACACATAATCAATTCAGTATGCGTTCTAATTACTTTAAATTGGACTTAAACTAACCATTTTACGTCACCTAGCTTTACCAATTACGTGTTTTATAATTTTTAAAAAAATTATATCAAATATGCATCTAAAAAATAGTTCATTTGACTAAAAAAAATTAAACATAACAATAATTTTGGAACGGGGTGAGAAAAATATAGAAGATAAGAGAAGTCGTTGACACAGAACAATTTTTGATGCAACTTTATTGAATAAACAGCTTTCATTGAGAAATATTTTTTGTACGAATCATATGTCGTTGGAAAGCCCTTTGAGTCTAGTTATCAACAAAAAAAACAAAGTTCAAAAATAATACTCCTACAAAAAATTACAGCCATCTTACTAAAGTGTGACAAAATGGTGATGTCGCGCGTGTAGAAAGGTTGAACCAACTCTTGGTGTTTTCATGAACACCGAAAAGTGCAGGAGAAAGTAGGAGGTAATACAAGGCACACTCAACACTCACCATTCTAGGAATCCACCAAAGAGTTTAGAGCAAGATACAAGAAGATAAAATCCTCTTTCTAAGCTAAAAGCTCACAATATATTATTAATTTCGAAATTCACTCCTGAAATTAGAACAATAGAAGGCCTTTTATAGGCAAGGCTTGGAACAACCCTCCAAGATGAGTCAAAAACTTTAAATGAGTCTTTATATTTTATAAGGTCATGAACAATGAAAAGATGAGTCTAACAAGGAAGAATCTGATAAATAATGACTAAAGATTAGTCATCTATCAAATACCAAAGTGCATGAATGATTAGATTCATAAAAACACCAAGAGTTTGTTCAACCTTTCAAATTTTTGCAGGATACCACCATTTTGCCACACTTTAGTAAGATGGCTGTAATTTTCTGTAGGAATATTATTTTTGAACTCTTTTTTTTTTTGTTGATAACTAGACTCAAAGGGTTTTCTAACGTCATATAATTCGCACAAAAATTCTTTCTCAATGAAAGCAGTTTATTCAATAAAGTTACATCAATAATCTGATTGTTCTGTGTTAATCGTAAATTCGAATTTCAAGACACAAAGAGAGAGAGAGAGAGAGAGAGAGAGAGAGAGAAAAGAGGGAAAAAATAATAATAATACCATGAGGAGGAAGTGATGAACAAGTGATGTCAGAACCTGCTGCATACTAAGGAAAAAAAAATGTCAACCGCCATTGCCAGAGGCTGAACCCAGGTCACCTGGGTGACTGACGAGAATACTCACCACTATACTACAACGACAATGTGTCTTTTAGAGTAAACAATATTGTATCTTAATAATACAACAACAGAACAACAGACTTTAATCAAACAGTTGGTCGTAAAAAATTTAATCGCCGTTGCCGAGGATCGAACCCGGGTCACCCGCGTGACAGGCGGGAATACTCACCACTATACTACAACGACCATCTGTTTTTTCATCTAAACAATGATATATATATTAATAATACAACAACAGAACAACAGACTAAAAAATAGTAAAGTTTTAACGCCGTTGCCGGGGATCGAACCCGGGTCACCCGCGTGACAGGCGGGAATACTCACCACTATACTACAACGACCATCTGTTATTTCATCTAAACAATGATATATGTTAATAATACGACAACAGAACAACAGACTAAAAAATAGTAGAGTTTTAACGCCGTTGCCGGGGATCGAACCCGGGTCACCCGCGTGACAGGCGGGAATACTTACCACTATACTACAACGACCTGATGTTTATTTATCCCATTTGGGCCAAACAAGAAAGGGAAAACTACAAACAAAACATCTTAGGGCAAGTCCAACGATAAATTTTGATACCTAGTTGAAAGGTATTAGCATTTCTAATAATCAAAATAGAGGGTATTAAATTTTGCCTTAGTCCTAAAAGAGGTAGCAAATTTTCTACCTCTCTTAGTACTTCACGTTGAACAACACGCGCGCGGGTGAATTATCATTAATACATGTGAATTATCATTAATTCATAATTTATTGTGGTTTTTATATCATGACATAGGATGACTATAATTTTTCCAAAATTTGTATGTAAAAATAATTAATTAATTAAAACAACCGTCATACTTTAAATAATTAATAATGTATAAAGTATCAATAAAGTTAATAAAAAATCAAAAAGAAATTTAATACCATGAATTTGATACATATTGTTGAGATGATAATTTGATACCTTGTAATAGTATCAATAGGTATCAAAACCCTATGGGCCAAGACTCATTGTTGGAGTTGCCCTTATCGAGTCTTTCTACAATTTGGAGGGTCTATGTAGTGAGCATTAGTTTCAATTATATTATTTTTTTACGGTCAACTCCCAATAAAATTTTGATCTTAATTTAGCTGGTTCTTCAAAAATTATAAAACTTGAGATTTGTACTATAGTACTTTTAGTGAAATTTAATCTCTACAATTTAAGTAAAAATGAGTTAAAAATCAACCTAAAAAATGATCAAATTAATTTAAAAAAATCAAAACCCGACTTTGACTTTTGAGACGGAAGGAGTATTAAGCATCAAAAAAAAAAAACTATGATATTCTCAATAATTTTAGGGACTAATTGTGTGCTTATTGCAGAATTTTAAGATGAATGTATAAACGTCAGTAATTAATTTTCAATATATATAAAAATTAGGTTACTTTTTCTCACTAGGAAATGATACCATCTAAAAAAATGAAAAATAAAAATCACCTGGGGCTGGGGCTGGGGCTGGGGGAGGGGGAGCTAATGAGCTACTCCCATTTTATAGCCTAATGTCATTGTTAATTAAGATTGCAAGTTATTTACCTTCGATTACAATAAGGCCGAAGGTAATCCCAAACTGGGTAAGATCAATAGCGCGATAAAACTTGACAACATTCTCGTGACTCGAACTCAATACCGATGACTTAAGCTTAACAAATCACTATCTCACAAACACAAGGAGCCGAATCTTCCACAACTGGGCATCCTATGCCATTTAGTAACTATTTAAAAACTCATAAAAAACATGAATATCAACACTTTGTATGCTATGCTATGCCACAAATTGCTTTTATTTACCCATCTGTAGTCATTTTGCATGATGCATCAGTGCAGAACTTAGTTAAATATGGATCGAATAGAACTCTAACTGCACATGAGTAAATAAAAACAAAATTTTAAAAATAAGAAAATAATCAGAGATTCAATACTCTAAAAACTGTGACTTCAAGCAAATGGGGTAAACTAAAGTCAATGTAATCTAGAAGGAAACTGGTTTTGCTGCGAATCACTTGGAACAAACACAGGAAGCTGCCCTCCTCTTTGCGATCTGCCTTGTTGATAATAACTCGATGTGGATCCCCGCTCCATACCACCAGCTCCTGAACCCACATTTCTACCCCTCGGTTCAACTGTTCATTCACAAGGGGCCCACCGAAGAATATGGATTGACCCGTGTAGGTCAACTCCATACCAGAAACCTGGGAGGACGAACCAACACTTCTCGTAGCTGCAGAGACAAACCTCCCAGCTTCTTGATCCCAGTACACCGAAGACCTCGTACTTTCAGGGACACCCAAGTTGGTCCTCCTTATAGGCATCTGAGTTGCATTCTCCTTAATGGCTGCTTCATTCCTGTCATTCCCATTGCTTGCTTTTGCTGACCAAGGAGATTGATTTGCTGATGATTGATACATTGGATTAAAAGACATTGGTTCTAAAGGAGAAGGCGTGAGGTTGGCAGGTGGAGGGCTGCTTAGGTTACTGACGCTGTGACCGCAAGTTTCAATATCTTCCCTGCTAGCACGACTTGGAGGATACGAGCTTTTGGAAGGGTTTCTTTCGTGGAATCTTTGATTTGTACTGATTGGACTACTTCTGCCACTCACATTGCTACTGGATAAATGATCAGGATCATAATGCTGATGTTTCGAGCCTACTGGACGGAGAACAGATGAGGTGGCTCGGGCCTTGGCACCAGCTTTTGGGCCTCGTGAGAGTCCAACTTTGCCAGCTTCCAAGCGCTGATTCGTACCGGACGTTGGGGTAGTTTTTGCCCTTGTCGGGTTGTTGTACTGCGTCAGGGTCCACCGTGGAGGGTAAGCGTCCAGGCTCAAGATGAGGGATAATTTCATCCTGCTTATGAGATAATCCAAAAACAAATTAACAGCAGAAGTGTAAAATTTTAACAAAAGCGAGATGTGACAGGACTTGGACTTCAGGAGGTGGCCTTTAACTTGAGATTAGCAATTTTATTTTCTAATCTAATAGTAGTGATGTAAAGCGAGTGATTCTTGCGGTCAAGATCTAATAATTATGTCTGGTTAAAGAACATTTTTATTATGCACTAATATTCTGCCATCTTCTCATCAATTTATGATATATTATGTACTCCCTCCGTCCCAAAGCGACGGTCCCATATTTATAAATTTCTTGTCTCAAAATGAGTGTTCATTTCCTGTAAGGCTAATATATTCACCTTTGCCAATTACTATGTCTCAATGTGACCATGCACTGCTATAATCTGGAATTCTGGATACTAAGGGCATTAATGTATATGACCTAGAAAAATTGCCTAAAAGTCAATTTGCGGTTTCTGGAATTCTTGATACTAAGGGCATTCTGTGGACAGTTTTACTTTTAATTCAGGTTTCATACTATTATGCCCATCTCCAACAATGTGGGCCCATTTTTCTACATTGGACGAATATGGCAAAAATAGAAGATTTATTTTCATATCTAATTCATTAGGCCCATTAGTCCTAAATATTACATTCAACTTAGTATTACAACTTATGGTACTAATACTATGAAAGAAACTAGCGCACTAACAAGAAACAAAAGAATATAATATGTGTGTGGGGTCATATACCTGGTTTCTGGTTGGGCTGTATGGGAGTGTTAAACCACCAATTAATGCGTTTTATGCTCTTTTCTAAGGAAAATAACAAATCAAGCTTAGACTAAGTCATGAATTTGTTCCAGAAGCATCGGTGATTGCCCCATTCTTAGAACCCTAATCAGCACAAATTGGTGCCTAAATACCCTGTCTATCAGAGCTCCGGCCAAACTTGGAGATAGATATGCAAGAGAGATGGAGGCTCTCCCAAATAAAAACAATAATAGAAGAGGAGTCAAGTACCTGGTGGTCCATAAAGATTCTTGGAGGAGTACACCAAGCACCTTTATACTGCATACCAACTCCAAGAGAGCTTCGCCCACTAATGGCAGTAACTGCCGAACTTGTTGGCGAAGAGTGCAAAGTTTGCTGATCTCCTCCATCTAGAGAGGGTCCCGGAGGTTCGCTTTGGGTCCTCATCGCAACAACATACTCATATGTCGTGATACCCTGCAGAAAACGTGTAGAACTGTGCTTAACTTATTTATTTTGGCGTGGAGAGAGAGAGAGAGGGAGAGAGGCAATCAAGGAATGTACCTTACGAATCAAAATTATGTGGAAAAAGAACAGTTCACCAAGTGGCACAGTGGCAAGAAAAGAGACAGCTGTACAAAGAGCCTGAAACAACCGGAAAAACATATACACAAAATGACCCAATGACCCTTTCAGCACTCAGAGAACACTAAAAATTGATCACTCCATTGAACTGTTGGTCAAAAACTGAACAAATAGAACTTGGAAATGCATGTACCACAACAGTTGCAAATGGAGGCCTACTAAATCCATCTCCAAGTCTCTCCGCAATCTGATTTTCGGTAGCTCTTCTGTCCACAAAACATCGAACAAGGACCGCAACTCCAATCCCACATTCAAAAGCAAGCTGCCATAGAGGCAGAAGAGAACATGCAGATCAACATGTAGACAACAACTTCAGTTGTTACACACTTAACGAGGTGAAGTCTACACACAGAAACCTAAATGAGATTACTCCAAATAAAAATACTGAGTTAAAGCTTACCCAGACCAGGCTCACAGCCATTAGGCACACAAATGTGAAGTAATTTTTTCTCCCTACACAATTATTCAACCACTGCAGGACAGATTTCAGGAGAACAATATTAGCCACACACACACACACACACAAAGGGAAATAGAGCTTGTAAATTGTGCAGAGATGAAGTATCTGCTAGAAAGTAATACTCCCTCTGTCCAAAATGAGTGTCCCCTATTGACTATACATGGGATTTTAAAAATATTTGATTCCACGTGTTTTTCCTTTAATACCCTCAATATCCTCTAGTGGTGCGAAACTAACGAGACTCGTTACTTTCTCTCTCTCATAACTCTGAAAAGGTTATTACTGACAATTGGTCTGAGAAATTTAATAAAAAAGGGAAAGGGGGCACTTATTTTGGGACATCCCAGCAAGAAATAGGGGACTCTTTTGGGATGGAGGGAGTACTATGCATAGGGGAAACAAATATAACTGATGAACAAGTACTCAGGTTAGAAATCGATTAATTCCAAATAGCAACGCCTAAGCTACTTAATAGTTAAATGATTCCAATTCAACTTTTTCTATTCATGATAGAGCATAATAAGTTCACAAATCATTTAGCAACAGAAAGTTCAGGGTGGAATCAACAAACTAAAGTTAGAACTTACCCGACAATGATGATCGAATCCATCAACACATTTGTCACAACTTCTGCAGTGTTTGCTGAACTTGCGCACCTAACAAAACCAAAAATATATATATATATATATATATATATAATTACAATGATCTCTCTTACAATGATACAATCTTTATCTAATTATTTCTCAAGATCAAACCCTGAACCAGGATTCTGACAAATGAACTAAAACCACTTTAAGGAAGGAGATATCTCTAACAACACAATAATGAGATGTCCATTAGACAAAATCAGAATTAATGTAGAATGCTAAGGCTGCTTGCTTCAGTCCAAATGCAACGAGCTTATATCCCATGAGAGTGCAAGCATACATCGACATCATCAAAAGTAACTCGAAGCACTTGTTTAAAATTTATACTATTTATTCAAATGAGTTTCACCTCAGCATTGCACAATGTGCAGAAGAGAGCATCTTCCTCTCCATTTTGTTGCTGAAATAGATCTTCATCTTTGCGGCAATCTTCCTTCACAAAAATACCACAAAAAAGTCCCCCAACTTTTGAACAACAACTAGAACCACTCCTTTCAGATTTTCCTTCACTTCTCAACCCTTCCTTGGTAGGTTCTTCAATAGAGGATGCATGGCCTAAAATCAAACAATAGAAAGCTCTTAGGGAGACAGCCAAAGAGAAAAGTCATCCACCCTGCCCTAGGTTCCCACCATTGTGTGGTGACTAGGGTCTGGGCAGTGTACATTAATGTACAGTCTACCCCTTCAAGACTGTTTCCATAGTTTGACCTCGTGACCTATAGGTCAATGGAGCCACCTCACCGTTGCCCCAAGACTTTTAAGATGGTACATTAACTTTCTATCAATATAAATTTCAATACCAAAGAAATTCAAGGTGGACACCGGTACTAACCAGGAGTATGCGTGTCAATGTGTGATCTATAAGCTGACATCTTATCAGTTTCAATGAGAATCCCGGGATCAGCAGGATCGATTGCAGTGCATCTAACATAGAGGATGAATACAGAGAGAGCCTGAAAATAGTAATGCGTGCAACAAGATATCAGTAGAAATGAGAAAAGATGGTGCTGGACTTTTGTAGCGTAGCAAAACAAATAATTGAAGGTCTAAAATATCCTCACCAAGAAGGAATAAACACCAATGGCGATATGCTCATAGATGTCCTTTCCAAGAAAGGGCGCAAAAAATGCATAAAACGCAACAGATAGCAGGAAGAATACTGTTATAGCCACAACCTGTGCATCAAGGAGAAGTGAGAATGAGCACGTCAGGATGATGACCTTGAAAGCAAGTAAAGATAAAGACTTTAGTGTCACACTGGTCAAGAGAAGCATCTAAAGGCCATTCCAGCACAAATATTAGGTTGGGAAATCATAAAATAAAACTGTAAGTTTTGAATACCATACGCGCTAAGAAGATGATTATACATGAATATCTGCAATGCGGACAGCTATAATAAAAGAAGCATATACAAATTTTTGAAAAGATAAAAATAAATACAAATATGGGCAGGCCTATGCTAATTCATTTTTTAATGTCATCCTAGTTATACTAGCAATTAGTAGACTGTTTTAGCCAAACCAATGATATATAATACTGATTACTGTTGACACTTACACTTACCAATGATCTTTGAATATGGAATGTCCTTTTTTATTATTTTTATTTTATTTTATTTTTTGATAAGAGCAATCATGAATATGAGATATCTATTAATTATGAAGAATTAGATTTTTACTCATTTCACTAAACCAAAAATCTTCATAGCTGTATTTTCGTATTTGCAGAGAAAAGAAAACCTTCTTCAATCATATTCTTGATCTTTTCTCAAAAATTATACTCCCTCCGTCCCTAAATTATTGTCTTGCTTTCTTTTTTTGTCCGTCCTTAAATAAATCTCTTGTTTGAAACTTTCCTTTTTAAAACATCACTTTTACCATTCTACCCTTACTTTTTCTTCCTACTTTAATTATGAGCCACATGCACATGGACATTAAAGTAAACTACACACTATACCAATATTAATAATCAAGTCAATTGTTTTTTCTTAATCCGTGTGCCAGGTCAAACAAGACAATAATTTAGGGACGGAGGGAGTAACATTCTCCTTTTTACAGCAAAAAGACAAAGATAAAATTAAAAGTTTTACATTATCCCTTTAAATAAGAGGGCTTGTTTACACCATTTTTATTTGCAACGTCCTCAAATGAACAAAGAAATCATGTTTTCTAGATATATCTTTTTCCTAACAAAGTTACATAGTAAAAGACTGTTCAAGAAGTTATATAAAGCTTTGAATATTTGAAACCAATGCCAAAGCAATGGCTCGTAGCATTTATATTGGTTGATAAAGCCAGTGGCGGAACCAGCTTTTTAGTCTAGGGTGTGCGGAATAGTAAAGAAAAAAAATCAATTAGCCATAATTAAAATAATAACAAATAAAAATATATAACTATTCAACTATTTTCTCATAACTTTTATTAGCGTCATCTATTGAATGCTCAATGAAATAATTTAGTCAAAACTTTGTTAGCATCATCAACCCTTTCTTTTGCTACTCCCTCCGTTCCACTCAAAAGGTCCACGTTTGAAATGTCTAATAATTAACGGATATATAAGTAGTATTAGAGTTTGACATAATTACAAAAATATTTGAGCATAGTCAAGATGTTTATAGCATATGTGGAGGGTAAAGTTGAAAGATTTATGGAAATCCTAGGCATAATTTTTTAAAGTGAACAATTTAAGTGGAACATCCCAAAATAAAATAGTGGACTGCTTCCCTGCAACAGAGGGAGTATTATTTACTACTCTTTAAGTAAATGTCGAGTCAAATTATACTTTTGAACTAATTAAACATTTTGAAATCTCATTTAGCATACTTAGAAGACTAGATTTACATTACCAATATTTAAATATTACTCCCTCCGTCCCAAAAAATAGTCTCATTTGACAAGTCAAACTTTTTAAGATTGTAGCTTTAGAAATAAGACTATTTTTTTTGGGACAAACCAAAGAAGAAAGAGGGACTCTTTTTTTTGGGAGGGATGGAGTATTACTTTTACAAAGCACTTCATGATTTGTACTCGAAATACTACATTGTTGATATTTAAAACTTTTTTTTTTCTTTGGAACCATTAATATGGTTCTTTGTTTCATAAGTAATATTTTTCATTAAATGCAATAATCTAGACATCTTGATTAAAACAAAAGGTATGTGTTAATACAGAGAGATAGATGAAGGAAAAGTCAGAGGGAAGGTATGGTAATAAATAGGAGAATATCGTACTCCTTTGAGACGAACATTCGTACTTTTGCCACAAATGTTGGAACTAATTCAATTTTTTTAATCTGTTTAATCATCCAGATCATACATCAAATAAAGAAGGCTAAAAAACAGGGACAATACGAAAGAAAATACATAATTAAATTTCCAATAACAGATTACTACGTACAAAACAAAAGAACCAAAAAGAAAAAAGAACATAAATTAAACTGTTAAACTGGGGGACAAGTATACTGTTCCCTGGCCTAAAAATTCAGAAAATTGCACTTTGCCATCCAAGCTAGTAAGGCTTTATTTATAATTTCCTGTATAAACTAATTTATAAATAGTAAATAATTGTTGCAAAACTAATTTATAAAAATACTAGGTAATTTTTTTCCAAAAGTTGAGATAGTGCAGCTGTACAACATAGCGAATAACTAATTCCGCCCCAGGATAAACCATTGCACTGTAATATAAAACAATTCAAGCACGTACACTGACTAATGACAAGGTTCTAATTTAAGAAATAGATAACTATATACTCAATCAAACAATTAATACTTTATTACTACCGCTTTCCACAAAAATGTGTTAATATACAAGATAGATAAATTACCCCTCGAGGAACATTGTTGGTTCCTCAAAAACTATTAGTAGTGTATTGATAGAATATCAATCATTGGATAACCACTGTAAGTAACAATAAGATGCAGAAAAAATCAGTTCACTAAAGCACATTTCTCTTATCCTAAACACTATCGCAAAAAATCTGAATTTTTTGTCAGAAAGGAAAGCTAAACACAAACCAGCCACGGGTCATAATTCAGAGTACCTAGTCACATCTAGCAATTCTTGTTGGATTATCAGGATCTCTATCCCATGAAAGCAAAATAAAGCTAACTAAAATGATAGAGCAGCTTTGAAGACCATAACTCATAGGCTCTACTTATTCATGTAGAAGTGAAGAGAACAATAAAGTTGACATGTTAATCGATAAAGATGAGGCTTCTCAGTTGAACAAAATTTATTTATTTTGTGGGTTGGGTGAGGGGAGGAATAGGATTTTCTTTGAATCTCTTGATTTCAATTTTTTTGCTTGTAGACTATGTCCTTATTTATGGATAGCTGTGCTTCTGGGCATTTTTTCTTACTTCCTACCTTAACATTGAAAAAAAAAAAAAAAAAGACCAGTTAGTGAATTGGTGACCATCCATTACTATTACTATTTGCAAACATGAACAATTTTCACTTTGCAACCTTGAATGACTTTTTAGTTGCCGAATTACATCATCCTAATTTTCATCAAAAATGTTGGTTCTACTCTCCACACTCATTGGCGTACTAAGTTGCCTTCTGGCAAGCGGGTGGTGAAGTAGAGAATGCCATCCAGCAGATAGGTTATGTGGCACAGTAGAACCTAGAGTTCACTTTTTCCTATCCAATACTATGTTTGGACCAGAGTCTGTGACACAAACTTTTTTGCAAATGCACAAATCTGAACTGGCAAATAAATTAGAGTTCAATAAGTGCGTAGTCATTCATGCCAAGTCTCTAGATAAAACCCTTCTGAATCCATTTCAGTATTCTCGGTAGTAGTAACAGAAATGTCAATCGAAGTGTTACATAAACTTCAACATTTTAAAGACGCGCTACACATCAATTGGTAATTACCCCACAACTCAAGTAATTACAAATTAGAAATTAGTCAAACCCCAAGCATCAATACAACACTACACACACACACACACAAACCTAACTGTAAACTGAAATTTCAAGACAACATCATAATCCAACACACAAATCTTGAGGAAGTAAATTAAAGAAGAAATATGAAAATTAGCATAAAATCAATTATATGCAAAATCTAGTACTTTAACAGCAAATCGCCCCTTCGTAAACCCACATTTCGAGTTTTCAACTGATCAAACACACACACACACGAAACATACCTGAAATGTGTGCGCAGGCAGTTCCCATCCATGGCGCCTAGGCATGTTCAAATAACTGAGTCAAAACGTGTCAATCAAACACTATTTGCAGTCAATTAACCATAAAAAGAACCAATCCTCACTAAAACTCAGAATGTAAACGCAAATCAAGTCACAAAAATGGTCAAACCACAAGGTCAGTACTGGTCAAGTTCTTGTTTTTCTCTCGCCTCCCCATTACTTGAAGTGGGGAAAAATGAGATTTTGATCTTGACCCAGATGTTAAGAACTTAATTTATGGTGACCCATTAACTTAGATTCTTAGTCAGTAGTAGGGTTTTTGGCGTTTGATTTATCGATCAGTGAGCCCCCGCGAAAGAAGAAGAAAGAAAGCAGAAGAAAACAAGAAAATGGGTCTGCGAAAAACTAACTACTGTATATAAAAGTGTGCTTTCTCCGTAGCGCTTTATCCAACATTTTTCTGCCCTCCCAAGCCTATTTATTAGTAAGGCCTTTTTAATTTAAATAGGTATATATATATATATATATATATTTATATAAAGGAAATTGTTATTAGCATCTAAATTCTAATGGCAGCACTTTTTGATGTTTTATTATTTTATTTGTATTAAATATATCACAAATCAAATTATAGAGTATCGTAATTGAAATAGAGCTAACACCGACGTTCCATACATATTACTCTTTTCTGTTTTAGTTTATTGAAAATCATCAAAATGAATGAATTTTGACTTTTGAAATTTAAACAATATAAACTTTGTCCTTACGTAGACATTAGAAACAAAAATTAGCTCAGATTTAACATTGACCTAATTGCATTAATGCATAATAGCTGACGAAAGTAGAATTTTATCCATATTTACGAGTACAATGGGAATACAAATAGTTATCATCAAACTAATTACATTAATCCATCATTGTAGATGAAAATATAACTTGTACTTTTTGAGAAAGTATAACCTTTAACTACTTGGCAATTTGATTTGGTGGTCTAACTTGTTTATTACTCTTTCATTTATATCTTCACACATGGGTCATGAGAATATTTTGGTTGTTAACACATAATTATCACTACTTTCGAGTTCCGTCTTGAAATAAATGTTTATTTTGTGCTTTTATAAGACTAAGACTTATGTAGAGGAGTTAATCTTTTTACTTTCTTTATTTTTCAATAGTTCAACCCTATTAGATTTAAGAGGAGTAACATTTAATTACATTTTGGACTATATATAATCTTGTTCTTATTTTTTGGGTGGGTGGGTGGGCATTGGTTACATTCACAGGTATGAACTGAAAAGAGACATTCTTTAATTTGGATTAATTAATTTTGGTGATTAACAAAAGAAAAAGGTAAATATGTTGACCTTCTTAATTGAGGTTTCCCTCGATAATTGTTTTACCATTATTAGATCCTCTACATAGTGAAAACAGAATTGCTATTCGAACTAGTTGGTTATTAAGTTGGAATAGTTACATATGTGAGCAAGTGGGCCCATCAATTATATGAATGAATGAATGAATGATTCTTTTTAACTCTTTTGTAAACTCTTGAAAGAAAACTCCATGAAAGACCTTAATTTGTCTGTACACTAACGTTCCATATAGTCATGATAAGGTATTCGACGAGAAAGATCCATTATTGGGCAACATCAACACCGAGCTCAAAGTACATTGCACGGATTGGTGTCTTGAGAGACAACAAGGAGAGACTAACGCGTGAATATATTCTCGTCCATCTACACTTATAAAGTGTGCATCATTTGCATTCTGAGATCGAAAATTGCATATCCAATTCATCCTTTGAGTTAGTTATAATATATTGATTAACTGTGTGGGGATAAAAATTGGTGACTAGCATGCAGTTGACGAGTGGGGGAAGTATGGAGTTGATGTTCACTTTAGATTTATAAGGAATATATAGATACTATGAAATTGTGGCAATAAGGAAAAGAATAACATTTTGATCTTCTAGGTTTTCACATATGTAAGTTGTTCCTTGTGTATGTTGCCATACTGTGCCCGGAGGTTGTTTGCCCTACTTGTATACACACTATATTAAGGCTCAACACATGTTTGGTATCATTGGATGCCTTAGAGCCCGTTTGATGAAACGTTTTCAAAGTGTAGTTTTTTTCTAAAATACAGATTATTTAAAATGTAAATTTTTTAATAACGGTTTTTTTCTTTATAAATGTGTTTGGGGTAGAGGTGCACAAACTGTTCAAACCGTTGGTTCGCCAAATCGCTATTGTACAAACCATAACCGAACCGTATATGGCGGTTTCGGTTCAGCTTCGATTTTTTTAAACCTTTTTTGTTTTATTTTTTAAAAACAACTATTATAAAGTGTTATATTTTTTTAAATTTTTTTCAAAAGCTATAAATTGTAAAAACTTTAGTTATGAAAAATTACAAGTATAAATTTTTTTGCAAAAGTTTTGTAATAATAACAAAAAATTTAGAACTCAAAAAAACTTACAATAAAAGTTTAGGAAATGAAAAATAAAAGTTTAGGAACTCAAAAATTTTAAAATTAGCTACTTTAGCTGTTCAAACTGCCGGTAAACCGAGTCGTGGAATCGGTGGTTCCGATTCGAGGACGGTTCCGGTTTTGGCAGTTTTCAAGGCGGTTGTTCCGCTCCGAACCATTTTGGCACCTCTAGTCTGGGATATAAATTCAAAAAACAGTTTTTTTCCAACGTTTAAAAACGCAGTTGCGTTTAGAAAACACAAATTTTTTTTTACAGCAACCTTGAAATGATAAGTTAAAGAACAAGCTGAGTTTTGGCAAAACGGAGGATCAAACAGACTCTTAGTATTAAAGGTGCCCAAACGGTTCAAACCGCCAGTTCGTCAAACAGCTATTGTACAAACCGTAACCGAATCGTATATGGCCGTTCCGGTTTCTCAAATTTTTTTATTTTTTTGGTTTTATTTAAAAAAACTGTTATAAAGTGTACAAAAAAATTTTATATATTATTTTTTATTTTTGCAAAAGCTATAAATTGTAAAACTTTAATTATGAAAAATTACAAGTATAAATTTTTTTGCAAAAGTTTTGTAATGATAACAAAAATCTGATAACTCAAAAAACTTACAATAAAAGTTTAGGAAGTTAAAAAAAAAGTAAAAAAAAAAAAAAAGGGAACCGGAGAAAAACAATGAAAAATAAAAGTTTAGGAACTCAAAAATTTAAAAATTAACTACTTTGGCAAACCGCCGGTTCGGAACCAAGATTGAACATGCGGTTTGGAACCGAAAAAGAATTGGCGGTCACAATTTTTGATAAATAGAAACCGAAACCGAACCGTAGAATAGACGGTTCGGTTTGTCACGGGCTTTGGCGGTTTTCAAAGCGATTCGGTGGTTAATGATGTTTCATAAACAAGAGGGGAGGTTCTCAAGGCAAACATGAAAATCAAGGGTGCCAATGAAAAGTTAACTATTGCTGCCTTTATACTCAAATTATTGTTTTTTTTTTTTTTATCCATCTTAAAATAATTGTCTTATTTGAAAGTTTTTTTTTTAGGACAATATTTTTAATATTTTATTTTTATTTTTTCTTTCTTCTCTAATTATGGGCCACATGTACATAAATATTAAAAAAATTTATACATTATACTAATATTAATAATCAAGTTAATTATTTTTTTCAATTTGTATGTCAAATTAAATAAAATAATAATTTGGAACGGACAGAGTAGCATAATTGGAAGTTTGGAACAACCAATCATTAATGGCTGGCTGCCTGCAATAGTGACGCTGCGTATCTTTCCACGGCAATGAGTTGTGCTTTTTGTTGGACGTCCACTTTCAAGGAAATACCCGTTGACTTGATATCTAAGCACTTACCCATAAAGCAAAAAACTTGACTAATTTGAAAAGATCAATGCTCATTTATTTTCTCTATACCTTGGCTTGTGAGAATTTATAATTGGTAAAAAGAGCCGAGTACGAAATATTCCATAAATAGATTGTTCTATACAAATACTTAGGACATGTTTGGTAACCAAATTAAGAGCTTAATTAGGAAAGTTTTAAGTGATATTAAAAATAAGATTGTTTGATAATGCAATATTATATCACTTAATAAATTAAGTATCTCTTAAAAATAGCCAAAATTTTAAGTCAAAAGATGATATCTTAATATTTTAAGCTCTACTTTTTCAGACATCAGTTTTCAGAGCTTAATTTTCAATTTTAACAAACAGGCCCTAAGAGCAGTGGTAAAGTCATTAAGCCAACCCATTAAATTAGATTTCAAGTTATTTGACAAGCAATTATTGTACTTAGATATTCTATCTCTTTTACTCAAAAGTTCATGTTTGAAATGTTAAATAATTAAAAGATACTATATAAGTATCATTAGAATTGGTTATAATTACAAAAATATTGAACATAGTTAATATGTTTATACCATATGTAGATGATAAAGTTATAAAATTATAAAGATTATAGATATTATTTTTAAAAGTGAACTCTTTAATTGAAATATTCTAAAATAGAATAGTGAACTATTTACCTGAAATGGAGAGAGTATTATATCTATATTACAATACAAGGGCCTTTATACGTGTGCAATTAAGTTGGGACAACTACCGGCTCAGATTTACCGAGTTACTAAAATCCAACGGTCAATAATCACAACGAGAGTTCGCACGTGTGAAGGACAGTTAATCTATCGACTCCCTCCTTATTGCGTTCGGAGTCGTCTCCTTGCCCCTTCCCCCGTTGGAAAAGGTCTCCCGTTGAAAAAGGTCTCTAATCTCCATCCCTCGTGGAAAAGGATTGTGGTTCTACAAAACCCACCACCCACCATCTTCGTTTTTGTTTTCTAAATTTTCAGAAACCCCCAGAATTCGGCACCCACCGTCTTCGTTTTCTTCCTGCGATTCGGTACCCACCATCTTCGTTTCTAAATTTTCGAAACCCCGAATTCGACACCCACCGTCTTCGTTTTCTTCCCGCGATTCGGTTTTGGTTGTTTTTCTCTCGGTCATCTCGGTTTGTACGATCACGCTTCTGTTCGTCCTCACACACCGAATCAATCAATCAGTTTTCCTCTTCAATTTGTTCTTTGTTTCGAAATCCAAGGCATAGCTCACGCTTTGGTTTCGATTCATTTTACGCCCGAATCAATCAATGCTTTGGCTTGCAATTTGGTTTGATTTTTGAATAATATTTTTGATGCTTTTCTCGATTTTTATTATTAGGTTGATTGAATTTGTGCGCTTCTTCAACATCTGGGTGGTCTACTACAACACAGTTCTGCAGGTTCGTTCTGAATAAATCATTTTCACGGATTACGCTTTGGTTTTTTACACGGATCGTCCTCTCTCTCTGTACAAAACGAATGATCGTAGCAACATGAATTGGAGTTGTATTTAGAGTCGTAGCTTCAGATGGTGTGAGTTTCTACTCTGTTTATAGTTTCGGAATATGTAGAGGCTTAAATATATGTGGAATATTATATTCTTTATATCTTCAAAACTATTCATGTTACCTATGAAAAGCATGCATACTACCTATTTGATAAAAGCCTCAAAAATGGCAACACACTCCACCAATGTGCCACATTAAGAAAATGAATACATCTCCCGAACCTTTACATTTTTACATTTCCGCATACACTTTTTTGTTTACAATCGGTTATAATGAATTGAATATGGTTTTTAATTGAAGAATCACATTTTTGCATACATTTTCACAAAGTGAAAATTGGTATTCAATTATAGTAGTATCTCCAGTTTACTTCTCTTCAAATATTGCAAGTTTTTATCGCGATTGTATAATCAAATTTTTGAAGCACCAAGCAAAGACAAAAAATGAGTCTATTGTATTTGCTTTATTTGTAATTCTGATGTTTGGATTATTATAGCTCTTTAGCATTTGACTAATGAGTAAATATTTACTATATGCACCAAGTACCATGTGCTATTGTGAGCTATTTCATCTACTTTTATTATAATTTTTTTTTGTGTGTGAATGATGTAGAACTTCTTATCTTTCTATTTTATCGTAAAGCAATTTGTATTTTATTCATATTATAATATTCCTTTTTCTTAATTGGATGCAATAAAATAATTTTGATTAGAAAGGTGGAGACTTTGTGTTTAAAGAAAGGTCCGTAAATTTAGGGGATTAGCTTTTGATTTCAAAATGAAACCTTTTGATTTATAACATAGTTATTTTTATCAATCAACTTCTTATAGACCTCGGGTGTCATATTTGGCGAATGACCTCTTATCTCTTATAGAACTTCGCTTTCACCGAAAGATTGGACTATGTTAAGTCAATCTTGAGTAAGTAGAGTCTTGATTTCTGTAACCCCCAAAAAAAAAGAAGTCTTCATTTAAGTAGACGCATTTTATTTTATTTTTGTTTTGTTTTGTTTTGTTTGTTGTTGTATAATTGAAGTTTGAATACTTTTTGGCTTGAGAAATATGGTATTAAGGTTTTGATTATCACTAAAAGATAAGATTGAAGAGTAAGGACTCAAAGGATATCCAGAAAGTTGGAATCTGAAGATGGGAGCCTTTGAGCCTCTCACATGTGCTCATATATTATTGCATTGAATTGAAAACTGTTATTATATTACTAATTGAAGCTTAAAGTGTGTAGAGTGTTTTAGCCATGTGAGCAAGGTGAATTCGAGTCCGTGGCGTTTCGTCCTTATCTTTCTCTCCTCTCTCTGTATGAATTCTTCTTCAATTCGTACTCCTTTTCGTTTTGATTTCTTTCGCCTGCAATTTTCCAGTCGATTTGTATCAGTGGCAGGTTCGTCCTATCTCTTTCTCCCTCTTTCTGTACTGTTTGCTTTTTTTGATTTATGTCAACTAAATTAATGCTTGCTTAGAAGCTTTAGTTTGTGCGATATGTAATTGGCATTACATTATAAGATTTCCTTCTTTTTTTTGATACTGAAATGTGTTTGAAAGCAAGAACAGCTAGAATGCTAGATGTAACACAAAGGCTATATGTAGACAATGATTAATTACAAAGGCAAACACATAATAGATCCAAAAAATATTAATCAGGCAGAATGGGTGAGAGTGATCTCAAGGATTTCGTATGATTAAGATGCTAAAATAGTAAGCCGGAAAGAAATACGCTATGAATGTTGTTTCCCATAGGAAGTGGTTACATGGCCAACGAAAAAATGGTCAACGAAATTGGACCTAAAATTTAGTCAGAAGGACCTAAAATGGTCAACTAAATTTTAGGTCCAATTACATCGCTAACTAAAAAGAAGTCTTTTTTATGTCTTAAATCATGTTGCAAAGGTTTAATTTCTTTGGTGGGTCGATTTTTTATTTCTCTCTCTCTCTCTCTAAATCACGCCAGTCTATACTTATATGCATATGATTAATTTTCTTTGTGATTGACATTTTGGTTTGCTTTGAAGCAAAAATTAAACATTGAAAAAAAATTATTTCTTAAATCATGTTACAAAGGTTTATAGAGAGATGAAACCTTTGGTGGGTCGATTCTTTTCTCTCTCCCTCACTCTAAATCACAGTCTATCCTTCCCATTTGTCGTCCCATAGCCATATTCACAACCACTTTCCTTCCCCCCCTCCCTTTTCTTTGAGGGGCTAAGTTGGAACGTGATCAGTATATGAACCTTTATGGTCGGCGACTACAACAACGTTTATTTTTCAGTGAATCTAATCCCTTTCATTTCCGTCTTTCTTGAATTCTTGCTTTACAGATTAGGCCTGGTCAAGCCATTGGAAAGAGGGACTCTCTCCGAAGAGAAGGCAAAGTGGTTCATTTAGACTTTCATCTCTCCTTCCCCAAACTGTAAGTCCTCCCAAATTAATTTTCCTTAATTTGATTGTTTTTTCTCCTCTCATTTATTTGTGTTAATTTTTGTTTTTGCTATACCCGAATGTTTTAGGTCTTTTTAAAGTTTGATTTGGTTTGATTTGTACTCTGGAAATTTTGAGATTCCGACGGATAGTATATCATGTTAATTTTATTTCTGGAATTTCATAACTTTAGGGTTTGTTTTTGTTTTCTCTATAACCGATTTAACTTGATTTAAAACAATGTTGTGTTTTTAAGCATATGGTTTAACTGAAAATTATCGTTGTCTTTTTTCTACATTGGATACTTTTTCTTGAGAGAGAGGAAGAAAGAGAGAGAGAGACGTGTGTGTGTGTGTATGTGTGTGTTTCTTGGTTGAAGGTTGTTGCCTGGGTTAGGTGGGTTGGGTCTTCTATTGAACTTGGTTCTGTGCTTTGTTTAAGTTCCTTTTATTCATAGCTAAGTTTCGTCCTTACATACCCTTTGATACTTTTTTTATATTTATTTAATCATCTTTTCAATATGGATGAATCTTTATAAAATTGAACTTTTATATTTTTGTATAGTTATATCTGGGACAATTGGTTCTTTGGTGTTCCTAAGGATAGGTTGTTGTATGTCTATATCACCCTGTAATTAAGAATTTTTGACTTTGACATGATCTTATGTTTTATCTTTTTTATCTTATTTGTTTCACGGCAGAAATTTTATGAGAGTTATTCAAGCAAGGCCCGACCAAAGCCCAGGAGCCAACAATAGGCTTCCCACGAGGAAGACGTTGGTCATCGTCTTAAGGCGAAGTTGCAGGTTGCTGAGCAGAAACGGTTCAATTTTTTTGTCATTAGAATTGTTATTGTTTAGCTTTTTTTCTTTCTTTTGAGTTATTGTTTACCTTCACTGGTTGATCCAATTTGTTTTGCTAAAAAACTGTGAAGCTTTAATTATGTATGGTTTGTAGTACATGTCTTGGTTAAGCTTTGATGAAGGGCCTTTCCATGGAGAATTTAGTTTTTTTGACAAATCAGGTAGTTCCTTATTTGGTTTTTGAAAAGGGTTTCATGTGACAAGGACATCACAATAGTTTGGCAACTTTTGTCCGGTATAACTATGTTTAATCTTATCATTTATCAAACATTATTACTAAAATCTTATTTCCCTATTTGTCAACATATCCTTTATTACTTCCTTTTTGGCTTGAGGAATTTTTGTCCTTGGTTTAAGCTTTGGTTAACATGCCAAAAAATAAAAAAGAAAGTTGACCTTATTACAGTGTGTTACCCAACTATGTTAACAACTTTGATTAACATGTCATTGTTTGTGTTTTCTATCCAATTGCGACACATTCTCACTGTTGGGGTTCATACTCTTTTGATGTAGTCCAGGGTAGCACCGTGCCATAGGCACGGGCACAATGACCTAGTTTTATTTTAACTCATGTTAATGGAAAATAATCTCATTCTAGAAAGATGGTTAAGACATATTACCAATGCATCATTTACTAATATAAACAGTTAAACACGTGGCATAGACGTTGAGCATGTAAACTTGAAAATCAATCTGAAATGGTAAAATTATATCAAACTAATCGAGTAATAAAGAGAAAAAAAAAAAAAAGGTGAAATGTTATAATACAAAGTATGTTGCTTATTTCTCCATTATGTAGAAAAATGAAAAGAAACTAAGGCTCCGTTTGTTTCACGGAAAATGATTTCCGGAAAATGTTTTCCTTATTTTCCGGTGTTTGGTAACATTTGGAAAATGTAGTCAATGTAAAATGTTTTCCGAGTCAATGGAAAATGAAGCTTTTAAAATGACTTACGATTCAATTTCCGTAAGTCATTTTCCAAAACTTGTTCATTCCAATTTTCTCCTAATATCACCTTTGCACATATGTTTTCCGTAAAAATTTCATGAGTTTGCCAAACATCGGAAAATGTTTTCCGACATATTTTCAAAAGATTTACCAAACACCTGAAAATAGAACATTTTCATTTTCCGGAAATCATTTTCCAGAAATCATTTTTCGGAAGTTATTTTCCTTAAAACAAACGGAGTCTAATTAAAAAACAGACAAAACCCATATTATATAATCCACAAGATTCGTGCGTGATTTTGACCACAAGATTTGTAGGCAATTTCGACAAACGAAACACCGTACGATTGTAGTGCTCGACGAGTTAATTATTTCTATTAAAAACGAAGTTTAATGGTAGAATTTTAATATTAGATAAATTACTAACCTCTTTATTACTGTTTAAGTTATTACATAATAAACTAGAAAGTTTTTATGCTATTGATATAGTTAATGGGTCAAACTTGTGCTACTTATTGTTTATTTGAGATAGTACTTGTTAAATGAGTTTAGGGGTGAATAAAAATACTACAAATTATATATTTATAATTTTAAAAAAATATAATTATATTTCAAATTTGCATATAAAAAACATAATACTCGACAGTATTTCTCTTTCTGAATTACTTACAAGGCAAGAGAAATTACAAAATATCACACTCCTATTACTCAAGTAGGTGGGTCCCTAAAATATTCCGGAGAATCTCAGTAGGCAAGTTTGACTTGACTTGAGTAGAGGACACAACTAACTGAGCACTGATGAGCAGCAGCAGCCCCCTTCTTTATTAAAGTAAAGTTGTTTTATTATTGAAAATGGACTTTGGTACTCCTTCTATTTTAAAAAAAAATTGACGTTTTAGAAATAAATATTTAATTAAAAAAAGATAGTTATTGAAAGAAGATAAATTAATTATAAGTTAACAAATATATCTTTATTATAAGTTAACAAATATATCTTTATTAAATATTTTTAATTGTTGTGTTAGGAGTAGTTGAAAAGATAAATTAGAAGGAGATAGTTATTAAGAGAAGATAAAATATTTAATAAAGAGATAATCAATTATTAAAACTTATGAGAAAACAAGGATAAATTAGGTAAAACATGCATTAAAAACTTAAAATAACAATCTTTTTGTAATAAATATTTAAAGCTAAAACGATAAATATTTTGAAACGGAGGGAGTATTTTATTTGTCACAAAGGGTGGTTAAGATGGACGGACCCTTAAATTAGTTAGCTAATTAGTGCTTTGCTTTGCTTTGCTGCATTTATAATTTGGAATCTTCTCTCTCATCTCTCATCAACACTTTTTCAAATGAATATAATTAATTATCACAAACATCGTTTATTCAGTCTTTCCACGTCACGTACTTACGTGTGGCTTAAACTCTTTTTTTTTTTTTTTTTTTTGTGTGTATTTAAAAATACCAAATTTTTGATCAAATTATGTGTTATTTGATATAACAAATGTGGTATAAAAATAAAATTAAAAATTATAATTAATGCATTACATTCGACACATTATTTAATATAAAAAAATTTGACTCTTTGGTGCATAACATTACTCTTTTTCTTATAATTATAATTTATAAATACTACAGTGGAGTACTACATTATGAAATGTCCTAACGTTACTCTACACCAAATTAATCTCTATCTTTGCTTAAAACTGTCACAACAGAACAATCTAGCTATGGCTTTGTAAAAGAGAAATCCAAATGATGAGTTATTACTTCTTTTATATCTCCACGATCATCATTGTTATGTCGTGATTCTCGCCCGCTAGGCCTGCCATGATTATGATTAGAAGCTTCCAGGTCAGAGAGTTCGGTGTCTGAGATATAAGACCTGGGTGAGACCGGAACGTCGATTTCGCTCTCGGCCACACTGGACCTGTGCTTGTGACTGTGGAGCAAATGAATGGGTGAAGAGGCATGACTTGGTGTGGTATTGCCGCTAGCATTTGACATGTCAACTGATTCCCCGGCTTTGCGTAGCTTCTTTCTGTCCTTGGCAGCGTTTCGCCATTTCTTAAGTGCCTTGGCTGTTTGCTCCTCAAATATTGATTGTTTCATGTGTGATCCCATCTATAATATTCATCATTTCCATATTGTTTGATTGAGATTTTATAAGAATCCTTTATTAATTACAAAATAAATGAAGATGAATATATATATATATATATATGTTACTCATAACTTACTTGAGTAACCAAGGCATAGAGAGGGAAAGTGATGTAACTGCAGATGAAGTGAAGAACAACCCCCAAAGTAACTCTCAAAATGATTGCTGCTATGTTCTCATGGAAACATGACTCTATCCCAAACTCATACTGCAATCATTTGGATATGTATGTATGTTAATTTAAGACCCAAATTTAATGGCTAAAACGGATCGTTTTAAGTTGGACCAAAACACGCTCCCAAACAAGCTCTAAATTAAAATAAATAATTAATCATCACTTACCACCGTCCATAAGAAGAAGGCCATTTGAAATGCATTCTGAAGCAAGTAACCAAAATGGAATAAATTAATTATTCTTTATGTAGTAATTAAGAGAAGGAATATTGAAGTTTGAGAATTGAGACCTGAAATAAAGTGAAGTGAATCAAGAAAAGAACCAATTGGGGACTGTTAAACCAGAAGAACTTGTTGGTGGGCTCCACCACAGGAGCACCTCTAACAACAGTTTCCCTATCTTGTATTTGTTGTCCCATCTCCATTATCACCAGCTCCAGCTTTGTTCCAATCAGCAAAAGTATCTAATACACCACACCACTCACAATTCACTCACACTTGCTATTTCAAGAAAATTTTGATTTTTGCATTGCAATTAATTAGCCATTGACGAATAAGAAACAAGGATTTATTACCACAAGTGGTACTAATGAGAGATAAGCAAGTGTATGCCACTCTGCAATTCAAGAAAATGAATGTTCAGAATATATATTAACAACATAATTATCAAAAATAGTGTGTGTGTGTTTTGCAAGGTTTGACACTAGATGATTTCATTTATATAAATTTTATGGATGATATAAATTACGAACAAAGATATCTATACGTCAAGCGATTTGTTGATCAAATGTTTGATGCTGCTAATGGTCAGTTGTCAAACTCGTATTTTGTGTGTGTGTGTGTGTGTGCGCGCACGAGAGAGAGAGAGAGAGAGAGAGAGAGAGAGAGAGAGAGAGAGAGAGATGACTTACTATAAACATTTACAAGCAAGAAAATGATTGCAAAAATCCAGAGGGGTACACTGCCCAACAAAGAGGAAGGAATGTATCAGCATTACATTACAGGGCCAAATTATTTTGCTACAGCAATTAGTTTTGGAGAATTCTACCTTCAATTGAAAATCTTGAAACCGACAGTGTGTGTGTGTGTGTGTGTGAGAGAGAGAGAGAGAGACCTTATACCCAAAACAACCTTGAAGTCATCTTCCATGGACCTCTTAATGTATTTATGAAAATCAAATTTGCTATTCGGACCAAAGTGTGCCTGAAAGATTAAAATGTCATATTTTGAATGATGGATTTTAGTATAGCAATTCAAGCATCACAAGCACATAACTAGATAGTGAAGATCACTATTCACTCACATTGATAAATCCGTTGCGAATGGTCAAATAGTCCACCTTCGATATTGAACCGAAGAATTGCCTGAAGAATGCTACCTGTTGCATATCTCACATCTTAGTTACAGAGTGTGTACATGTGTGTGAGCGGGAAGAAGAAAGAAAAGCGGCCCATCACTCCACCCAAGCCCAATATTTGCTATGGGCCTTGTTTTGAGAAAATCCGCTTTAAACAAGTGCAAGGAAAATTATAAATCTTACAATCCATCGTATCCCTGGTTTTGTAGATAGTCCAGTATGACGCTTCACAAACGAGGTTTGATGCGCGAATCTAAATCGTGCAGGATCTGTAAGAACGAAAATCAAGTCCATTTAGACCAATGGCAATTGATGACCCAGCCCAACCCAAGATAAAAGGCCCAATGGGCCTAGTTCAATGCAGTCACTGAGAGGAGGGGAAAGAGGTTGTAAGTTGTGACTAAAACATTAACAAGAAAATGAAATATACCGTTGGTGAATTGATATTCCAAAGAGGATGTTTCTGTCTCCCAAGCCTTCCATTTCTTCATCTGGCAAACACGTATCGTCAAGCCTAATCTTTATGGGCCATCCCAGTCTAAGGCTAAAATGGGTTAACCCAATATAAGTTTAAAACATTCTGATGGGCTTTGAAGGAAAAGAAACTTACTTTGGCTTGGCCCAGAGCAATAATTATGACGCTGTAGAGAACATGGAAGACGGCAAGGACAAATATAAATATATGCAACTGGTGCAACCCTGAATATGATATGAGGGACACCTTTCCCTATTTCCAATAAAAAAGTTCAACAAGAAATTAGAATTAGGTCTGTCTCTTTTAAACTTTCTTTGTTATAAAAATATAAAGGATGGATCAAAATAAATACATAAAACAATTATAGATGACGTGAATCGATAACGAGTTTTTGTTCGAAAAGAAAAAAGGGATTATTCGAGCTCAAATGTGACCCAACAAGATTTAAGTCTCATTGGATATGAAATCTTTCTCTTTATAGAAGTCAAAGATAAACGTATTGATCGAAATCAAGACTAGTTTGGTTGTGAGAGTGATTTGAATAGAGACCTTGCTTAATTAACTACACTTTCTAATGATTGCACGAGTCATTAATTTGTACCACAAGTAGTGAGAGAATAAGGGTCCGTTTGACAATAGTCCTTACTTTTGCTTGGCAATAGTCTTTCTTTTCATCCGAAGCGGCTAAAACTCTACGAAATATCATATCTTCAGCATATGAAAGTAACTTGCGGCGCTCGTGATCGCCATCATCATCGCTGCCGCCACCTCCTGATTTCTTGGAATCCTTCTTGTCCTCATATTTCTTATCACATGGAAGCAATGTGTCTCCAAGTTTAGCAGGAATGCATATCTTTGCAACATAAGTTGTACCCACCGTAAGTAGTAACGATATGAATCCCAATAACATCAACTCTGCAGTCCAAACCAAATAGCAAATTTTGAAATTATCAAAATTAATAACTGGCCTGGCTTTATTTAGTTAGACTTTTCAATTCTTTTTTTCTTTTGAATTTACAAAAATTAATTGTTATATGTAGAAAAGAAGCTAAGGGCGGTGATTTTAACGGTTAGTCTATTCAAAGTTTTATAACTTTTTTACGATAATGACCGGAGATAGAAAATAAAATGATCGATATTACCTAGCTAGCAGCTAGATAGAGCAAATTAAAAATTAAGTAAATGGAATCAAACGGACCTGCTTTAATTTTCTCCAATGCTTCAATCATGGCCTTTTTCTGGCGTTTTTGGAACCACTGTCATTACAAAAACGAACGTAAAGATTAAGGGTCCGTTTGATAATTCTCAGCGATAGCTGAGGTAGTTAACTGAGCTTATGCCAAACAGTAGATTGCAAAAGGTGGCGCATCAAATTAAATTAATTTTCACATAACTAGGAAGGAATAAAATAAATTGTTTCGAAAGAAGATTTTGATTATATATATATTTGCTAGATCGATCCAAATTAAGAAACACATAATAAACACGCAAGTTTATACCTTTCCAAGAGAATGAATTCCATGTTCAATGAGAATGGAAATAATAACGAAAACCGCGCAAACAAGCGCTACCGCCCACGTCGGTGTCTCCTGCAGAGACCTATCAGTTGATGCACCGGCCATAACTTCCGGTCAACAAATTAATTCTCTCTCTCTCTCTCTCTCTCTCTCCCTCTCTCTATTTTTTCCACTGCAAAGCTTCCTAAGTAAACATTATTTATAGTCTTAGATTGAGAATTAATTAAGTAGTAGAAAAGAACTGACAGAATTCTCTATTCCAAAAAGGTGTTCCATCTCTTATTTCAACCATCGAATCTTTGCTACATGTGCATGAGAATAAACAACATCAATTACCCCGTGATTTTCAGTGTACATGTTGCGAAAATCTGACGGTTGAAATAAGAGATGGAACAATTTTGGAATAGAGGATCCAGTCTGTGAAAAGAATGGCTAAGCAACTATATATATATATATACTACTACTCGATCGTACTTATTTAAAAGAGAGAAAAGTTAAAAGGAAAGCGTGTTTTAATATAGAGTTAATTCGGTATCTTTTTTTTTTTTTTTTTTTGTCGTATGCTAATTGTTTTTAGGTTATAAGAAATCAAAGAGAGTTGGTTGGTCATCTGGCCAACAATGCTCCAAAGAGATATATTCAATGTGTAATTACATATAAAAGCATAGCCGGCCTCTAATCTAGATTATGGCTGCCAAATTAGGTAAGTGCAGTCACCCCACAATGACACGTTAAATTAAGATGAAGAATTTGCCTAGTAAACGATCTGATCGAGGTGTTATTTCAGTTGTACGACGTAGCTAGGTGATCACATCACGCTTCAGTTCGAGATGATCATGGCTTCCTCGATAGTAAGGCCGGTTAGGTTGGACCGGAAGACAGGTTGAATAGTTTCGAAAGATAAGAAATACGCCTCTGGAAAAGGAAAAGAAAGGGCTCTCAATCCTATACAAATAGAGGGATGGACACATATTCCGCAACTATTTAATTTGCCTAGTAAACGATCGAGGTGTTTTTATTTTTAGAAAAATACTTTTACCACTTTGTACTTATTTTTTCTTTCTACTTCCGCTCTTAGTCATCCTGGTCATCATCTTCCTTGTCTTTAGGAATTCTCAGGTTGCTTTAAAGAAAACTAATTTTACACCCGTGTGTTTAATGCACTGTCTTATATTTTTTTCAACTAAATTAACACTCAAGTAAAATAAAGTGGAAAATCAAAATAAAAAAAAAAATGGAGGTAAAGTAATGTTGGAGGCAACTAATTAAATAGAAATACAATGATATATCGGTAATATTATAGTTTTTGAAAAAATTTCTTATACACAAAATTTTTGTTTTATTTCTTGGTTTTCCCTCTTTATCACATATTTTTTAATTAAATTATTTATGAATAGTATAATTTACTTTTCCTTAAATTATATTACATAAATTGAAAAAAAAAAGAAAAAAAATATAGTGAAATCTATAAAATAATTATAAGACTTGGCTGTCATTGTATAATTTCAGGTAATTACATAAATTGAAAAAAAAAGAAAAAATGTTCTATTTTAAATACAAATTTTTTAAATTATAGAATATTGTTTTTATTAATGTAATACTCTATAACATCTTTATCGAGTATAATTTAATTTTCCTTAGTTTAATCTTTGTATTTTGTTTTTCCTCTTTGTTTCAAAAATTAATGATTAATATTTCATATATTCGAAATTTACATAATTAATAATTAATATTTTAATTAAAAATTACATAATTTAAAAAAAGAAAAAAAATTAATTAAAAAATATTATTTTCATTGACAACGGTTCAATTGACAAATTGTCAAATGAAAAAAAAAATAAGGGAAGGAGGAGAGAGAGAGAGAGAGAGAGAGAGAATGGAAGGGAAGGAGGAGAGAGAAGGGGCAGACTTAAATGGCCAAAATATGAAAAATTTCCTAAAGTATCTACACAATCTCATAATAGTACCCAGAATGAAATACTTCTCACCTGGGTATACAATGTTACTAATTATCCCACTTTGGCCCCTAGCCTCGACAGCCGTTACAAATATTAACGGAAGTTGTAACGTGATGGCTATTTTGGTCATTTGGATCAAGATGCAAAGTGAGATTTAATTAAAATAAAAATAAAAAATAAATATAAATCTAATTTAAAATATTAGCCACTTATTTTTACGTAATTTTGATATTTAATTTAATTAACATTAAAAAAGGTATTATGATTAATCAGGGTACAAATCCTTGTTTGTATCCCCTCAAAGAACTAGGGCGACAGTGGCTGACACGATACGATTGCACGAACCAGCATGACACGATTATAAATACGAATTACAGAAAGAAATGACATGATAAGACACGACACGAAACACGACACAAAAGCACGAAATTATAATTTAATTAGAATTACATTTATTATTATATCTATGATAAAATAAGATAGATAATACGAAAACACAATAGTGCTACACGAACACGACACGATGACAAGAATTGTCACCCCTACCTAGAACCCTTCAATCCAAAACCCCACATTCCGCCGGCGATGGCAGCCACCATTCTCAGCCATCAATTACGCCGCACCTTCGTTACCATCTCACCGATTTCTAGATTCCTCCATCGCTACTCCACACCTCAACCTCCCCACTCCCTTTTCAATCCCATACCACTTCCCCACACCACCCAACCTTTTGTCCATTCTCCTTCGCCTCCGACGACTACAAATACTTTGCAAAAGCAGCCAAGGAGATCCTATTCGAAGTAGAGCAAGAAAAAGAGAGTGAGAGCGGCGAGAAAGAAACATGGATTAGACACCGCCGACATCGACGTTGAAGACGATGAAGATTAGATGCGCATGGGGCCCTTGATTGAGAAGCTTGATATTGAATTTTCAGATCTGGAGCTTTACTAAGTTCGGGAACGGAGCTTTACTAAATTCAAAAATTAAACCCAATTTGAGACAAGATTTGTGGAGGTAGGTTTGTGGAGCTGGTGTTTTCTCTCTCTCTCTTATCTCTTCTCCCTCTGTATTGTTGCAACGAGAGGTGCTTTCAAAATTGATAAACTAAAATTGCATTTGTAAAAATTAGTAGGGTTTGCTTCTTGCTTTTGGTGAGGGTTGAATGGTGGGGTTATGGTGTGGAGAATGAAGGTGGTGGTGAAGAATGGAAATGGAGGTGTTGAAGTGGTGGAGGATGGTGGAGGTGGACAGTGGCCAATGGATTTTATGTGGAGAGAGAGAGAGAGGAGATAATGGTGGGATCGGGTTTAGCTGGGATCCAATTTCATGACCATGGTGAAATGACGAAAAAAACTTTAACGCAAGTTGTTTAACTACTGTCGGGGCTAGGGGCCAAAATGGGACAATTGGTAACATTGTATACCCAGGTGAAAAATATTTCGTTCTAGGTACGATTATGAGATTGTGTGGATACTTTGGGGGCTTTTTCATATTTTGGCCAACTTATATCTTTTTCAACTAATATATAATCTATATCTATATATATATATATATATATATATATATATATATAATGACAAGCAATTCTTAAAATACTAAAATCCCTCCAAAAAAATTACTTTCCAAAAATAGAACATTTTTATAGAGCATTTAATATGACTATACATCCAAACTATGAGTTGAAAAAAGTGTCATTAGAAAAAGTGAATTGGAAAAAGTGGCTGACAAGGGTCTATTTGTTAACCTAATTAAAAGTTTGATTAAGAAAATTTTAAGTAAATTTAGAAATAAGATTGTTTAATAATGCAACAATACATTACTTAATATATTAAGTATCTCTTAAAAATAGCCAAAATTTTAAATCAAAAGGTGATGTCTTAATATTTTAAACTCTACTTTTTTATACATCAGTTTTCAGAGCTTAATTTTCAGTTTTAACAAACAAATTTTGAGCTTGTTTGTTATATTACATAATGACAAGAATTGTTTGTCATTACTTAGTTAAAGTTTGACTGATAATTAACATAAATTTAGTAGTTTAAGTTATGAAAGTTGTAATTCATAGTATTTTTAATTAAAGAAATATTATTTTCTAAAACATAAGTAAAGTATTAAAAAATTAATTTTATTTAGTTACATATTGACTTCTAAAAAAGGAAAGTGGACTCTTTGCCTGGAACGAAGGGAGTATATAAGTAGTATTAGTATTGATCATAGTTATAAAAATAATTTAGTATAATTAATATGTTTATACCATATGTAGAGCGTAAAAAGTTATAAAATTATAAAGATAATATTTGAAAGTAAACTCTTTATGTAAAGCATCTTAAAATAGAATAGTGGGATCGAAAAGGAAAGGAGGGAGTATTAGAGATTAGAGTGTAGTTTGCTTAATTAACCAGTAAATTAATACAAGTAATTGTAAACAATTGGGGCCAATTGGTCGGAATATGTGGGTGGTGTAGTCTTATTTGTAATTAGTTAAGAGAGAAATTCCCCATGACAATGACATGAGAATGTTTAATTTAAAGAATTGAAGACTTTTAAGTCCTCTTTCGATTGGGACATTTCAGAATGTTAATTTTTTTTAGTTAGTAACTATTGCCATAACCATTGCTCAATTTTTATTTTATTTTATTTTGTCTCACACACTTGTTTGTGTTGTGTGCCACCTGACTAAGTCTACATAAATAAAGTGCAACTACTATAACCAGTTTTTTTTTTTTTTTTTTATGAGTCAGTTTTCTGTCTCCTACTGAGTATTGACATAGTCAATTCTTGTGCCTAATAGTAATTGGGTATAAGATTCAGTAATAATTTGGACCTCACCACGAATTGATCAACAAGTCTATTTTGCTAATTTAAGAGATGTAGCTACGAGATTCAGTGATTGTTCTACTAGTTATAGCTCGTTTGGTGTAGCGTTTTCAAAACGCTGTGTTTTGAAAACGCATCGTTTCTAAAACGTAGATTATTTAAAACGTGACTTTTTTCTTTATAAATATATTTGGGATATTATGTCAAAGCGCAGCTTTTTATTTCCTACTGCGTTTTAAAATCTGTATTTTGGGAAAAAACCTAAGAGCCCGTTTATTCGTGCGTTTTGGCCAAAACGTAGCGTTAAAACGCAGCTTATTCCTTAATTTAGCGTTTCAATACTGCGTTATAAAAAGCAGCATATTCAAAACGCAGCTGCGTTTTAAAATGCTGAAATTCCTAGCTTTTTCCCAAAACGCAGATTTTAAAACGCAATATGGAATAAAAAGCTGTGTTTTGACATAATATCCTAAACGCATTTATAAATAAAAAAACCGCGTTTTAAATAATCTGTAAACCGTTTGGTCGAGTGTTTTGGCCAAAACGCAGGGATAAAACGCAGCTTATTTGTAAAAATTGTGTTTCAATACTGCGGCAGAAAAAGCAGCGTTTTCAAAATGCAGCTGCGTTTTAAAACGCTGAAATTCCCAGCTTTTTCCTAAAACGCAGGTTTTAAAACGCTGTTAGGAAAAAAAAGCTGCGTATTGAAGTGATATCCCAAACGTATTTATAAGGAAAGACCTGCGTTTTTTAAAACGCTGCGTTTTTAAAACAATGCGTTTTGTAAACGCTGCATCAAACGGGCTCTTAGAAACGCTGCGTTTTCAAAACGCTACACCAAACGGGCTCTAAGAGCCCGTTTGGTCGAGCGTTTTGGCCAAAACGCAGGGATAAAACGCAGCTTATTTGCAAAAAATGTGTTTCAATCTCTGCGAAGCGCGTTTTCAAAACGCATTGCGTTTTAAAGCTTTGGAATTTTTCCCAAAACGCAGGTTTTAAAACGCTCCTAGGAAAAAAAAGCTGCGTATTGAAGAGATATCCCAAACATATTTATAAGGAAAGACCTCCGTTTTTAAAACACTGCGTTTTGTAAACGCTGTACCAAACGGGCTCTTAGAGTCTCACTCCTCACTCCCCCTGCAGTTGATTTTAGAGTCGAATCTCGTTAGAGGGTCTTTGGGGTAGATTTAGGATATTAAAAAAGAAAAAGAAAAAGAGATGTAGCTATTAGTCTACATCTTTGAAGACTATCCGACCTAATTTAATACCCCCTTAGGGCATGTTTGGTAACCCAATTAAGAGCTTAATTAGGAAAGTTTTAAGTGATATTAAAAATAAGATTGTTTGATAATGCAATATTATATCACTTAATAAATTAAGTATCTCTTAAAAATAGCCAAAATTTTAAGTCAAAAGATGATGTCTTAATGTTTTAAGCTCTACTTTTTCAGACATCAGTTTTCAGAGCTTAATTTTCAGTTTTAACAAACATGCCCTAGTCTCTAAATTATTGTCTTTCTTTCTTTTTTTGTCCGTCCCAAAATAATTGTCTTGTTTGAAAATTTTCCTTTTTAGAATATTATTTTTACCATTTTATCCTTACTTTTTTACATACTTTAATTTGTGTCACATACACATGGGCATTAAAGAAAACTACACACTATATCAATATTAATAATCAAGTCAATTTTTTTTTTAATCTATGTGCCAGGTTAAACAAAATAATAATTAAGGGACGGAGGGAGTACTAAGGATATTTTAATAGTTTGATCATCACTAAGTTTTTATGTAGTTAGAGTGTAAAATTTTCCAGAATTTTCTGTGTTCAATCTAACTAAATAGAGTATAAATTTCCTTGAGCCTCAATATTGCAAACCTAAATTAGTCACAGACCTAATATGATACGAGAACAACTAATCTTATTTACATTGGCCAATTATATGGCAAACTTTCTCTTACAATAATATTTTAATATTATTTGGCCTTTTTAGAATTTCGTCCCATAATTATTATTTTGTTTGATTCGGTACACGGATCAAGAAAAAACAATTTACTTGATTATTAATATTGGTATAATGTATAATTTTTTTTAATGCTCATTTGCATGTTTATGTTGTCCATAATTAAAGTAGGAGAAAAAATAAGAGTAAAATGATAAAAGTAATGTTTTAAAAAGAAAAAATTTCAAACAACATAATTATTTTGGGATGAATAAAAAAAAACGATAATAATTTAGAGACGGAGGGAGTATTAAAGTATTAAAGACTTTAAGTCCGCTTTCATTTGGCCTTTTCGGAATATTATCAATATTTTTTTTCTTGAAATAGTAGTATCATTTTTGAGTTTGGAAAGCGATTTCACTTCTTGTCTATCTAGGATTCCCAGAAGTTTCGATTAGTTTTAGACAAAACACACAATTGAGCCACTATACTTTGAAAAAGGTTGCAATTTGGCTACTAATTGTTTGAAAATGTTATTTGGGCCACTATACTTCAATTATATTGCAAACAAGCCCATTTTTTGGACGGACGTTAGTTCAACTATTAAAATAATACAAAATACCAATTTTACCCTTGTCTCCATCTTCATCTTCCCTAATTTTACCCCTAGCCAATCTTAATTTTTGATTTTTCCGACGATGGTCCCTTTTTCGATGATGAATTATTATCACTATGATTGCTGGGTACAAGAGATCATTAAACAAATGAAATTATAATAACAATTTTCATGGTTACTGGTATCAAATTTTTTTTTTTGTGTGATTGTGTGCTAGGAGAGAATTCAATTTTTGAGAATTCCTTACAAAACAGGAACAAGTCTGATTTGAAGCCTCTCCGGCAAACCAAGATATTTGCATATTCCAAGACCTCAAATCATCATGTTGAAAGAAACCATTTGAAGAGGAATAAAAACTGTTTGCGCCTTTTGAGCTCGTAGGCTTGGTCCGAAATTCATTCGAGAATCTATAAAGCACTCAATCAAAGAGAGTTCAAGATAGGATACTCTGTTTGGATACAGAGAAACTGGAAAAAAAAAATTAGGATTCATTTTCACTGTGATGACAATTGAGGAATTAGGAAACGAAACATTGCAGGAGAATTTTTCATGAAATCCTTGCAAATCGAAAGAACTATGAGTTGTTTGAGATATCACAACTTTGTTTAGCAGTTGAATAGTGTTTTAGGAACTGGTGCAGTCATGACGAAGCTCCACACCGCCATCTCTCCTCCTAGTCAGGCCCGAATACTACCAATGGGACGGCATCAACTGCGACAACTCCAAAAGAGTCACCGTAATCAACCTCCGAACATAATCTCTCCCCGGTACCCTCCCAACCAAACTCAACGAACTCACCCAGCTCTCCAATCCAAATCCTTCTCCGGCAACGTACCTTCCCTCTCCAACCTCACCTCCCTCCAAGAAATTTACCTCGATTCCAACAATTTCACCTCCATCCCACCTGATTTCTTCTTCGTCTTCGAAATCAAATCGAAAGAAACTGAGAACTAAAAAGTAGTGTTTTTTTTGGGGTGGAGCAAAAAAATAAAAAATTAGGCAATAAAAAATTAGGGTTTTAATAATTAGGCAATTGAAATAGTTAAATAAAAAAATTACGGAATAAACCTAGGGTTCAAAAATTAGGCAATTGAAACTGAGAAATCAAAAATTAAGGTTTTTGTGAAAATAAAAAAATTAGGGTTTTTTTTGCAGATTATAGATGATGAAGATGGAGACAGGGGTAAAATAGACATTTTACGTTATTTTAACGGCCGAAGTAACACCCGTCCAAAAAATGGTCTCGTTTGCAAGATAACTAAAGTACAGTGGCCCAAATAACATTTTCAAACATTCAGTGACCGAATTGCAACCTTCCTCAAAGTACAGTGGCCCGATTGTGTGTTTTGCCTTAGTTTTATACTTAAACTTTGAAGTTTTTGCTTATGTATCTTTCGAAAGAATAATATAAAAAACTCTAGAATTACGATCACCATCAGTAAATATTTTTGTATTTTGTATGCTACTTTTTAAATGAAATTCTTGGCACCGAGTAAAAGAGAAAAAAAGGAAGAATACAATTCTAAAGCATGCTTTAGGTTTGAGGTCAGAAATTAGGGATTGTTATTAGCTCTGTATTATTTAATTATAACACTCCATAATATTAATATACTTTTTTTGGTGAAGTGATAATTTTGCCTCTAATCAAATTCATGTGAGAGACACGTGTGGAAATTTTGCGGTAAAAAATTAACGAAATTGAAAAAAATAACCAGTTGCGTTCAATTTTGGTGGGACAAAGGCAAATGATAACAGAATATTTGTAAAAAAATAAGGGAAAACTCCAAAATTCGTCATTGTATTTTTTGGTATTCGTCCCTGTACCAATTTTTTATTTGGGACCATCCTTGTACAATGAACATTGAACATGATTGGTCCTTCTTTTAAATTTCGTTAACTTTTTTCTGTTAAATAGGCTCACGTGCCTCTCACATGACTTTGCTCAAGGGTAAAATTGTTAATGCATTCTTTTATTTTGAATAGACAAAAAAATACTCATAATTCTTTTTATTTGTTAAAACTTGATACGAGGGTATTAATGTAATTATATAAATTAAAAAGTAATTCTTACCCATTTCTTCTCCATTCCCAACACCATTTCTCTTCCGACTGTCACCACCACTACACCCAACCCCATCAACGCCTTCATCCTCATACTAACCCACATCCACTCTCCCACCAAATCACATGTATTATCCTTTGATTTCCAAAAATTTCATCATTCCTAATCAATTCTTATACACCTAATTTATAAAAGAATTTCATACATTTTGGAAATTTAGACTTCTCAATTGACAAGTAAGAATTTTAGACAATCTACCATTGCCATCTTCTATGTTGACGGTTAAGCTCCGGTCGGCGTCCCCGAAACCAATTAGCACCCGCAAATAATTCCCCCACGTTGGATCCGTCAATTCTCCGGCTTGCCAACAACAAGATCTACATCAAACCCTCAGGTTTTTTCCTGACAAGATGTGATAGATCTCCCTCCGACCTATGCTTGATCTGAGTAGACCGTCTACCTTTAATTGATCTCTCACTCAAATTTCTCTCTCTGCATAGACATATTGGGGGTCCTCTTGATCCATTCAGTCTGTGATGTTGCCATCACAGATTGGTGATGGATGGTGGCCATGGCATGGAATGGAAGGGGGAAGGACCAATTCTACGAATTTTGTTCATTTTTTTTTTAAATTTCGATTGGTAAAATTCAAAAGAATCTCTCTCTCTCTCTCTCTCTATCAAGCCTAAAATTCAAATTGGTAGATCTGGAAGCTCTTGACGATGTTTTGATTTTGAAAGCTCTTGAGGGTGTTTTGATTTTGATTTTGATTTTTCGATGACTTTTCCTGCTTCTTCCTCCCTTATATTAATTATATTAGTTACTTTCATGATTTGTCGGAAAAGAAGAGTTTGACAAATATTTTCAGAATTGGTCCCTGTAATTATTTTTTAATGACTATTTTACCCTTAGCTGAAATCATGTGAGATGAACGTCTCAATATTTAACGGCTAAAAATTAACGGAAGGATGAACGGTGTTTTTTAGACGGGACCAATTGCGAACAATAAGGACCAATCCCAAAAAAGTGGTATTGTTCAGGGACTATTTGTGTAGTTTGCCCAAAAATGAATCCCAAATGACCAAAAATACAGGGGCCAATTATGTAGTTTGACTAAGTGCAAGTCTAACAATGGTACTTGGCTCATAGGTATCAAAACCAAATTTTAATACATATTGATTACTGTTTATAATGTATCAAATTATCAGCTCCAACAATACATATCAAATTCATGATATTAAATTTATTTTTAATTTTTATTAACTTTATTGATACTTTATACATTATCAATTATTTAAAGTATGATGATTATTTTATTTTTTATTTAACAAAAAAATTTTAGAAAATTATAGTCATCATTTGTCATGATATAAAAATAAAAATAAATTATAAATTAATAATAATTCAACCGGCTATTGCCTCCAAACCCTCCAGCCACGCGTGTTCAGCCATGTAAAGTCTTAAAAGAGGTAGCAAATTTGCTATCTCTCTTAAAACTATGACAAAATTAATATTCTTTATTTTAATTATTGAAAATATTAAAACATTCAAGTAAATATAAAAATTTATATTTAATATTCATTGTTAGACTTGTCCTAAGAAAATACCCCCAACCTAACTACCTACAATTTAAAAATAATTATCTTCAATTTTTATTTTATTTTGTAGTACCTAAGCAGCTTAGTTGAAACAATGATTGCTGTTTACTACTGAGTACTGACATTGACATAGTCAATTATTGGCCTAATTGACATAGTCAATACGAATTGATTCTAATTAAGAGATGTACCTATTAGTCTACATCTTTGAAGACTATCCGATCTAATTTAATACGGAGTACTATTAGCGTCTTTATTTTATTTAAATCGATTTATTTAAAGGGATGTCCAGGTTTACTAAGTACCCCGTCGGTTCCAAAATTATTATTATTTTTCTTTCTTTTTTAGTCCATTTCTAAATAATTATTTTGTTTAAATTTTTTTAAAAAATATTATTTTTATTATTTTATCCTTACTTTTTTCTTTTTACTTTAATTATGAGTCACATGCATATGAGCATTAAAAAAAACTACATAATATATCAATATTAATAATCAAGTCAACTATTTTTTTTTAATTCATGTACCAAGTCAAATAAGATAATAATTGAGAAAGGTTGTAATTCGGCCATTGATTGTTTAATAATGTTATTTGGGCTACTGTACTTCAGTTATCTTGCAAGTGAGCCCTCCAACACGTTAATTATCTAATTCATGTACCAAGTCAAACTACATACTATACGATAATTTAATAATTATCTAATTTAATACCATGTCTTCGTCCTCATCTCCCTTAATGAAGACAAGGGTGAAATAGAGATTTCATTTAAAATTAACGTACTGGAGGACTCACTTGCAAGATAATAAACAAATAACATTTTCAAACAATCTGAATTATACGATTATGTGTTTTGCCTCAATTATATGGCAAACTTTCTCTTACAATAATATATATATATATATATATATATATATAAATATATATATATATATATTTTGTTTAAACAATTTATTTGTTTTGTATTACTTGTAATGTTGTCCTTGAGTTGGAAAATCTTATATTCTGTTGGGAATAAAAGATTGGCAATGTAAATGCAAAATATTATCATGTCAAACTTTTATTATTTGCTTGGATTTGATTTTGGAAGGAAATTCTTTCACTAAAGGTTTATTTAAGCAAATGGCAAGATGTAATTGCAATAACTATGCACCATCGAGCTCTTGTCATATTAAAACGGACTAATAGCATTTTGAATTTCGGAATTGCTGCTAATATTTCTATGGGTGAATTACAGGCTGGTCACTTTTTAAATATTTGTAATCGCTCCAGTTCACTCTTTTTTTTTTTAAAATCGGAAAAAGACATTTTTGGGGCGAAAAGATGATTATGCCATTAATGAAAGAAAAATACGCGCGCTTCAGTAACCCAAGGCATCGCGATAAGTAACCAAGGCACCGCGATGAGAAACCAAGACATCACGATGAGCAACCAAGGCATCGCGATGCACCACAATTGGTGCATCGCGATCATCGTCGCAGCGCGCTTTAAGGAACCAAAGCATCGTGATAAGTAACCAGGGCATCGCGATACACTACTCTGGCATCACGATGCACTACTTTGGCATTGCCTTCACTACTTTGGCATCGCGATGCACCACTTTTGCATCGTGATGCACCACTTTTGCAAATTGGGGCATCGCGATGCAACAATTGGTGCATCGCGATTATCGCAGCGCGCTTTAGGGAACTTGATTTTCAATTACTTTTCGGGGGCGTTGCCCCCAAATCCCCATGAGGGACGCTGTCCCCTAGACCCCTGCGACCTGACCGGGCAGGTCGATCCCCGTTGCGTTGCCCAGCATACTGCGATTATCGAATTAAAGGCATCGCGATGCCCAATTTAAGGCATCGCGATGTCCAATTTAATATAATATCAAAATCAATCAAAATGGTTGTTTTTGGTTCAAAATTTACATACAAACATGGTTTTGACTTCCTATAACAATATGATATTGATATTATACAAAATTCAAACTCAAATCATTGATTAAAGTCTCAAAATCAGTCCAAGAACATCTCCCTCTGTTTTCGGACAGCACACTATCAAGCTTAATTTTGATCTCAAAAATAGTATTTTTTGGTAGAAAAATTGTTTACAAATGTAGTACTAAGTTAGGATAACAATATGAGATTGATTTTAAACAAATTCGAAGCTTAAAACATAGATTAAAGTGGCCAAAACAGCTCAAGAACAAAAAAAAAAAAAAAAAAGGATGAACTCAAAAAATTCGAATTTGATCAAATTGTGATCAAATTCGTGTTCTATGCATGGAAATTGATACCTAAACATGAGGGAAGACTATATTAACAACATGAAATCATTTATACAACAATTCGAACCTCAAATCTGAAGCAACGATGTTGTTGAGGGCATTTTAGGAAGAAAATTCTCAAAGTGCCTTTTAGCGGTTTAAAAAAAAAAGGGTAGACGGGAAAGAAAAAAAGTTTGGAAAAGTGGACCAGCCAGCAATTTCTCCTATTTCTATTTAATTCTTTTTGTAATTTAAGGCCCAATGAATCAAATTTGACTGGTCAAAGCCTATCGTTCTATTTTTGTCTCAAATTTAAGCTAATATTTTTGGATATTTTTAGGCCAAAATCTCATTTTAATCACTTTACTTAGTTTAGATGCTACTTTTCTTAGTTTTTATTTATTTTTATTTCTATCATCTTAATTTATTATTATTTTCTTTCTCAATTGTAGCTCAAAATATTATCTTATATGTGTTATGTATCACTACAAAATGATGACATGGCCACTTAAAAACACCGTACAGATGGATTGAGTGAGTATGAGCAGCGCTATGAACAAGTTAGTTAATTGATAAAACGTGCATAAATGGACGGACTATAAATAGACATTAACATAAAGTTATCAAACCAGTGAATGTATTAGTTTGCAAATAAAATTACCAAATTCTAACTTGAACCATTAAGCATAAAAGGAAATAAAAATGTAACTCTTTTATAACATGCACAAAATTTTATAACAATTTCAATATGGTCGGCATCCATGTTAGTCCATTTTTACCCATGAAAATTAGTGAGTTAAATCGATGAGGCTTATTATAGCCCATTACTAGAGAGATAAGTGTCATACCTACTTGTATTTAGACAGTAGTAGACATATAAATATGTATAAACAGTAATTGTCACATACTATCAACCAACACCAAATTCCTAAAACACTAAATAATTACGTAATTTTTCCATAAAATTAAAACACATTTCTTCTTTCTATTTTCAAAACACCATAACCATTTCTCTCATTTGCCTTTCCCCTCGCTCTGAAAGATCACTCAATTCAAAGTTGTTAGCAAGGTGGCTAGCGTCGAGGCTAACTGAGTTTAATTTATGTCATTACAAAGGTACATTTACTCTCAAAGAAGCGATTTTATAAGATAATGTCATTAACACCATTTGAATGTGTGGTCAGAAATAATCAAGTCATGTCAACTAAATCAAATTGAATCTCTAAACAAACAAATGGGTATTTTAGGGAGTTAATGAATACTCAAATTGAAACGGAGGGAGTGATTAATTTGTATTCTTGGACTTTGTGATTGGTATGGTAAAGGTGTCTAGAGGCAATAAAGGTAGTGTAGATCGACGATCGTTTTATCTGGCAACAAAATGAGTCCTCAGTGAAATATGTATTCTTGGACTTTGTGATTGTCTTTTTGGTACAGAGGGAAGTACATGTTTCACTAGAGAGAGAGAGAGAGAGAGAGAATGCATATTTCATTTAGGGAAAACGAATTATTTCATCATTAAAGCAAAATAATGAAATCATGTGAGTATTATTTCACTTGTTTGTAATGGATTCCACAATTTGGAGTGTAGACTGGAGTGTTTTTATTTTTGAGGATTGCTATTTACACTCATGAAATTACTTAGTACACTCAATTACTAAGTACACCCCACCCTAATATTTTCAATCACTCAAAATACTAGGTACACCCCCTATTAATTTTCTATTCTATCCTTACCAATATTTTCCTCAAAATACTAAATACACCCCATAAATACATCTCACCCCATCCTCCTCCTTCCACACCCCACCCCCTTCCACCCACCTTCATCCCCAACCACAGGCCTCCTTCCTTCCCCCAAACACACCCACATTCCTCCTCCTCCTACCCCACCTCCTCCCCCCCCACCACACCCCACTCCTTTCTTTTTTTTTTTTAAACATTTGTTCGGTCGGGTTATAGAACACCCATAGTGGTATTCTGCACCTACCGAACACCTATAGTGGTGTTGGCACCTACCGAACACCTATAGTAATGTTCGGTAGGGGCCGAACACCCATAGTGATGTTCGGTAGGGGTGCCGAACAGCCTAAAAAAAAGGATATTTAGGTCTAAATTTATAATGGTATTTTTGTAATTTTTGTTAGGGGTGTACTAAGAAATTCTATGGGTGCAAATAGCAATCCTCTTTATTTTTCGAAAAATTAGACATCTCTATGACGTCAGGATGGCGCTCCGCTCTCCGGTAACCCTCCCTTCAAATCTCCATCCATTTCCATGCTCACTTTACATTTTGTTCACGGGGACGAGCTGTTTAGGCTTCTCCGGCGCAAAATTTGATTCAGCTGGCGTCGACGATGTGATGAGAGTTAAGAGTTGGAATGGGTGGTCGGTTCCATTTCCACGCTCGGAGGAGGTTTGTCCGTCGGCATTGTGAGCGTGTTAAATCCTTTTGACTTTACAATTACCCATTGCCATAAACCTTATATTGAATTCGTTTTTACACATTTAGATTTGTGTCATTTTTCTTGCAATTAGCAATAGGTTTTCAATTCTATTCATTTCTTGAATTAATGATGTAGCTAATTAACTAGGTGTCATTAAGAAAATGATAAATCCACATGTAAAGGGATCCAGAACCTCAGTAGTCTATGGAGTTCATAGCCACGATGACACCACATTATTAAATTAAATGTGCCGATTGTCTGATGATTCTACCATGAGATCACTCACTTAATGGTGAGACGTGATCATGACCGTGAACTCTATCGGATTTCTAAATTAAGGTTCTAAAATTCATAAAAAGTGCTACGAACTGTTAAGGGAATGTGTAAATGGTTCATGCATGCTCTATATGTTTAGCATGACTTAAGAACCTTGATAGTTACTACGGGATTTAATTTTCTATATGCAAAACAAAATCATTTTATAATGTTACAATATTTTTTTTCTGCAAAGCGTTGCTCGATCGGCGCCAAATATATCTCGCGGTAACGAAAATGTATAGTTCTAAGGTATATCAAGGTTCACTCTCGATTCATATTGCTCATTTCTTCAACACAAGAACTCGCTTAGTTTACAGTTTGCGTACATACATATATGGTGAATGTATAAGGAGAACTTTGAGTAGAAAGCAAGCAAAAGAAAAGTGGGGTGGGAACAAATACAGCTTTATAATTTTTATGGTCTTTTTCCAATGCTAAGCAAGCATCTATACCATGCCTACTACAACTCCTCCGCCTTCCAATCAACAAAGATTGAGGTGATCTCGAATTGATTAAATACTCACTACCTCCGTCTTCTCTTTCTTCTTTGGTTTGTCCTTAAAAATAGACTCATTTCTAAAAATAATACGTCGTAATAATTTTAGTGCAATATGAAAAAGTACGAGCAATTACAATTTTAAAAATTTAACTTATCAAATGAGTTTTTTTTTTGAGACGGAGGAAGTATATATATAATGAGCAGTGCGTTGGTTATCCATAAAAGTAAATCTGCTCTCTCTCTCTCTCACACACACACACACACTCTCATGCACATGCTTGTGTTGAATCTGAGATCAACTTTTACATTTCTTCACAAACACATGATGACATGCTTTTGCTGAATATAGGATGACTTTTACATTTCTTCATGGACACATGATTCCATAAGCAAATTACTGCATAAAAGAATAATCTTTTTCTTAAAATAATTAAAAAAAACAACTATGACAAAAACCACTTTGTGACCACTCCTCCCAAAAATTGATCTTCTGACTTGTCTATTCCTATCTATATAGGCACATATATATAACTCGATCAGCACCCCAATCTAAACTTGATATTGTGGGGTGAGCTCATATTAGTTTGTAGAGTAGTGTTTCATTGATTTGGTTTGTGTTGTTGCAGAGTTTCTCAAGTAGAGAAAATTTTTGTACAACAAACTAATCCCGCTACTACCAATAACACCTATTAAAGTTCCTGGCTTGATTCTTCAGTCATGTTGATAACAAGGGCAGCATACTACTGTTATTGCTTCTGCTTCTTCCTACTATTATTTCTGCTCATTGCTCGCTGCGGTAAGTCTTACTAACTATACTACTACTCTGTACTAGATATCTCAATTCTGGCCTTATATTTATTAGTTATAAACAGATGCAAGAAAATCAGCAGCAAATATATTCAGAGCTCTCCCACATTCAAAGAGTTCAATCAATGTGATTAAACGCCTGGACGTCATTGGTCTTGTTGGTGACCATCTTTTGCTGGATTCTACAAACTCTCAGCCCTATTATGGTTATGGTTCAGTGAGCTCCCCATTTTCTTTGCCACCGTTTGACTCTCTCCCTCCTGTCCCTTTGCCTGAAACCACCCCTCCCTTTTGTTTATATCCACCTTCTACCCCATCTACGCCTGGAACCACCATTCCATCCCCCATTGGCTTTGGTGGTGGTGGAGGAGCCGGAGGCGGATACAACTCTCCTTCACCACCACCACCACCAACTTCTTCTTCCAATCCACCAATATTACCCATAGAAAGCCCGCCACCAAGCCCGATTGGCACAACCCCAAGCCCCCCTGCAGTATCTGTTCCAATTTTCCCCAATCCCCCAACTGGGGGTTATGTTCCAAGTCCCACTGAACCTATTTTAAGTCCACCATTTTCATATGAGCCTAGCCCACCATTTTCATACGAGCCTAGCCCACCATTTAATTTTCCAATTACCCCTAGTACTCCATCGGGGGGTTTTGTACCTAGCCCGTCGGTATTCCAACCACCCGTGGTGTACCCACCACCAAGGGGACCACCACCTCCTTATAAGGGCCCAAAGACGGCGCTGTGGTGTGTAGCTAAGCCAGCAGTGCCAGACCCGATTGTTCAAGAAGCCATGAACTATGCATGTGGATCAGGAGCAGACTGCGACTCACTGCAGCCCAATGGGTCGTGCTTTGAACCAAACACATTATTTGCGCATGCCTCGTATGCATTCAATAGCTACTGGCAGAGAACTAAAGTGGCTGGTGGCACTTGTGAATTTGGAGGCTCTGCTATACTCGTCACTGTGGATCCAAGTGAGTAGTACTGATACAACCGATCCTAGTTAGAGAAATTAAAATCTAATTTGCATTAATTAATTGTAAAGCCGAATAATTAAATTAAATTGGGATCTATTTTTTTGTTTGTCTCCCCTGCAGGTTATGATGGATGCCATTTCATGTACAACGGATGATTTTTGAAGACAATGCACAAATAGACATGTTCTAGTTCTCGGGACGTCTATAGACAACCAACCATGCATATAGATCGAGCCTCTCTCTTTCTCTAATTTCTTTTTAGTAAAAAAAATAAAAAGACAGAGTTCCTACCCAGTATCATTTTTTGTTGATGGATTGTAACCAAAGGAAATAAGTATGGAGCAAGAATTTTGTAAGGAAATACTTGAGAATTTGAGGGACTTAACTGGATGGAGGAGATTGGAGGCATTATTTATTTATGCATCGATCGGCTGTTCCCTTAAATTGTTTCTTTTGTTCCCCCCAATATTCTGTAATAGAGAAATTAAAGATTTTTTACATTATCAAAGACTCCTTTTTTTTTTGGTTTGTGAAGGACGAATTCATTCCCCCCAAATTTCGTTTCTTTAGGGACTTGAGAGCTGCCTAGATGAACTTTTGTAAGTTCTTGATCTCACAACTATATATATATATATATATATATATAACTATTTTAATTAGGGCCGTAAAACCAATCATGTTTACTTGAGTTTGACTTATGCTTCATTTAATAAAAGCTCTTTGAGATTACAAGATAAGATACAATATACTGGAGTACTATTTATACTTTTGTCATTAGAATCGGGCTTTACATAGCTCCCTATGCCAAGCTCAAACACAAGGTGTGTTTCATTTAATAAAAGTTCTTTGAGATTACAAGATAAGATACAATATACTAGAGTACTATTTATACTTTTGTCATTAAAATCGGGCTTTACATAGCTCCCTATGCCAAGCTCAAACACAAGGTTTTCAAAAGGAGACAATCTACAAACAAGCACATAGATCACCAGTAAAGTTGCTCTAGCTCAACTATAAGTCACCGCCGTGATCCTATTCGTGGGGACTAGTGTTGGACTTTCGTGCCCAACAAAAAAATAAAAAAGAGGAGAATCTAAGTGGGAAAAATATCTATACAAGTCATGCTATTATTATTATTATTATTATTATTATTTTTTTATGTATCAGAATTTTGTTGTTGTCGACATTTGTAACATATTGTTAAATATTATTATGATAATTTAGACGTAGTATTTTCTTGAGTTTGTTATGATTTGAGTCAGATATTAAATTTAGTAATTAAATAAGATCCTTCCTTTAACTTTACCTCGGACCTATAAAATTATAGGAACAACCTTGAATTTGAAGAATGAACACGAAAGTTTTCCTTTTTAGAAAAGTGTTCTAGAAAAATATGATAATTCTGCTACAACTTTTCTTTCCTTTTTAGAAACTTCTAGAAAAAGTATTCACTTTCTAATTTTTTTCTTGAGATATTATTGTTCTTCTTTTACTCTTAATTTAATTTTTTACTTTGACTGATAGGTCTCAATGTTCAAGCTTGCTCGTAATGTAAACAAGTTCAGCTCAAGCTCAATTTTTAGACTCATTAGATAAACAAGTCAAACTCAAATTTTGGTATGTTTGGCTCGCAAAATCTCGGCTCGGCTCATTTTATATTAGGAAAAAATAATTATTTATACAAGATATATATCATTAAGTCTATTTAATTGAAATTGTAAATATTTCATTATAGAATTTAGATTTTTTACATGCCACATAATAAAATATTTTATAATTTTAAAAAGTAAGTTAAAATACTATTTTATTAGACTTTTATGAAAAAGGTATAAACTTTTAAAAAAAATATTTAATAGGATATGATATAACTTTCTCCATTTTTTGCACTTCATTCTCTAGGTTCCGGCCTTCAATTGAGAATAAACTACTGAAAATAAACTAAATTCAAAAATAGAAAATAATAATAATAAACACCAACCTGTGGCTACTCGCGGCTCCGATGCCTCCCTCTCCTTTGATGTACAGGTTGTACGATTAACTATGAAAACATCCTCCATAACAGTTTGGTCTTCGACTTCAAGTACTTCATGCATGTACTACGTACTCCCGGCCGGACGGCATCCCATTAATTAACTAATGCCTAGTGTTTGGCGCGAAAAGCCCAACAGCATCAAGGCTCAAGCCACCCGCCGCCAACACTCTCCTCAACCCGTCATGATGTTCCCCATATTGGATAGCAAATATATAAAGTTAAAGAGTGGAGACTCCGTTATGCAGAAAAGCAATATCATCAAGTAGTACCCATATTGAATCAATGGTTAATTTGCTCGTCTCGTGAATCCGCCAAAAACATGCATGTCTAAACTTGATGGCGGTTGTCAAATAGGAACTAACAAGAGTATTAAATAAATGTTGCCACAAATATGGTATAACCATATAGCTTTCGAACACAGGTTCAAGGAGGGCAAAGAATGCGTGCGTTCGCTCGGGCCAAAATATTCCCGATATTGTATTTGAGGTAGACATAAACAAATGGAGTAGCTTTTTTTTCGAAAGTTGGGCTCTGAAAAATGAGAGATAGGAAAGAACCCAGTAGAGTAGGGAATAGGGAAGACCTAACCTAGTGGGGGGGGGGGATAAGAACGGGTGGGTATGGGAGTGGAAACCATACGAATTGAAGCCAGTAGAGTAGGGGACGGGGAGATCACCTAGTTGGGAATGAAGTCTGGGAGCGGGACAGGTGGGAGGGGGACGGGAATCATCCAGATCGTGTTGGATTTTGTTAGCCATGGAAGCTTGACGGAATAGAAATGAGAGAGAGAAAGACTGCCCAGGAGAGAGGAGTGGAATGAAAGATGATCGACTTCCGTGTAAATGAGAAATTCCATGGAAGAAGTCTTTCTCAATATAAAGATCATCCAAAATACAAAAACTACCCTTTAAGTATACACAAAATTCCAAACACTCCCTTGGCCCTAAAAATTTATTAGAAACGCAGCTCCCAGCAAAGTGTCAAAGAACACCTCATCACTCAAACTTTTTAAAATTATAATTTTATATCTTCAGAAATTACACTAGTTTTACTTGCTTTAATAAATTAAACTATAATTTTATCCATTTCTAGAAAATAGGGGACAATTTTTTTTTTTGGAGAAACCAAAGAAACAAAAAAGACTATTTTCTTAAGATGATGGTGTATAATAGCACTTGATAGTTACAACTAATGAGTTGATTAAAAGCATTGACGTAACTATTAAGATCCGAACCCTATGAGATCTTAAGCTCATGCAATTTTTGCTTAAGATGCAGTTCATTCAACAATGATGCTCTTTCCTCGAGATCCTTCCAATCCTCACCTTCATCCTTTCGGGTTTTGCCTTCCAAAGAGTCTTCCCCAAGCCAACTTGAACCATTATATCTTTAACACGCCTCTGCCACAATTCAAAATTCTCAGTTCCATTGAACTTCTAAAAATTGAATATCGTAGAAGGTGAACCGATTTTTTTAAAAAAACGATATTGCCCAAATCTAACAATTTTGAAAGGACTCAAACATCTTGGACTGTAGCTCAAACTCAAACATTTTGTTATTATTTTGTATAATAAAATTAGTACCCATGCGATGCACATTTTAATAAAAAAATTATAATATAAACATGGAAAAATTGCGGGCTAGTTCCCTTTTTTGTAATTTTCAATCGCTTAAGTTCATTTTAATTGATAAATTGACTATTTGTTCCAAAATTGCTCCGTAAGAACATATGACGCTTTAGTTGCGTTTTTTTCTTGTATTGCGATTCCTTACCAAATTTTCATCTATATCACATTCAAAAGTTTATGCTCATTATTTTATTTTTTCAAGTTGCTTTAATCGTCTTCATTGTGAAATTAAAATCAATTAATTTAATGGAATGTTGTTCTTTTTCAACTGTTACGTATTTCTACATTTCTTCAAACTGCTTACTAAAATCAAAATTTTTCATCCATTGAGTTTATTTGTATTAAGAACCAGAATAGTAATCTATTTTGTATTTAAGAAGAGAATACATTCAGTTCAGTTCAGTTATCGGAATAAAAGTTGTGCATCGCACTGCACAAAAGGAATGGTTTGCAGTACACTTTTGTGCATCAGCTCAATCTATTTGAAAAAAAAAAGATCTCTTTTATTGACTAATAGACTTTTACTGTGCATCAGTCTCTCCTTAATTTTCTTTTCCTATGCATCAGTAGTTCTTCCATATTGAAAAATTTGACCATGCATGAATAGTATACTTTTGTGAATCGTGATGCTTAAAAATAATACTATTTCAGTACAAGTTTGTGCATTGCGATGCACAAATTCTAATAATTTTTCAACACTTTGAAACTATAATAATTGTAATTTTTATTATTATCACAAAAGTTAATAATTTTTATTAAGTTTAAAAGTTGTGCATCAGAATAAAAGTTTTGCAATGCGATGCAAAAAATAGTACTTTTTTAGTATAATTTTTCTGCATCGCGATACACACTATTGGGCATCGTAGGCTACTACGAGTTCTAGAGTCAGACTGAAAGCTAGGCAACTTGAGCAAGAAAGAGAGGAAAATCAGCTATTTGGGTTCTACTTGAATAAATGAGAAAATGTAATTTCAAAAAAGAGATGGGGGTGGACAAAATTGTTGTATCGCGATGCACAGCGTGCATGTTCCGTGTTTTTAAAGGCATGTACGATATTTCATAATAAAAGTGTCATTTTTCGATTTGAAACAATTATAGTGAACTTAAGCGGTTGAAAATTGTCTAAAAGGTACCGGCCTGAATTTTGCCCTATAAACATATATATATATATATATATATATATATATATATATAAAGTTGGTGAGGATGCATTTAAGTGTGCCACCTCATTCAACTTTTGGTTCTTTTGATTATCATGCCTTCAAGTAAGCATGACTTTTGTTGACTTAGCTAATAACAATACCTAATAATAATAGGTTTTACAATAAGTATTACTATTAGGTAATACTAATAGGAGAAGAACTTTAGGAAATAAAATAATATTACACCCTTTTAAATATAATTATACACCTTAAACAAACTCAACCAATTATATTATATGTAAAGATTTTAAAAACATATTATATTGTTCTATAAATTATTTTATAATATAAACCAACTAATTTTTATTTTTAAAAATGATATTTTCTCCATGTCAAATTGGGTCTCCTATTCTTATTTAAGACGTTCTAAAATAATGTATATAATATGTGATCCATATCAACAAAATTTTAAATTATTTATTCAAAATTGATGCTTATATTTTTTTTTTGATATTTGTGTAAATTTCTTTTTCAAACTGATAGTGTATAAAAAATATGTAAATATAGTATCCAACTAAAATATTTTCTAATCATTGAATGATCTCCAAAAATTATTTCAAAAAATATAATTATATTAAATCCTTAAACAATTCTCATTTGTTCAGAAAAACGTTATATTTTTTCAATATGTCCCAAAGTAAATATTTTATTTTTAATTATTTTTTCAAATATTTGTCTAAAATATCTTTACTAAGTGCAAGATGAAAAAAAGAGATAAAGAAACCCAATAATATGATATCATTAAAGGATACTTAAAAAATTTAAAATGTATGGAAACAAAAATACATGTATTGACCACCAATAAAAAATACTTATTTTAAAATGAAAATATTATAATAAACGACTACCAATTTGCATATATTGACAATACTTAACTTTTGACAGACATTAAGTCAATAAACTTCTATATTCAATAATAATAATTTTTTTAAAAATATTTCTAAAATATATTAATTAAACACAAAAGTTAAATTGCACATGTGTATTGCACGGGCTCTATAACTAGTATAAATTAATAAACAACTTTAAAAATAATGAGAGAAAAGAGCAAAATTAATGATGAGAGAGAGAGAGAGAGAGAGAGAGAGAGAGAGAGATCATGTAAAAATGAATGATGTTTGTTTTAGGGCGCGGGAAAAAAATTAACCGCCACATGAAAACAGTAATTTCTGCTTTAATAACAGATAATAGATAGTTTTAAGCTTTTAACATATAAGTTATAATTAACGTTTATGATTTAATTGATTTATATACATATACTAGAATATGTTCCACATAATATATTTAAATGAAGTCTTAAAAATTGAGTTTTATTTGTGTCTCTCTAACAAATTAAATTAATAAAATATATAAAATTAATATTTGAGTTAATATTTGTATAGAGGATTGAACAAATTTTTTGAAGAGTTGACTCTTAATTTTTTTTTTTTTAAAACCTAGTTATTTCATAAAGATGCTTTTGTTTAGTATTTTATTGTGTTGTTATTGATTTATTATACAATGTTGTGTTATTCGAATGGTAGTACTGTTGTTCAAGTTCCTGCCGTGCCGTTGTATAATTTTTCTAACTTCTCTCCCATCGTAAACAACGGTGCAAAGCCCTCGATTTTATCGATACAAAATAATAATAATAATAATAAAATACAAAATTGAACACCCTTTTCTATTCCTTCCTTCCTTCTTCTAAACCCATTCGTTTCTGTCTCTCTCTCTCTCTCTCTCTCAAGCCTTTGATCAGTTGCAGAAAGGATACTAATCAAAATGACGACTCTCTCAAATTCATTGATGTTGACCAAGTCCTCGCCATCCCATTTATCATCTGGTAACGTTATTCACTTACATTTCCGTTTTACTTGATCTCTCGTATTATTCTCTTTTTCTCTCATTTCTCAGTTACTGAAACTGAATTCCCTAATTTATTGCTTTCTGCGAATTGTTGGATTTTAATTATTCTGCATTATCTCCTCCCCTTAGAAGTTAATTAATTATTATCGAGCTGGGATTGGCCCATTCGTTTTGTGTTTCAGAAATCCCTATAGAATTTATGGAGCTATTAATTATTATTATTATCATCGGAGAAATTTGCTGAAATCGTAACTAATGGAGTTCTGTTAACTAAGAAGACTCACTGATTTCCGCTCGGCTTGAGCTATTGTTATTAGTAGCTCGATTACATTTGAGCTTGTGAAGTAAACGAACCAAGTTTGAAATGTCACTAGGCTTGATGGAATATATTCCCCCGACTCTAATAAGCTCTATTGGTGCAGAATATGTTGAAATTATACATATTTTATATCGTCTATTACTAGTATTTGTTCCATGGATTGAGTTTGGAAATATGTACAAATTATACATAGTTTATATTGCCATATAGTATTTGTTGCATGGTTTGCCATTGAAGACTGGATGGAGCATGATTGACTCGTGAGGTAAATGGGTCTAGCTTGAGCACAGGTTGCTTAACTTGAGCTTGCTCAGGCTCAAATTTATAATTATTTGTACTAACTAGTAGTCTAGGCCTTTTGAAATAATATATGGTAGACTTGCCCTCTTGAATTGAAAAATAGGATCCTTATACTTAGATTTTGCCCCTGATCCCCCTTACTTCCAAAATCTAAGCCCAAAATCTAGTCAAAGAAAGTGCCCTCCAAAAATTCTGCGTACGTTTCCCTAGCATCCTTTGAGGCTTCCAAATCTAGGCTTCTACAATCTCTGTACCTTGCAAGGGCATTGTCGAAGATGCAAGTGTAATTATGCTACGGTAGTTACACTGAGACAGCAGGTCTGGTAAGCTCCTCATTAGATAGTTGAGAGTATCGAATTGGCAGCTGAAGCCGGGAATATGTCACTGTGACTCATGAAGCCGGAAATATGCCACAACGACCCTTGACAAGCGAACACATGGCATTGTAGGTTGCGTGCGCCAATAGTGAGGATTCTCCTTATGTGCAGTTTCACTAATGTTCAACCTCCACTAGGAACCCAGTTCTCACTTACCCCCATGTCCGAGGGCCTACTTGAGACAGGTCCATTCAACAAGATAATTGAGGATTTCTCTCATCTTCTCACTTTTTCTCGCCATCCGCCAATAGTAACTTAATTTTTTTGAGCACTTCAATTTGAATCTTTAACTAGTGGGTCACGAACAGACCGCAGTGAGGTTGATTCTCGTTTAGGTTTGGCTTGTTACCGAACTAAACGAGCTTAGAAAATTGAGTTCAAACTTGATCACCTAGAGCTCTAGGTGCGTGCGACCTTCTGAGTTTAACTCAATCAAAACTCTTAACTCTTGTAATTGCCATAAAAGTTGGAAATCGTTATGAGGTGAATTTTAGCAAAATCATCTAACGTAAAAAAACTGTGGCACAAAATTACACTTAGTTGCATAGACGATTAACAAGTTGATCGCATTAGTTTCATAGGCTACATTCAGTTGGCTTGAAATCTTATGCATATGATTGTATTTTAACTAATGTAACTTGACAAGCATACCATGTCAGTTGTAGAATTGCAGTATGGAACTAAAAAAATTGATACACTGATGTTTCCTATGTAATTTTTAATAAGGTTTCTATGAGTGGTGATGCTTATGGGTTTGACTGAGCCAAGGTTTGCTATGTTTGTGCTCAACTAATTTATTACATGGGCCCTAAAATTATATTCAACCTTAGGCCATATTGTTCAAAATAATTCAATCCCAAGATCAGTGAAATGCTGTTAAAACAACTCCATGTGATTTGATCATACATCCCTGTAATGAGTTTTACTTGAAATTCACCAGAACCTGCGGCTTCTATAAATAATGCGATAACTACTCCTCCATTCAATGTAAAGAGTTCACTATTCTATTTTTGGATATGCCACTTAAAGAGACCACTTTCAAAAATTTCACCTATAGTCTTCATAACCTTTCATCTTTAGCCTTCATAGGTGATATAAGCATCTTGTGTACGCCCAAACAACTCGAAGTATATATATCCCTTAATTATTAGACATTTCAAACGTAGGCTCTTTCACTGGAATGGAGGGAGTAGAACATATAGTTAGTAACCCTTAGTACAGTTCATCATTATCATTGGACTTTTCAGATGTGGATTCTTTGATTGTAATGGAGGGAGTAGAAAATACAGTTAGTAACCCCTCAAATTATTAGACTTTTCAAATGTGGACTCTTTAATTGGAATGGAGAGAGTAGAACTGCTGTTTGTATCCCCTTAATACAGTTTGTGATACTGTTTGCTCTCGTCTTATTTTTCATTTACCCTATATTGTAATGAAAATCATGGTTTGCTAAAGATCCACAGGAGCTTGATGGTACCGTTTTCCAGCTTGTGATTCAGTACTGCCAGAAAGTTGTAAACTAATTATATAGAACCTTTGTTACTGTAAAGATCCAAAGCAATGAGGTGATAACCATGACTTGTTTGGAACTTTTAAGATCTTTCCCGAAATTGTAAACTAATTAGTTTACTTGGATATCCAAGGTTCCGGTACCAACTTTTATTTGGAAATCCAAGGTTCCGCATAAGCTTAAGGCGTTTGCTTGGTCTTTAGTGGTCAATCAGCTGAATACCAATGATTGGTGTCAGAGGAGTAGGCCATATAAGGCCCTTTCTCCAGATATTTGTGTGAGTTTCTCCAGATATTTGTGTGATGTGCTGGCAGAATAATGAGACTCACGACCACCTTTTCCTGTATTTCCCTGTTGCGTGGAAGTTATGGTGCTCTTTATTTGATATTCGAGGTGAGGATTGGGTGAGCCCCTGCTTAGTTGAGGCTTTGCTATTGGTTCGTTATGTGGGTTTGGGGTAAGGATGCTCAGGCATTGCTCTATTATTTAGTTCTTTGTGGGGGTATTTTAAATGACAGGAATTCTTGTTTCTTTTGGGATAAGGTGACGTCCTTTTTCTTTGTTGGAAGAAAGAATTTCTTTTCATGCCTCTCTTTGTTGGCTTTTGGAACTTTTAGGGAGTGTCCGTAGCTACTATTGCGAGAGATTGGAGAGCAGTTTTGCCCTAGACCCATGGACCTGAGCAAGTATAGAGCTAACTCCACTGAATGAAACTAACTCTCTTTTGCTCTCATAAATAAACAACAATGAAGGTTCTTGTGGGTCTCTGAAGTAAATATTGAATATGATTAGAGCTCCTTTTACTAGCATACTACTCCTTTCACACCCCTCAAGAAAAATAGTTGGAATGGGGTAGTTTTGATTGTACATGTGCACGTGCTTAAAGATTAAATTTTAGGCTGTTATAAACATGTACTGCCTCCCTCCCTTGATGACTCAGTTTTTGCTAAGGCATACAAAGTTTAGAAATGTACCTTTTGCAATGACAATTTAAACGTGTATGAATCTATTTTCAACTAAAAATAACGTTTATTTAGGGACAAAACAAAAATTTAGAAGTAGCAACAATGCATTGTTTGAGATATCGGCTCAATGGACATTTATTGAAAAGGTAGACTTTGGTTCTGAATTCTAACAGATCATCATCATTTCTTATGAATATTACATGTGCTTGTATATATGTATAATATATTCTTTGGGTATGGTAAGCCAGTTTAAAAGTTGATAATCTGATAAGTATTACTGCTTTGTGATCATTTTAATCTTATTTTTGTTTTTCCTTTTTCAAATTTTGTGTTAGGTGCTCATTTGAAGTCACTTGACCAAGGCATCGGAAGTGGGGGCCTCACCAACTTGTCGTTTGGCCAGAGTCGTAAGCAATTTCGTGCCGCTCGTAAGGCACTTAATGTTCAAGCTGGATATAGGTATTAACTTTATCATTAGTCTGTTTGTGCAAGTATGCAAGTGAAGAAGTGTGAGTAAATGCATTGGCACTTTTATTCTATAACAATTCATTGCATGATTTTTTTCTTATATTTTAACTATCTTGATGGTCTTCATCTATTTATAACTATGGATGTAATTGAGAAGTTTGTGATTTGTCTATTTACAGTGATGGAAGGTCAAACGGTGGAAGTTTGTTTGTTGGTGGCTTTGTATTGGGAGGAATAGTTGTTGGCACACTTGGTTGCATATATGCATCTAAGGTCTTATTCTTTAACCTGTTAATCTCCCCTCCCTCTTTTGCAAGTGATGAGTCAATGTTAACAAAGTTTCAGTCTTATTTTATTTGTTCCTTGATGCTATCATTGCTCTTCTTAATATGGTTATCCTTACTATTGATTGGACAAATCACACTAGAACCTGATGAGCTATATCGAACCCCAGTGAGGTTTCAAACTATCATCCCATTGTTAAAACGTCGTCTATGCACTTTGCCTTCTGTTTATGTTACCTTATTTCATACATATTGCTTGCCATACTGAAATTGCAAAACTTATTATTAGTGCCTTGTGATAACCTAAATTAGGGCATAAGATACCAGAATCATGAACCCTAATTTATGGTTTTCTGAGACGCATTCAGTAACCATCAACAGTGATCAGTGCTATTTCTGAAACCTCATAGGTTTGACCATAATAAAGTGATATATCCGTAGGAGTTAGTGTATTGTTATTGTTATATGTGCACGTTAGTTTATTGTTTCTATTCTTTTTCATTTATGTCCTATCATTTGGTGCTGCTTGTTAATACACTTTGACAGCATCAAGTAATCTGAATGTGATGTAGCATCATAGTTTAGTACTTGTGTTTTTTACAGATAACTGAAACACTAGCTGGAGTTGACAAGAAGCAAATAATGAAGAAGCTGCCCAAATTCATTTATGACGAAGAAAAAGATTTGGAGGTAATATGTGTGCTCTTAATTTCATGCAATCTCTAATACTTGTATCAATGCAGGTTCTAATTCACATCTGACCATCATTACCCAAGTAAATAACAATATTATAATCCTAGTAGTTTTTGGCCAGTAGATTTTAAAATCGTGACCATTTACTCCCTCTGTTGCTCAAAGAATCCATGTTTGAAAGTGAATCAACTTAAGGGCTTATGTAATTCTCCTGATATGTAATAAGATTAAGTTTGATGACTCAAAAATCTGTAAGCATAGCTTTACAAGTAGAACTCTTTGAGTGGAACGGCCAAAAATAAAAAGTCGACACTTTGAGTGGTACGGAGGGAATATATGATAATTTGGGACAAAATAGATACTCAAAAGTGGCATGCATCGCAATTTTGAATTGTTATAGCAAAAGTCGATTCATATGTAACCTTTGCATTTGACCCAAAGTGTCGCTCAATATCCTATGGAGATAGTATGTGGGTGCTACATCTTCTTTCACAATGGTCTTACTGTGTTTCCTATTTACAGAAGAAACGCAGGATACTGGAAGAGAAGATAGAACAGCTGAACGCCACTCTCGACGGTGTAGCACCTCTTCGGTCGCGGTCAAGACATGATGTGGATGCTGAGTATGATGAATTTGCCGTATGAGTGTAATGCTACGCATTTGGTGTCACTGGCCTTTGACTATCAGTTGATCAGATTGACAAATAATAGTAGACTCTTGTCTTTTGTCTCATTTTCCTGTTACAATCAACATGTGCATCTTATAATTGCTAAAAGCACTGAATTTTCGGCATTCCTATATAGATGTATTTGACATGGTGCATCAGCTAATAGCACTGTTTGGGATGTTGTTCTCGGTTACTGGTTGATCATAAGCCTAATTCAACAGCAGCCTATGACAGCATGTAGTACAACTCTGTACAGCACTAGATTTTGGTACTCCTTTGTGTGTCAAGTGGATCGAAAACTGTGTTGGTTAGTGGATGATTAGACGCACACTGAACAACACATACTGCATATGGTACAAATCTGTACATCATCATTTGGTTCAAGTTAGTAATTCTTTCAGATCCTGAATCAACCTAGACAGCACATGGTATAAATTAATATAGCACAAATGGGTCTACCCTTTTTGGGTCCATTGGCTTATGACAGGAACAGGTATCTCTCAAATTCCATCCACTATCAAACTATGATTTCCTATCTATCACCAAATCTAATGGTTGTGATGATGCAAGGGAATTGTGGGGCCTCTCTCCTTTGTATACAAGTGCTCAGCTTGCATATGCAAGATTGCAACTTCATTGACAATATTAATATGATTAAACAGGTTGAGATTTTAAACCCAGTTATGTAACTTTTGTTGGAAAAACAACTGATCATTATAACGAGATCGAGTTAGTTAGTGAGTCATGTGACCAAATGCGGTCAGACAACTTTACATAAGTAGCATAAATTTTCTAGATATTCGAACAAACTGAGTTTATTTGCATTGAGCTACATGAGCGTACTCATTTATTCTAACTTAACTTTTACTTAAGTAGCGTAAATTCTCTAGATATTCGGACAAAATGAGTTTATTTGCATTGAGCATGAGCGTACTCATTTATTCTAACTTAACTTGATTGAGCTAGAGTTGAACCCAACTATCACTTACTCCACGAGCTTAAGCTTGATTCTTAGACTTGACAAAAACACAAGCCTTACGTGTAGTAGTAGTAGTAACAATTATTTTGTCACAAGTGCAATCCCATAAAAAAAAAGAGCCTTGCATGGCCGAGACTTTATTATGTGGTAATTATAGATCTCGACCATTTAGGGAAAAAATTAAAATAAAAGAGACTTGAATGCATGGAAGAAGTTGAGGATCAATGATATTATCTGTGGTTGATATTGTGAAAGGTGCAAAGGCCAAACATGACCTTATCTCATATCCACGCTCACAAGGGCTCACTATACACACTCACCACATATTCCATTACCCCCAATTGCAACCCCACAATTTTTATTTAAAGAGGATATTTAAAAAAAAAACAAACAAACATATGATCTGAAATTAAACTAAAGAAAAGTATATATAGTGGGGAAGTAATAATCCTCACAGTTTCTTGTTTGCAGCCATGGCTTCTCATGCAGCTCTGGCTTCTTCAAGAATCCCAACCACTTCTAGACTTTCCTCCAAGACCTTCCCCCAATCTTTCCCCACCCAAATATCTGCTAAGGTGATCATTCTCTCTACTGCTCTGCATGCGTGTGTGCTTATGGGTTTAAATTTGTGCTCGTGTATATATATGTGTGTGTAAATGCTAGACTAGGTGATCATTCTCTCTCACTGTGTGTGCTTGTGTATACGTGTGTGTAGATGCTACGCTAAGGTGATCTTTCTCTCTCAGTGTGTGTGTGTTCTATGAATGTATAATGGCAAGTGATCAGTGACTTATGTTGTTTAATGGGTTATGGGGTTCTCAAATTCTTTGCTTTTTTTTTTTTGGTTGTGTAGAGAGTTGAATTTGCTGACTACTCTGGGCTGCGATCGAGTTCATGCGTTTCCTTTGCCAAGAATGGTGCATCCTTCTATGACACAGTGGCCAACCAACTAACACCCAAGGTTTTCTTCTTATCCTCTTTGAATGAACATCTGCATATTGATTCTTATATGGCTTTGTATATAGTAAATTCATTGTGGTTAACAAGCTTTTATAATATCTTCCAGACTTGATTAAAGAAGAGCTAGTCATATGGTTCATGAATTTCGTCAATATTCAAAATTAAATCAAGATAAAAGTGATAGATTTAATTTGGTGTCTGATGGGAATATATTCGACCTATAAAACGAGTCAAACTATTCACAATTTGGTTGAGCTTAAAGTAATTGACTTGTGAGTTAAAAGGAGAGAAAGTTGGACCGTATTAGACGATTACTATACATTATTTGAGCTCAAAGACCAAAATATACTCGGGTTATATGCATGCCTTAAATCAACTTCAATTCTAAGATAAAAGAGTCGATTAAAATCTCTACTTCAAAATCTTTTAAGAAATGAGCTTTCGCAAACGGATTTATTATTCACCTATGAATCCAATTATTGCCTAATGGAACCAAAAAAAAAAAAGTCTCTTTGATGACCAACGTTACTCGCATTTATGGATTTTCTTCATTCTAGAATTGTATAGACAAACACAATCATAAACAAATGCAAAATAAGAAAAAGAAAATCATAATAAATGGAAACGTATAAATGAAAGATTGAATTGTTCGGCTTGAGCATATACCCTCCGTGGGTTAAAGCGTGGCAAGAAACTCACCAATGCAGGACTATAATACCCTCATAGAAGCCATAACCTACATCTTTTATGACATAAAGTGATACAACGAATGGGTCAGACAGATTTCATCTAAGATTTTCTCATTGGCTAGTAGCTTGATCTACGTCAAGCAGGGTGTGGGCCAGGGTGGAATGCCAAGCATCTCAATGGAAAGAACTCAGACCCTTTATAGCATTGGCTTAGGTCATTTTTGGGCTCAAACGGGTTAAACATTGATCAAAATTTCTCTAGTTGAGCATAATTCTAGATATGCATGACAACAAGATTAAGACCATTATTCAAATGACATGGGGTGCATTTTAATTTGCCAAGGCAGATATAAATTGATGCATTCATATCCTTCACATGAATGTAGAACTGAAAAGTTGCTTTAACAGGCTGCAGCATCAGCCCCAGTAAAGTTTGAAACAGTGGCCAAATTGAAGGTAGCAATCAATGGGTTCGGACGCATTGGAAGGAACTTTCTCCGCTGCTGGCATGGCCGCAAGGACTCCCCACTCGAAGTTGTTGTTGTCAATGACAGTGGCGGTGTCAAGAATGTGAGTGAAATTGTCATTTTTCTTCTACTTCAGAATCTGTGTAAATGATCTTCTTTTACTGCTATCTCGATGATTAAACTTTTATATTATGCAAATGCAGGCATCTCACTTGTTGAAGTACGACTCCATGTTGGGTACTTTCAAGGCAGATGTCAAAATAGTGGACAACGAAACCATTAGCGTCGATGGGAAGAACATCAAAGTTGTCTCTAGCAGGGACCCACTCAAGCTTCCATGGGCTGAACTAGGCATTGACATTGTCATTGAGGTATGTTTCTCTAAACAGCTCTCATTGAAGTAAACATGAGAGTACTTAGTCTAGTCTAGATCTTTTCAGTTACCCACAAGCAATTTTATAAATAAAAAAAAAATAGTTCTATAAGACCAACGAAAGGTAGCTGATTGAACCAAGTGAAATACAGGGAACAGGTGTGTTCGTGGATGGGCCAGGAGCCGGAAAGCACATCCAAGCTGGTGCCAAAAAGGTTATTATCACTGCACCAGCAAAAGGTGCTGACATTCCAACCTATGTTGTTGGTGTTAACGAGAAGGATTACGACCATGACGTCGCTAACATTGTCAGGTCAGTAATAATGATCGAGCTTTCTGAGTGTTTCTTGAAAGATGACGCACTGCACAAGGGTGCTGTTTTGTAGGGTCTAATGGGTTGTTTCCCTTTTTGTCTTGCAATACTTAGTTGAAAATTGGTTGTACCTTCTGTAATTGCAGCAACGCTTCTTGCACCACAAACTGCTTGGCTCCATTCGTGAAGGTCATAGATGAAGAATTCGGTAGGCATCTATTTTTCTCTTGGTTGTTACCATTGCCCTTCTTGCTCTTGAATTTTTCTCGCCTTGGAAATTAAACTGATCACACCTCTGATGATTCTGCAGAAATTGTCAAAGGAACAATGACAACAACTCATTCCTACACCGGTGACCAGGTATTTACATTTCCGTACAACAGTGGAGAAGGTCTAAACATTGCTCTATATATTCCAAGTAATTGCTAATTGTACTAATTTCTCAAAATATTGTACATTGCTTTGGCAACAGAGGCTTTTGGATGCTTCTCACCGTGATTTGAGGAGAGCAAGAGCTGCAGCATTGAACATTGTGCCAACTAGCACTGGTGCAGCCAAGGCTGTGTCTCTAGTGTTGCCTCAGCTCAAGGGCAAGCTTAATGGTATTGCTCTTCGTGTCCCCACTCCCAACGTATCCGTGGTTGACCTTGTTGTGAACGTTGCCAAAAAGGGTATTACAGCTGAAGATGTAAACGCGGCCTTTAGAAAGGCAGCTGAAGGACCACTAAAAGGCATATTGGATGTCTGTGATGTGCCCCTCGTGTCAGTTGACTTCCGGTGCTCTGATGTTTCTTCCACCATTGACTCATCTTTGACCATGGTCATGGGAGATGACATGGTCAAGGTAGTCGCGTGGTACGACAATGAATGGGGATACAGGTAAATAAAAAAAAAAAAATTTCGGTGGATATATATTCATGTTTGATTTCAAGTGTGATTAATTAAGCTAAAACATTGCGAGTTTTTCAGCCAAAGAGTGGTGGACTTGGCACACCTAGTAGCAGCCAAATGGCCCGGTGTGGCACCAGCAGGAAGCGGAGACCCGTTGGAGGAATTTTGCGAGACAAACCCGGCTGACAAGGAATGCAAAGTTTTCGAAGCTTAATTAATTTTTCTTAACGTACCTCGATCGGTTTCTCCCAAATAATTTTGCTTAAGAATGGTTGTCCATTGTTTTTGATCTTTTATTGTTGGATGCTGAATTTGTAATGATAACTGAGTGGTGAATAGAATTATAAATGAAAGATATGAATATATATATCTCTTTTACAATTGAGTCAGTGTTCTTCTTCTTCCCTGAAATTTCCATATTGGTTGGTATATATAATTACTACCCAGTAGGAAATATTCATACTATTACTAGCTCGCTCTTTAATGTTTAAATTTATCTTGAATTGAGTTTTGAGTTTTATTTGAGTCCAATAACTCAAGTTCAATTTGGCTCATATTTTGATTATCGATCCAAAATTAAGCCAAATTAATATCTCAAATATCTAAACGCACTGTGAGATATTGCCACGTATTTATCATATTGTGAGAATCCCATTTCGAAACCTCGTTGAGAATGCTTTGAAATGGGGCTCTCACACATACTTACATGTCAAACATCAAATAAGACATTAATGAAAATGCTAAGCAAATCTAAATATGAAGAGGAGTCAGGGTTCCATTGAGGTAAAAAGTTCATACAAATATATATATATATATATATATATATATATATTTGCCATTCTTTAAGTAAGAAGATGTTATTACCATCTCACTTATCAATCGAAATTCTTTACTGAATATTTGTTAGATTTTCAAGTAGCAACAGGTGGATTAATATGGATTGTGTGTTAGAGCGTCCACAATGAGCACCCTCCCTCAACCCTCTAAAAGTAATTTTAGAGTTTTTTAACCCATTATCCCACAATGGTCCCTCTAGTACACCCTCTTCCTCTAAAACCAATTAAACCACCCTTCATATATAGAGTGTGTTTTAATATGAATAGCGACTCAAATCCTCCACATTCTCCACTTTATTTGAGTACAATATACTTTTGTTTAATATTTTAGAATGAAAATTATTAAAATATACTCTCTTCGTCCCTAAATTATTGTCTTGCTTTTTTTTTGTCCGTTCCTAAATAATTGTTTTGTTTGAAACTTTCCTTTTTAAGAGATCACTATTACTATTTTACCTTTACTTTTCACCATACTTTAATTATGGCCACATACACATGTATATTAAAGGAAACTACACATTATACTAATATTAATAATCAAGTTAATTTTTTTTTAATCCATGTGCCGGGTCAAACAAGACAATAATTTAGGGACGGAGAGAGTATAATATATTTTTTATAGTATAAAATTTAAAATTTAAAATATTTTATTTTAATTGTGGTAGAAAAATATAAATAAAAGAGAAAAAATATAATGATAGTTAAGTTTGTTAGTTGAGATGAGTGAGATTAAATTTTTATAGGATAGTATAGAGGGTGGATGTTTGTTAAAGTAAATTCTTTTAAAGTGTTGAAAAAATAAAACTAAACCAGAAATGTTTAAATTTTGGTATAGGGTTTTGTTATTGCGATGCTCTCGTGCTACTGTCCGCACGCAAAATCATCGACGTGGCTGGTATGACATGGCTATTTCTTATTGGTTGCTTAAATACCTGGACCTTCACGGGGCCGTTGACGGTGCCTGCGATTCAGAACAAAATCATGAAGACAGAGAGAGAGAGAGAGAGAGAGCACCTGACCCGACCCTGAGGCGGGTTCTAGCTATTGCAGAAAAAATCCCAATCGATCAAATCTAAATCGAACTGGTGAATGACTGTCCGAAAAGATTGCTAGTAGCTTGTTTTCCGGAAAATGGAAATTCCGTACATGAAATTCCTTTTTGTCTCTCTGCTGTCGCTTTTATCCGTAATTTCCGTCTCATTCGGCGGCCCCCCGATCTCCAATACCTCCGTTCCCGATCAAAATCAGCAACACCGGCCAGCCAACTCCTTATTGCCACTCACACCGTATGTTCCTTTTTCATTTTCATTTCTTATCCCTCCTTTACTTTTCACTGTCAATTGATGTGATTTATTATTGACCGTCAAATTGTAACTGGGATTGTTCATTGCTATAAATGAAGAATTTTTTGTTTAGCGAAAATGTTAGATCTTAAGAAACATTTCTCAATTTTGGTTTCAACCAAGAGTTATGCTAGGGCCACAAATTGGAGCTGTTCTATACGTCATTCGTATATGCAAACTTGCGGACGTGGAGATCAACAACCTTTGCTAATACGGAGCCCTTTTATTGGATGGTGATAGAAATGACGTAGTTATCATTGTTGCACACAATACTTTTTCCCACAAAATGAGTAATAAAAAATCGTGCACAAAATCCTAGTAGGGAACTGTTGATTGGTTATGTAGTGTGCAGGTACCACCACTAAATAATGGGACCTACAGTGTCTAACCAATGAAAGTTGCCAATTGGGATTGTTTTGTGCATAAAATTTTATGCTCATTTTGTTGCCCTAGCATTACTCTTTCAGAATAATCAATGTGCCAAACATTTGTTACTCTTACACTCCATATATAAGTGATGTGATGTGTGACGAATCGGATACTTGGCACGTAGTTGAGACTAATTTGTTGACATCACTAGCCTTAATTCTTTATTGGAGAGGGAATTTCTATGAGTTTTGCTTATAAACTCTCGTCTTGGTGTTAACTTTAAGTAATCTATTATGCCATGTGATAAGGCTCGAGGCGTCTCTCTATCTTCATTCCTAGTGGAATCCTAAAGAAATTAGCATTGTTGTCCCTTAGTGCCAATTGAACGAGGAGTACGCTTGTTGCTCACCATGTAGGGCTCGTCTAGTATTTTAGTAGAAAAGTTGAGAAATTCAGGCACAAATAAGTCAACTTTCAATAAGTTGAGGAAGTTATGATATTTCACTTATTCTTCAACTTCTCAAGAGTTGGCTTGGGTGTCACATAAGCGCCAAAACAATTAAGTTGGTTTTCCATACGTTGCAACAAACATTAACTTTAAAATTGTGCAGGGTAGTATCCTGGTAGTTCAAGGGTGAGGGGTTGAGAAAGGGCAAGTAATGCAGAATAGGCGGGCATGGCAATTATGGTGTTGGAATGACGTGAAATTCGCACAGTACATGTGAAACCGACGTACAAATCATACTCACTGCTTTGTGGTGACCTAGGTCTTCGCAGTCCAAGATCGCTTGAGGGCAAATGACATTTTACTATTTTTAGACCATCTATTTTATTTTTGGATATTTTCAGTAATCTTATTTTTAATAGTTTAGGGATTGGGGATGTCATTGTAGACGTGTAAGTACCCTAGGATAAAAAGTTTTTGCCGTCAGTTTTTGACTTTGATTAATAAAATTTCACTTTCAAGAACTAGGTTTGTTTGTTCGATTGTCTTGAACTGCTTGCTTCTAGTTTGGTCATTCTCAGAAGCGGTTCAGCATCACTATCCTAGGGGTAGAAGGCAATCAACTACACTAGGGTCTCTAGGCTTACCAATTAGCAGACCCCTTGAGTCCACCACGGCCTTTGGTGTTGTAGACCATGGGCGAGGGACCTCGAAGCTGGAGTTGTCCCCTTGCATTTTAAGCTATTAGAGGAAAGGCCCAAAAATCCATATCAAGCCTTGACAGTCCCCTATCACTTATTTGAATCTTCCATGAGTTTGAGCTGCCTTATACTATCTCATCTGATGATACTTGGTCCAAAGCTTCTATTATGCCATGACTCATGTGGACCAACTCATGTTGACCACCAAATTCTATGGAATTCACATCAAAGTACTAATGTAATTAATTTAATAGTGAATTGCAATGGCTAACTGAGAATTAATCTGGTGTCTTGGTATCTAAGTTAGAATTATTAAGGTTAACTTTTTAGTGCTATTTTGATGCACTTTGGATGAGTAATATGTACTCTTAGTAAAATTAGGTTTTCTCTTTATTTACATCAATGCAGACCACCATTGTTAATTACGGTAGAATACTATCAAGATATGAGCTTTGAATGTCGTGTTATTGTCTTCGAGCAGAAGCTGATTCCTTGCCGTTAAGGACATAAGTGTCCTTCCTCCTTTCTTCTTCTTCTTTCCCACATCTTCTCTATACTCTCTCAGAGGAATGGATTAGTCCTACATCATCTTCTGGATTGTGGAGTACATTTAGACAGCCCAATTCGAAATATTGTGTTTGGTCTTCTCATAATTCTTTGTTATTGGTGTCTGTTTATTTTACTTTTCCTTATGGATGCAATCTAGTAAGTTGAGGAATTACATAAGTGGTAATGGATGTAATTAAGAAACAGTAACAGAAAAAAGTATTTATGTAGGTTAGGATACTCTTTGGCACTTTTTATTATGTTTGGTAACTATATAAGCTGCCCTCAACCACATTATTTTATTAAAGAAATGATTTAAATGATATGTTTATTATAACTCAGCTGTGCTTTCATTTTGTCTGTCATGTGAGAATACTCTTGTGTGCACTCGTTCAGTCGCGAACTGACGCCCCTATATATCACACTTTCCTGTTTGATTCCTGTTTGATAGATGACATTATTCTCCTTGTACTGTATATTAAAATGCTATTTTTTCTATCTTGTTACATTGTGCTTTTGATTCAGTAAACATGATACAGTATTGGTGGCTGCTCCAGATGGCACAATATATCTTGTGGAGATCAATACGGGAAACGTTGTTTGGTCTTTCACATCTGGTCCATCAATATATTCGTCATATCAGGAACATCCGGTTGAAGGGGGCAAGCATAATGCCTCAAGACAGAGTGATAACTTCTTTATAGATTGTGGAGATGACTGGGAACTCTATATGCACAGTAAGGACTTAAAAAAAGTGGTAAGCCTGCACACTTTGTGTTTCCTATAAACGTGCTCTCTAACAGACTCTTTGTCCTGAAATTACTATGTTGGGACATTTTAGCGTCATTATGAGTATTAGGAGATTTCCATGCTTTTAACATTCAAATAAAATTTCCCTGTTTATACTCTGTGTCCCATTTATATCCAACATGAAAGTTCCTTTTAGTTAACCACAGGAATCCATGATGTTCTAAAGTAGCATTACTCGGTTATTTTGATTTTAATTTTTGGGCTTGGCCCATTGAGTTCTGTATTTTGATATGCTAAGGCTCAAAAGGGTTATCTATCTATCTTATTAAGCAAAAAGGTCAATTGGTACTTAACAGTTATAGTACTCATTCAAATTTCTAAGAAAATGCCACGTGGCAAGTAAAAAATGAAAGAATTCAGTTTAGACGTGGGAAAGAGGGAGAGTGGGAGAGAAAATAGGATGGGATAGAAAATTAGGAGATTGATTAGAAAAGGAGAATCTTATAAAAATCAATTGTTAAGAAACAGTTGCAAGGAAAATAGGGTTAGAGAGAAAAATAAGGAGCTGATCAGGATAAAAAAAATCTTATAAAATCAAAATTATGTACACAATAATTGTAAAAATTAATACACGCGCACGGAGATCGCTTATCACCGTGAGGGATATACGAGTACAAAAAAATTATAATTAAAAACGCAAAAAGTATGAAATTTATATTAAAAATAAAAGTATATATAAACATAATTGCACATGCATCACATGTGCTACGAAGACTTGTACAGTTACACTAAATACCTTTAAATGTTTACTATCAAATAAGATCTTATTGAGGGATGGAAGGAGTACTTTTACTGATCTTTATATCTAGGTAACATAACTAAATATATTTATGTTGATTCAGTTTTTGCACTCGTGAGGTCAGTTTTCCAAAGAACATTGTTCTGCAAAGCATCTATGTGAAATGTACGCCCGCTCCATACTTTTATGGGTCTTCCATGTGCCATAATTTGTGTGTTTTTGTACTTCAGAAACTGCCATTTAGTGCTGAAGAATTAATTGCACGTACACCATATGTATCGGCCGATGGAATCATGCTAGGGACAAAGAAAACTGCAGTATTCCTTGTTGATGCCAAGTCTGGAACAGTAATTCATACTTTTAGGTCAGATGACCTTTCCTCAGCTGGGGGTCTTGGCACTGAGGAAACTCCTGCTTTAGTGAAAGAAGATGTTTTGGAATGGCTGCAATCTACTGCTGCAGACTTTGAGGCAGTTGACCAACCGCTCTACATTAAGAGGACAGACTATGGACTAAAGTATTCTTCTTCAAAGACGGGCAAAGTTTTGTGGTATCTGATGTTTGCTGATATTGAAGCTTCTTATCAGTGTCAAGGAGTTGACAATGTTTTTGGTGGCACTCCGTCGAAAGATTTTGAGTTTGGTGCGGAATACAAGGGTGATATGAAACTGCCAGTGCATTGTCAGACAAAGCCCCTTGTCTATCGAGTTCGTGATCACAGCTTATTAGAATCTATTCTTGTGTCTAATGGGCTCCCCAACTCCCTTCCTGGCGGTCGAATGCTTTCTCTACCTGCTCCAGATCAGCCTCCTCCCTTAGAACCCTTTGATAAATTACCAGTGGCTCATCAGGGTAATGAAGGCAAAGAGGTGCTGCTGGCTTTGCCTGCTCCTGAGACTGAAAGCCCTAGAATTTTGGGTCTGCCTAGCGGAGATGATTCTAAAACGGAGATCAGTGTCCCTCCTGAAAATTGGTCTGCCTTTAGTGTGGGGTCACTGGTTCTGTTTATTGCCATAATCTTCTCCACGGTAACTTTCGTGTTCTATCACATTCATTCAGCATTTGTGAAACAGCGTAAGTTGAATAAGCAGGATAAGGATCTTAAGGTGCCAGCTGTGATTTCCAGAAAGAAGAAAACCAAGAGACCTGGAAGCAATAAGAGTGCTTCTAATATTGAGAGAATGAAGAAAGATATTTCACAAGGCAATACTGGGGGCAAAAATGGACTTCTATATACAGATAGAAGTGTAATGAAGCCTCGGCTGACCTTAGATTATGATGATGGTCTCATCGATGGACGGAAGATTGGTAAATTACTTGTCTCTAACAAAGTAATTGCTAAGGGAAGCAATGGTACAATTGTACTCGAAGGAATATATGATGGTCGTCCCGTAGCTGTGAAACGCCTTGTGCAGACGCATCATGACGTAGCTTTGAAAGAGATTCAGAATCTTATTGCATCTGATCAGCATCCAAATATTGTTCGATGGTATGGGGTCGAGTATGATCAAGATTTTGTTTATCTTTCTCTGGAGCGTTGCACCTGTAGCTTAGATGATCTTATCTTATCACACCCAAATTCTTCTAAGAATCAAATAATTGCCAAGGACGGAGATGGCAATTCTTTGGTTGCTTTGGAAATATTCAAGGATTTTGAATTATGGAAGGCCAATGGATATCCTTCACCTCAGTTGTTGAAAGTGATGTGGTAAGTCCGGAGCTGCAAAACTCTTTCATGGTTTTTATTCGTATAGAATCTATTCCACCCTCTAACCATTAATTCACTGTTCATATCAAAGGTAAAAGATTGCGTCTCCTCAGAAGCCATTTTGTCTGAACTGCTAATTGACTGGATTCATGAACTTCCCAGTCACATAAACTTGGAGGCTTGAAGCATACCTGGAAGCTATGAAAGCTTTTTAAAATGATGTTAGTGCCCTAGTTCGCCTGATAGGCAGAAAAGCACTTCTAAGCTCTTACATATCTTTACCCTACTTTGATATCTCTTTTGTTTCTCTTTGAAGGATAGGGCAATCCTGATATTTGATTAACAATGACACACAACCTCTCACATTCATTAACCATAATACATACCTCCCTTGTCCTAAATCCTAATATTCACTGAACTCACTATCAGTAAATGCTGATTGTATTATAATAAAAGCTGTATTAATTAGTTGACTCAGGTCACACTAAAAAACAATAATAACCACTAAGCTTGTCTTCCAATCTTCACAATTTACACACACATGGATGTGCAAATATTGTTAGCAAATGCAGGGTTAGCGTGTCATTTTCATTAACACTCAGCTTAGTCTTTTCCTTTGAAGAGAAAAAGAAGAGGTATCCTAGTAGGGCAGAGAATGTAAGAGCTCTGAGTAGTGGTTTCTGCCTTTCAGGCATACTAAGGCACCAACTTCATTGAGAGAGAGAGAGAGAGAGAGAGAGAGAGAGAGAGAGAGAGAGACTGTGTGGCATTTATTGGATAGCACTAATATAACCATTATGTATTGTTCACATATATTTTATTGTGTTGTCCTTTACTTGGATCTAATGGAATTTGCTTTGCACAGATTGGTTGGATTATTAGAACGCCATTGTTTAACTTTGCACAGTAACTGTTTCTGAAAGTGATTATTATCCTCATTCTGCTTTGCCATTATGAATTGCAGGGATATAGTTGTTGGACTTGCACATCTGCATGAACTTGGAATTATTCACCGGGACCTAAAGCCTCCAAATGTTCTGATACGCAAGGAGAGAGTAATAAGTGCTAAGGTTTCAGATATGGGTATTAGCAAGCGCCTTGCTGATGACATGTCTTCGTTAACCAAGCAGACAACTGGTGAGTATCTCTTATTGATTTCCATGTTGTTTCTTCAATTTGTTGAAAACTCCTGTTTGTTGATTTTTTAATCTTTTTTAAGTACATACTGGTACATACAATGTACGCCTGTTTTAATTCTCTCTAATGCTGTTTGACGTAGGTTACGGCACTTCCGGTTGGCAGGCACCTGAGCAACTCTGCCATGAACGCCAGACACGTGCTGTGGATCTATTTAGTTTAGGCTGTGTTCTCTTCTTCTGTATCACTGGGGGTAGACACCCATTTGGTGACACTCTTGAGCGTGATATAAATATCGTGAACAATCGGAAAGACCTGTTCTTGGTAGAGACTATGCCAGAAGCTCTGGATCTAATCTCTCAGCTCCTCAATCCAAATCCAGAGTTGAGGTATGCCTTAATCTTATATTTCGTCATCATTCTTGAATTATCCCTCTGTTCTGCTAAAAGAACCCGACTTTCTATTTTCTCAAAGCGTCCTGTTTGAAAAAGAAACCTAATAAATCTGATGAATTTCTGAGCTTACCTGCACTACAGTAAACAAAAATAGGAAAACAATTTTAACACCTCAGGTCAAAACTATGTGTGTAAACATATTTCAATCCTTAAAATGTTTTTTACTTTCAAACGTGGGCGTGGAAGGGAGAGAGTGTTATTATTATTATTATTATTTTTTATAGCCATATCAGGATCTATTTCCTTTTCCTTTGTATTCCTCTTTGACAACGGCAACATTTTGGATATTGTCTAGGCCAAAAGCTGTTGAGGTATTGAACCATCCTCTGTTTTGGAGTTCCGAGATGCGACTCTCATTTCTTCGCGACGCCAGTGATAGAGTGGAATTGGAAGATAGGGCGGATGATTCTGAACTGTTGAAAGCATTAGAAAGTATTGGCCCAATGGCTTTGGGTGGTAAGTGGGATGAAAAAATGGAGACTGCCTTCATCAATGACATTGGCCGCTACCGACGTTACAAGTTTGATAGCGTGCGTGATTTGTTGCGCGTCATTCGGAACAAGCTGAACCACTACAGAGAACTTTCTAATGAGATTCAGGAGCTTTTGGGGCATGTTCCTGAAGGGTTCGAGAGCTATTTCTCTAGCCGATTTCCGAAACTTGTAATTGAGGTATATAAAGTACTTAAGAGATACTGTGGCGAGGAGAAACTGCTGCTCAAGTATTTCAGAAGCATACAAGATTAGAGTATTCTCTTGCTGCTCTTCTAGCCGTGAGAGCAACTTGTAACTATCGACTCCTTTAGAATGTGAATATTTAGGAATTACCATAAATTGACAAATCCACAGAAACTCTTTTAATTTAATTAAACAAAAAATTGACACCCATTTAGGGACGTTGAATTTGGAGAGATCCATTGAAGCTCTGTATGAAGATTGGGGACTGACTACTGATCCAATATACTGTATTGGTTTGAAAGAAACCCTAGATAGATTATTATACTTTGCATCAATACTCGGTCATGTTTTCGGCTCATGGTTTTCAATGTTATGGCTATAAGATGAACTGACTTGACTCGCCTTATTTCACGTTTACATCTTTTCAAATATATGCTCTGCGATGAGTGTGCTGCGATGATTTTGTTCTCATCAGCATAATGACTTGTTTTGGACACTCGAATGGAATCCTGTCAACCCTCCGGCATTCAAGATAATGCCTTAAATCTATTTCAAAGGATCAACAACTCGATAACAAATATAACAAGCTAATGCTGGCGTCTATTTCTCAGTAATAGTAAAAGATAGTATGGCTAATGCTCTCAATCAGTCCTCAAAGCAATAAGCTTTTAAAATGTGGAAAAATTAGAACCTCAACTCTTTCTCAATAACAAACTGCATCACCACAGTGAATAGAATCTGGTATACAGAACAAACCATCAACTCTTTCATATATATTACATAACTATATCTAGCATCACTGATTGCACAGTTGAATAGATTCTGGTATACACTATAAACTATATATACCTATTTTTTGATTGATATGATCATGAATGATATATAAAATTAATATATATTAAATATATATAGCAATAATTATTGTAAGATATAATATGCATCCCGATATGATGAATGAAAACATATTTAACGGATTGGACAAAGTAAAAATACTGAGTTCCAGAATCACACAATTATGGACCCTTCTTTCAATTCACCAGTTAGAGTTTGGGAAAGAAATAAGATTCAACGTAAAATGATACTTTGGGCAAGATTTCCTTACTTTGATATATCATTGATTGAACGGGATTATAGTTCAAATCAGCTCCAACAAGTAAATCGAGCAAATTCCATATCTCGCATAAAACTTCAAATTTCAAAAGTTAAATAAAATTCCTATTATTATCTAGGACAATTTTTCTTTTTTTTGAGAAGTTGAATAAACTGTGGTACATATTTTCAACCTTCCAACATCTCTCAGCCCGATAGACACAAATTTTGACTTGCAGAACTTTATGTAATACATTACAATTACAAATATTTGATAATTCACTATGTTCTTGGGCAAGATTTCCTTAATTTCTTTCCCGTAAATGCTTGAGCTTGAGAAACTACCAATCTCGACTTCTTTCTTGTCAAAGTTAAATAATTCCTTTCTAGTAAATCTTTTTTTAGAAGTTGAATGAACTTGGTACATATTTTCCCTTCCCATCTCTCAGCCCGTAGACATTTTGACTTATAAACCGAAAGAACTTTATGTTACAGAAGAAAAAAATAATAATCACTCCGTTATTAAATTATTGTCCTGTTTGATTGATTAGGCACATAGATTAAAAAAATTAATTGATTCTATTATAAATATTGGTATAATTTGTAGTTTCCATTAAAACTCATATATATGTGGTCATCATTAAAATAGATGAATAAGTAAGTGTAAAAAGTAAAAGTGTTTTCTAAAAAAGAAAGTTTAAAAACATGACAATTGTTGGAACGGACGAAAAAAGAAAGGAAGACAATAATTTAGAAACGAGAGAGTATATGTATTGATCAAAAGAGTTAAAAGGAGAAGGAAAATACATATCAAAGCAGTCAGTGTTTAATCTAATGGATTGACTCAATAACTTGATCACCGCTGAGTTTTTGTGTGTGACAATTCATTTAGCGGTATATTTAAAAAAAAAGGAAACAGTAATTAAGAGTTTGAAATTAATGCATGCCATGCAGGAATTAAGGAAAGGGATCTTACGTTTTTACGAAGAACTCTGTTCAACAATTTGAACATATTTATCGCTAACATGTTTTCTTAGATTACACATTAAGTACCTGTTTTCGAAAACTCAATAATAGCATTAGAACTAGTGCACGGATGATCTTCGGACAAAAATGACTATATCTACATTTTTAAAAGGCCAAAATAATAAAAATGTCAACCTACTTTTGGTAAATTGCAAATTTAAGTAGAAAGTTCCTTACTCCTCGCCATTGAGACAAATTAAAATAAATAGTGAGACTATTTTTGAGGACAGAAGAAATAGGAATCTATGGACTCACCTCATCGTCAATGACGTCTTAGCGAAGAACCGAATAAATCCATTTCCTTTCTCTAAGGCCTCAATTGGTACATGAAAACAGAATCAATTTCGCGGAATCGATTATCGGTAATGAGATTTCACAGAAATAGATTGAGATGATTCGTAAAAGTGTTTGGTAACATAAAGAATGTGATTAATAATGTTGTACAAATTTCTATTATATTGTTTGTTAAAAACAAAACAACTTGAAATGCAGAAATAAAAGTAAGGCAATGAACAACATTACTTGTTAATGACTTTCATGATAAAAATTAGAAATTAACGTTATTACTACTCCAAAAAATAATAAGTTCTTCATTATTTTTTAATTTTTGTGAAAAATTTAAATTATTCAACATCAATAAAGTAGGAAAAAAAATATTAAATTAAAATTTAAAAAATTAATGTTATAATGAAACTAGTTCAAATAAAAATAGTTTAAACATTTGAAACAAAATGAACAAATACTTGACCTAATAAAAAGAGTTGAAGAACAACGACGGCGAGGAGTAAAAAAAAACACGGTCATAAATTAGTTGAAATCAAATGAAATATTAAATATAAAACAAATATTTGACCTAATAGAAGAATATTATTGTCCTTTTACATGGATTCCAACTATTAGGAATCCAAATATTACCTCCTTCATCAGGATTATGATTACTTAAATTTTAGTAATCAATTCCAAGATTTTAGTAATTCATTCCTACTCCAAATATAATTTTTGCACCACCAAAAACGTTATTAATCAATTTCATAGAATCAATTTCGTAGAATTGATTCCATTTCCGTGTACCAATCGAGGCGTAAGAGCCGTACTCGCCCGAATGCAAACGTCTATTCAAACTCTCCTTTCGTGTCTGGATTTAATTTTATTGAACTTTCTGTTTTACACTAATATTCCCAATTTGTATGCATACTCTCCAACTTTTCATATTCCATCAATCAAAAACTCATGAACTTGTCATTGACAAATTCTTACCCACTAACCTCTCCTAGTTTTTCCAGCGCTTGGACGTTACAATCACAACTTCTTTTATTTTTTATTTTTTTTATCATTCTTTTTCTTTGTTTTTTTTTATTTCTTTTATTAAGTGTACCAAAAGGCCCGAGTGGTATCGAGAGTCGTCCCTCATGATTTATAGGGCACGAGTTTAATCCCTGCAGTCGTAGCGTTCGAAAAAAAAAATCATAATTTTACTTGTACCAAAAAAAAAAAGGAATATAAATTCTAATTGTTGCAATACCTTTACAGAATAGCTTTAATTAACAATACAAATTTAAGAAAATTATTTGTTTCAACTTAATTTCAAGCATTTACATGATTTAGGGCAATACTCCAGTCCAGACTGAACCTTAATATGATGGCCTTCATTCCTTATTGAGCAGACCATCATTCAACGTTGGAACATTTCTGAATAAAGTCCGCCACATCAGAAATTGATTTTCCAGATTCAGTAACTTTCGGGAAAATATAGAAGGCATGACACATGTTTGGATACTCTACTAAATAAGCTTCCTTATCGGACCGCTTGAGCCACTCGTAGTAGGTCATGTCCGGCAATAACCACCAAAGTGGCAGGGAACTCCAACCTCGATAAATCAATCGCATTTGGACCCGAAACATTGATAACTTGGTGATCGCGGTTCAATCCTTGTTCCGGCGGTAGAAGTGCCCTACACATCCAACACTACAAGAAAACATGGCAATTGAAACAGAAAATTGCAACTGAATTGAAATCAGTTTCAACATAGAATATGTGCAACGGAAATTGTAACGGATTTAGAGCATAATTAATTTGTAACTAACCTTGCCACGGAAAACCAGGTGAGTCGCAATCTTTTTCGAGGGAACTAGTGCCGGGAAGATTGGCGCCTAAAATTGTAACCGTTTTTGAAACGGAAAATCTTCCGTTTCAGTGTTTTGTTCCTATTTCAATTGCAAGCTTTAATAATTATTTTTTTATTATTTAAAGTGTAAAACCCCGGCAAGAAACGGTATCGTTTGTTTATACTTACTTACGATCTCCGTTAAACGAAAACCTAACATACACTAAAAAAAAACCCCAAATTCGCAATTGCGCTCAATCTCTCATCTTTCGCTCTCGCTCTCTATCCCCCTCCAGTACAGCTCACCGTCTCCTTCCTTGCGATTGAGTTCCAGTCTGAGTTCGAAGTTCACCGATTTCTCTCTCCGCTAAACAAGTTATTCTCTCTCTCCCTCTCTCTGTACTTATAACTGCGTCTTCCCTTTCGCAAGAGAATTCTTTCTCCAGTTTACCTAACAATTCTTAGCTCACCCGAGCTATGAATTGAAATCACTTTCTTTTGGCCATCTGTTTCGACAACCTATGATGTTGATTTTGAAAATTGAAATCAATAATTTTTATTTTTCTATATTTCATTGTTTGGAATTATCTTCATAAAAAATTATGATGTTTAAAAATTACTCTATCATTGTTTGACGTTTATTTCAGGAATATATGATATACTTTGAGGGATTAGTCTAGGTTAGTTTGAAATTAAATTGTAGTACTTTACATTTTTAATCAAAAATCGATTGGTGGTGACCATTGAATAAGTTTCTTGGCGGATGCAATCTCTCTCTCAGCCAATCCCACAAGCCCTGGCTATCTAATTCCAGGCCCAGAACACAGGGGGTTTAAGGATTTTGGGTTGATTAGGCAGCCTAGATTGTCGGTTGTTGCTGTTGATAAGGGTGTTTGGGATAGGTTTTGTGAGTTGGGTGGTGGGTATGAAGGGGATGACAATGAGGTTGTTGATGAGTAGTTTTGTGGGGTGGGGATATTGCTTACAAGCTGTTTGTAAGTTTGTTTCAGTGAAGTGATAGTAGTAAGTTAAGAACTGACTGCCCTTCATTTTGTTTTGGATTTTGCTGGGGTTTAGAGCAGTGTTGTTTTTAATTGTAAAAAGCTTTTATAGGTAGTAATTGAAAAAAAGACTGTTAATGAGTAAAAACATTGTATTTCCTTTTTACCATTATGTGAGTGTGCTTAGATTGGTACCCAGTCGTCTAGTGATGTTTCTATTTTGTTCTTGAATGAAAAGTCTTTTTTTGCACTTTGAAAAAGAGTGGAGAAAATAATAGTGGGAGATCAGACTTTCTCTGTCTTCTCTGTCATTGTGGACTTCACATTTGACCCAGGGACGTAACATTACTGAGAAAACAGTAAGAACTGTTAGAATATATAGCGTAATCCAAGGTTCAAAACTCATTGTAAGGCATAATTAAAGCCTTAAATCCAGTTTCCATAATTTCTGAATATATAGCGTAATCCAAGGTTCAATCACATTACTATAAGATTATGCATCAACAAGGGGTACAAATGATTCAAGATTATATGCAGGATAAATTTGATAAGGTTCCAAATCATATCAACCTTTCAACCTTTGGGTGAAACATAAAGTCTTTATAGATAATGATTTCAAACCTCTTCCTGAGTTCTACTGAAAGATCTCGTAGCTAGGAACGCCAGGTCTACGGTCAATTGTATATAGGTTGAACTTTGAACAGTCCAGCTTCCAAGGATACGCTCGTGATATAATTCTACCCATGAACATTCAATTGTTTCGATTCTTTTCTGCTAAAACTTTAGTATCTTGTGCAACCCAAGAACATAGGTCAATCAGCCATTACCATGACCTAGGTAGAAGGAGAATATCTTTACACTAACAAGGAAGGCTAAACAAAAAACTACTAGCAGAAAGAAGAGCAACAGGGATATGCAGATGGGAAATAAGCACATAGAAGACACAAACTATAGTTGAAACAAAAACATTAAAAACTAATAAATAATTAAAAATAAAATACGACATAATTGTCTGCAATTTTATCTTTGAAAATAGTACAGCTAAAGCTAATAAAGTACTATTAATATTTTTGAGGAGATAAACATAGCAGACTAGCAGTAATAGAATATCACCAGAGTAACATCATAGGAGACAGAATTGATGTAGAACACGTAGCTGAAGTGTATTTGCACAAGATGGAAAGGACTAAGAACTTTGGTGGGAAGAGGATTGGAAAGTTAAGGGGTAAAGTGTCAATAGGCATAAATAGCACTAGTAGAAATCACGACTTGGAGGAGTCTTTCATCGATAGGGCATAACTTTTGATCCGGATGAACCACGGGACCCACAACATATCAAATCAAAGCTATCGACGAGATCTATATATAAGACACACAGGGGGGTACCCTGTGACGTGTTCGTTTTAAGCAAAAAAAAAAAAACTGTTCAAGTACTATTTTGGGCCTCGGAAGTTTTCGAGTTTCTTTTTCTTTTTATTATTGTTATATTTTTAGGGTTTAATTGTGTTCGGGTATATAAATACCCTCAAAAAACGTTTTGTTGGGCAGTTTTTTTATCAATATCAATCAGAAGACTCAAAAGCTGAAGCCCAAATAGAAGTATAAGAATATATCTTCTCCGCAACTGATAAAACTTCAACGTCTGATCGCGAAAATACAAGAGTTTTTTTATATCTTCTCTCTCTCTCTCTCTTGAAGCAATGATCATTCATTACGTGAATCAATTGAAGGAGTTACAAGATTGCCCAAAAAAGGCGGAACAACTAGCTAATTCATTGGACTAGCATGAAAACGAGATTCTCTAGCTAACACATGAGCAGCTTCATTAGATTGTCTACGAACAAGAGAAATTCTAAAATTTGGGAAATGATGAAAAAAAGAACGACAACCTTGAATAATGACACCAAACTCCGAGAGATCATAGGTGGTATTCTTGATAGCATCATATACCGTTTTGACATTGATCTCGAAGTCATGTTTGAGTGCCCGAGGGAACGACAAACCCAAGAGAGAGCTTCGTACAAACCAATACCTCCACCTTCTCGAACACTGAAGCAACCTGGAAAGATCTTCGACCGAGCATCAACAAAGTTTCCAACACCATCCCTTACTATCATACCAACACCCGTGGAATTGCTATCCTCGAAAAAGGCCCCATCTATGTTACATTTAAGAAACCCCAGAGGAGGCATTGACTGAGTAATAGACATTGTGGGGATGGAACTATGTTGGCTTTGAGAAACAAAACCCATCCAATATAATAGAAACCCGAAAGCAGCTTGGACAACCATTGAAGCAGAACAGACGTTTCCTTGCCATAATTTCACATTTCTTTGCTTCCAAATTGCCCAAATGACCATGGCCCATTTACTGAGATCTAAACCACTCAAATTATGAAGACACGCAAAAACCCGGTCTGAAAATTCCACACACTAGCCACTTGTAAATCCACTACACTTAGAACATTAGCGTGTCTCCAACAGTCTCTAGCAAAGGGACAGGCAACAAACGAATGCCAAGAATGCTCAACGTCCCCTTTACAAAGCACACAAGTTACCGAAACACGAACACCTCTAGAGATAAGATTGGCTTTGTTAGGCAAACACCCACGACATGCACGCCAAAGACAATGTTTAACCTTGGGAAGAACCTTAATATTCCACAGCGCCTTCCAATCGCCTTGCACTGCACCATTAGCAAAGTCCCCTGCTAAGTCTGCCACAAGCTGGTATCCAGATTTGACCGTATAATCTCCAATATGTATATATATATGGGGAAAATAAAAAATATAATATGCATGAACATATGCATATTAATTTAATCTTTAAAAAGAGAGGGAATGTAAGTTATTTATTTAATTAGAAATAATTTCTTAAAGTAAGGGTACTAAAGTTATGTAAATGAAGCATAATAGTATTTAAGGGGTAATGTCTACAATTAAGAAAAAGTAAGCGGCACTATGTACACAATTTAATAAAGTCAGGGGAGGTAAGTATACTCAAAAAGTAAAGATGGAAGGACTACTTAAAATTAAAATATAGGACCCAAGCAAATCATTTGAAAGATTTAGGGCCCAAGTGAAACTTGATGAAATGTATAGGGCAAAATGTAATTAATCCCACATAGGATCGTTGACACTTGACACTCTTTCTGGACTCTGGGGATGGTGTCTTCGCCCCCCACTGTTGGAGTGTGAAACTCTATTGTGCGTACTGACTGTGTGGGTGTTGATCAGGCGAGAAGATGAATCGAAAATTCGGAGGTAGGCAGCCGACGGGAACTCCGTCGTTGGTGTGGTCATGCGTTGTCGTTGTTGCTTCTCTCCTTACCGGCGCCTCCGTTGTCCACAACTTCTTCAAGCCTGATTTGGTATACTTTTCCTATTTCTCTCCCTTTCTATGCCTTTGAATTTCTTTGTTTTCGTGATGTAGCTCATTCGAATTGTATTTTTGTACCTTTAATCTGTTTGCTTAAATGTCTCAAAGGCTCCAAAACATGGTTAATGCCTTCTTAAGTCTATGCATATGAACGGTTTGATGAAATGTCTGAAAGACAGCCATCCCCTAATTCAGTGGCGAAGCCACATAGTGTATATTTGGGTTTCTTGACCCTCTTTGAGTTTCGCACTCTTATTTGTCTTCATCTCTTTTCTCATTTCTCTTTCCATATGTGTTTGTGATGTTGTTTTATGGGTTACTTGCAGACATTGCCTCCTGTAGAAAGTATTGATGGGGATAAGCCACAACAACCCGCCAAGGAGTGATTTGAGTTTTCAAATCCTTCAAAAGCTTGACGGTGGATAACGACTTGTTATATTAAGTGATGATTCCAGAAGCATGGGTACGGGTGTTCCAGACGTTGTATCAAAGTTATTTTCTTTTTTTTTTCTCTTTAAGATTTGAGTTAAGCGTATGAATGAATTATCAAATATCTTGACTGTTTCGTGATCATGCAATGGAACACATTTTACATTGCTAACTAGCTTTAGGTTTTCTTAGAAACACATTTAGCATGTGTTTATATTGGGAAAAACCTCGAGTAGTTTCAAGAGGGTTGGACTTTGTTTTATGAATGCTAATAAGCTACCATTTCATGATTCTTTGATGCCATAAGTTTTTTGAGTAATTGTTTGGTCGCGTTTATGGTTTGCTGAAGCTGCAATGTCAAATTCTTTGTTTAACTTCCTTTCCCTGCAAAAAGAGTTGTTATTGTTTCAGGGAACAATTTCTTGATTTGGATAGAAACAATCCTCGCAAAACCTGGAGTAAAAGATTTGGAGTTTAACATATTATGTTTTGATTAATCGGGAGACTGATGCTCTCGAATTTATTCAACAAGTTGAACTGATAGTATTCAAAATCAATTGCTCGGAATTGGAGACACAAGTATCCAGCAAGACTAGAGGGACTTGATTCAGAAAAACTGGGAGGGCAACATACAATGGCACAGAATGCAGGAATGGCAACAACCACATGGATGGAGTAGTTGATGTAGCCGTTTGGGCTGATCTAAAGGGCCAACTTAGGCCCTGAGTCATTTAAAAGGACAAAAGGAATCACTGCGGACTTGTACGAAAAGAACAAGATGAATTTGACAGTCGGGTGTTGATGAAAATAGGTAATTACTGCTGACACACTCGATCTGTCAAAGGAAAATTGGGAGATTCTATAAACTTTTGGGGCATCCCGATTGAACCGAATAGGATGACACTATGCTGGTTCAAATGCAGCTCGGCCCAACAATTCACCAAAGAGGAAAGAAAAAGAAACGTGCGTGTACTTGGGCAAGATTTCCTTAATTTCTTTCAGTTAGTATTTAGTTTCACCGAAAAGTAAATGCTTGAGCTTGAGAAACTACCAATCTCGACTTCTTTCTTGTCAAAGTTAAATAATTCCTTTCTAGGAAATCTTTTTATAAAAGTTAAATAAACTTGGTACATATTCTCCCTTCCCATCTCTTAGAACATTCACGGTGGTTTCACCCTATACCATACTCTAAATACATTATTTTCTGTTCTAGTTTCACTTTTTTAACACTCTAAAAAAAAAATCACTTCAACAAGCACTCTTTATACAACCCTCTAAAAATTAAATATTTCTCATCTCAACTAACAAATCTAACTATCATTCTATTTTTATTTTATTTTTCTAGCACAATCGGAATGAAATATTTTAAATTTATACTCTATAAAAATTATACTCCCTCCGTGGCTCCGTCCCTAAATTATTGTCTGGGTTGACTCGGCACGCGGATTAAAAAAATTCAATTGACTAGATTATTAATATTGGTATAGTGTGTAGTTTCCTTTAATGCTCATGTGTATGTGGCCCATAATTAAAGTGGGGAGAAAAAGTAAGGGTAAAATAGTAAAAGTAATTTTCTAAAAAGGAAAGCTTTCAAACAAGACAATTATTTAGGGACGGACAAAAAAGAAAAGGAAGACAATAATTTAGGGAAGGAGGGAGTAATACTTATGTTTTAATAATTTTAATTTCAATTATCTAAAACAAATATGACAAAACTAATAATTTAATTACATTAATATATTTAATTCTTTTTACTTTATTATTATATATATTTAAAATATAAAGAGAGAGAGAGAGAGAGAGAGAGAGAGAGAGAGAGAGAGAGAGATGACAGATGTTTCTTTGTGTGTCTGTGTTAAAGTGAGGGGAGAGGGACAGGGACAGGTGAGGAGAGAGAAAATAAATGGAGAAAAAAAGTTATTATTTATTTTAAAAGGTATTTTATATTTAGAGGGGGGTTTAGTGGGTTTTAGAAGAAGAGGGTGGGGTAAAGGGTCCATTATTGTGGGAATGAGAGAAGATAAAAAAAAACTCTAAAATTACTTTTAGAGGGTGGAGAGAGTAACTCATTGCGGATGCTCTTAGCCCATATACATTTTGACTTATAAACCGGAAGGAGGAGAACTTTATGTTACAGAAGAAGAAAATAATACTCCCTTCATTTTTAAATTATTGTCCTGTTTGACTGGGCACATAGATTAAAAAAATTAATTAACTTTATTATAAATATTGATATAATATGTAGTTTTCATTAAAACTCATGTACATGTGGTCATCATTAAAATAGATGAATAAATAAGGATAAAATGATAAAAGTGTTTTCCTAAAAAAAAAGTTTAAAAATATGACAATTGTTGGAACAGACGAAAAAGAAAAGGAAGACAATAATTTAGAAACGAGAGAGTATATGTATTGATCAAAAGAGTTAAAAGGAGAAGGAAAATACAGATCAAAGCAGTCAGTGTTTAATCTAATGGATTGGCTCAATAATTTGATCACCGCTGAGTTTTTGTGTAGGACAATTCATCAAACGGTATATATTTTTTTAAAAAAAAAAAGAAAAGGAAACAGTGATTAAGAGTTTGAAATTAATGCATGCCAGGCAGGAATTAAGGAAAGGGATCTTACCTTTTCAGGAAGAACTCTGTTCAATCTTTTAACTGTACATGAAATTGAAGGCCCACTTTGAAATTCTTTGGTGAGCATTTTTCAAATTTTCAATAATTGTGTCTGCATTTTGGGCACATTAATTTCTCTTTCAAAAAGAAAGAATATAGTTTACCCCTCAATACTTTTTGCAATTTTCAAACCAGTCTAGTCAGTCAGTCTCCCTAATTGGCTTATATAGACTTTAGCACTTTACAAATTCATTTCATTTCATTTGCGTACAATGGCTTTTATTCATCTCCTTACCTTCCTCCTCCTCCTCCTTCTCTTGATCCCGTGTTCAACCGTCTCCGGTGTTGGGGTTAACTATGGCACACTTGGAAACAACCTCCCTTCACCAAAGAGAGTAGCCCAACTTCTCCAATCTACCCTCATCAATAAAGTTAAAATCTACGACACAAACCCTCAAATCCTCGAAGCCTTTTCAAACACTGGCATTGATCTCATTGTAGCCGTCGAAAACTACCACGTTATCAACATAAGCGCCTCCACATCTACCGCTGATGAGTGGTTTACCACCCGCGTTGCCCCCTTCATCCCCGCTACTTCTGTTGTCGCCATAGCGGTAGGCAATGAATATTTAACAACGGGTAGCGTTGACAATGAAGATGATCACTTGGACCCTAAACCCCTAATCCAAGCCATGCAAAATTTGCATGAGGTTTTATTATCTCGTGGGCTAGATCGTAAAATCAAGATCACTACCCCACATAGCATGGCTATTCTTGCTTCTTCATTTCCTCCTTCCACTTCCACTTTTGCCACCACCCTCATGCCTACAATGACTTCCATCGTAAGCTTCCTCGCCGACACCGGTGCACCATTCATGATAAATGCATACCCTTATTTCGCTTATCGCGATAACCCTAGCACAATTAGCCTAGAATACGCTTTACTAGGAAATACCACCACGGTACACGACCCTAAGGGGTACATTTACAACAACATGCTCGGCGCACAAATTGATGCAATTCATTCAGCCATAAATGGATTAGGTTTTGGGAATCGGTCCATAGAGATTATAGTATCCGAATCCGGCTGGCCGTCGAAGGGTGACAAGGGCGAAATCGCGGCGACATCAGAGAATGCCAAGATTTACAATACTAGATTGATCGAATGGGCTCAATCCAATAAAGGTACCCCCATGAGGCCCAAGGATAGCATAGAGATATTTGTTTTTTCGTTGTTCAATGAGAACAAAAAACAAGGGAGTGCTAGTGAGAGAAATTTTGGGATTTTAAATGGTGATGGGTCAAAAGTATATGATGTGGATTTAAGCTGTGAATTTTGCAGTGGAAGTAACAATGCAGAGAAATTAGGGTTTGGGGAGAAGGTGTTGGCTAGAGGTCCATCAGTATGGTGTGTGGCTAAACCACATGCAGAAGAGAAGGTGGTCCAAGCTGTGTTGGATTTCTGTTGTGGGCCTGGTGGAGTGGACTGCAGGGAGGTTTATGAGAATGGAGACTGTTTTGGGCCCAATAAGATCCATGCACATGCATCCTATGCCATGAATGCTTACTATCAGATGCATGGGAGGAACTACTGGAATTGTGACTTCAAGGGTACTGGGCTTGTTACTTTCAGTGACCCAAGTAAGTCCATATATATCACATCTTTTCCACTTGCTTATTTATTCCTTTTAAGATTCTAATTATTATATATATATATATATATATATATCGAAGCAATAAAACAAAAAACTATTTCAACAAATTAAGTAAAACATGCATGTTGCAGTGCGATAGTTGTGACAAAATGAAAATTTTGAGAATCGGCAAATATCGTCGTCATAAGTGCTGCATCGAAATTCTTTCAGTTTTGAAAGAAATTTATGCGGCTGGGAATTTCTTGAGCTAATTAGAATTTGCTTTATTGACTTTGTTGCCCTTGATGATTTGAATCTACCATTAGGTTATGGGACTTGCAGATATTCACATCAATAGTGGAGGAAGGAAGGAAGGACAACAAGTGGAAGCCATATATATTATTTGGTCTACATGCAGAATTGTTGCTGCCTGCAACTTCAACTTGGGTGTCTGTCAATTACGAGGGGTTAATTAATGTGTTGCTAGCTTTTCTAGAGCTTTATTTAGGTTTGTCTTGTTCAACTTTTGAACATATAGCTAGCTAGCTGGCTAGCTATAATGCATATGCTGGCCTACTTTAGCTAACTTTTTGACAAATTTCGCATGATTTGTCTAAATTGGAAAGTTGCTTTTTTTTTTTTATTCTGTTGGACAAGATAAAGATGATTATTACAAGCAGCTAGCACATGGCAAAAGTTCCTATAAATAATAGCTAGGCTGCTAGTTACTACTAGATCAATAGTCTCCCCTCCCTCCCTCCCCAATCAAAGACTTTTTTCTTTGAAATCTTGGATTCGATCGATCGTAACAAAGTCGTAATGAAATCCGATGGAGATATATAACATTTGTTTAAGTAATGAAATCCCATTTAGATGATATATACATACATACATACATACATACATATTAGATAATAACAAGAATAATTAACGAATCACTGTCGTAAAATTAATAAATGTATATATGTTTCTGTATGTATGTATGTATGTATATAACAAAACAATATTATCACTTCGGTTCTTTCTTACAGTAAAATTAATTACGACCATGCATGCATGCATCACTTTTCTCTATTAGCAAGGGAGATTTATCTACTTCACTACGAATTTAATTACAATTCAACAACTCCATCGTTAGTGGTTGATATTTTGTTCTTGAGGTGGTCGAGGTCATCATTTCATCAACTCCCTTAGGTGTTCAACTTAACCAGAACCACAATGATATGATGAATTGTTACGTACAAAGACGTATAACACAAGGGGTGAAATGTGTTATCCAGGGAGAATTACAAGGGGGACTTGGAACATCATTTGTCATTTCCCTGTACTGTACGTACTTTAAGAATGTTAAAACTAAAATCTGATCCCTCTTATTATAAGTAAGAATAGATCAGCTTGAAATCAAATTATGCTAAGGTTAATATAAATGAATACTTCAAAATTTGGCTATACAATTTTCAGTTTAGTCCACCAACACTACTAGCTAGCCACCTTCGAATGAATAATATATATACATATATATATATATATATATATATATATATATATGTGTACATTATATTGGTTTACATTGCAAACCAAATCTCATTTGAGATTATCTACAAAACAGAAAACCTGTTGTGGAAACTGCAAGCATGCATTTCCATGAAAACAATTGCTCGTAAGCGTTTCTCTCTCAACAATAACTCGAGAAATCGTCTAGAAACCTATTTACGTTAATGTCACGGACTTAAATCTTCACCCATTTCCAAAGATATTTGTGTTTGTCTCCTTTTGGGATCTCTTCCTAGTTCACAATCCTTGCCGTCATCCTCAGAGAATGTTCTCTCTAATTTCCTCCTTTTAGCATCTCTTTTCGTAGGGTCTTTCTTTTCATCAATGAGTGATAAGAATCTCTGAAGCCGCCTCGAACGTGAACTATCTTGGCCACCTGGAAAAGATCCCGCACGCAAGTCATTGCGAAACCGACGCGTTACCTGCCAGAAGTATATGACAAGAGCAATGAAGCAAGCTATCCCGCATACAAGAAAGAGCCCCCAAAAGCTTTTCAGGTGAAGGCGGTCAGATTCGATTTCAGTACTCTCCAAACTGCAGGAACTTCTAGTCAACCACTTGTCATGGATTCGCTGTAGATCCCCGTTTTCAGATAGAGAGAGTATTGCAGTTGACAAGTCAACCGCCAGGGGGGAGTCCCGTGGAAATGCCTGGGAAGAAGATTCATTTAGCTAGAAAAAGGAAGTGAATATTTATCACCCCAGGAAGAGATTCAAGTAATATATGCCATCACTAGAAAAGTGGATATTACATACGAGGGTTAATAATGCAATAGATTTCGGATTGGTTGATATGGCTACCAAAGGTAGTGAGTTCAAGTTGTGGTATCCAACAACAGCTCTTATTCTGGTCAGATATGGCAATATCCAAATCCAACTTGTTACTAGCAAGGACAAAAGGGGTCCGATCGCATTTCGGTTTTGCTGGATTAGTTCAAAAGATATCCAAACCCGATCTTTTCCTTCATGGCCATTAAAATCTCCTCAATATATACTCTCTCACCAGTATCTCTTGAATTAATTCATCCAAATCTTCCCAATCTGAAAGGTATTTCTTAAACTAATTCATTCAAAACCTCCCTGAAATTCAGTCTCTTGGTCTAATCCTTTGCGGTGCATAAGCACTAAATACACTGATTATATGTTTACCACCAACCAATTCTACGAGTTTGTCCCCTTTTCTAGTTAGTGCTTACAATGTTTTTTTTTTTTTTTTTTTCCTTTTTAATTTCTTATGTAATACTATGTCATCCCCATGTCTATATCAACCTTTTTCCGGTATAATAAAACTCAAAACATGTATTTTCTATTTCTGTAGGTTTCTCCCCTGCCCAAAACACCCCTGCTGATTTCTCAGCACACCCATGTGTAGGTGTGACGCCCCTTGTCCATTTGTAACACCCTGAGGCAAGTCAAGTGCTACTGAGGTGGCGTCCTAGCTTCTACGCGTATATCCATGTTCACAGAGATCTAACAAAGTTTTATGCTGGCTATCGGGCTACCTAACAAAGTCCTTCCTTACTCGAGCTATGAACTGGCTGTGTAAAGGTGCGCCACAGCTGGAGTTAAAATCCCGAAGCCAAAAATAAAATCAAAAACAAAAACTATACTAAAAATTCATGAATGCATGAACCAAGAAAGAAGGGGATGCTATCCTTCCAAGTGCCTAATTTTGGTTCCTAATCAAGGATGAGCCACCTCTACGGGTGTAAAGAGCTAGTTCCTCAGTTCACCATCATAATGGGGAATCTTATAGGCCCCAGATTTAATTTGCTAATGAGTTCCCTATTGAAGAGTTATACTACAATAATGTTGTGTCTCTACAAAAGATAAATATATATATATATATATATATATATATATATATAATTCTCCAGAATTTGATTCAAGCTACATGATACACTAGAATAGATTAATACAAGAAGAAACTGTGATTCAAGGACTTTTGCCTACATTCTAATGTAAATGCCACAATACCTAAGATACGAAGTGAAGTAATTACCATCACTTGCCCATACCCTCTCTTCTGTTCTTCTGTGGCATGGGGATTTCCAAAGCCTCCATGGATGCATTATGTAATTTTGACAAGTGACTAACACCAGCCAGTTGCTAATATGCCTTAAAACGAAATATGGGATTGGGTGGTTGTGTTGTATTTTGAGCACGGAAAAGAAAGATAAGTAAAAACAGCTTTGATGTTTGTGCAAGTACTCTAACCTATAAGATAGGCTACTGCCTTATTTTTTTTCTTTTTCAAATTGGCCAATCAATGTTAATTAATCACTCACTTTTGAAGCTTAACCACCCGAGCCCTCTCTTATAAGAAAAGGGTGGAATCAGCAAAGCTAACGTTTGTCGTATCAGTCCTGATCATCCAAACTAATCCTATCTCACTACATGTCATCATGCCAGGAAATGCACAAGCTTTTTGGTCTAAAGAGACGAACAAAATAAAGCGGGAACTTACAAAACCCCAGCCACTTTTGGTGAACTCCCGGCCGACAACCCTGAATTTGCACTGACTTGACAAGAAAAGTTCTACATATGGGCGTTCATCAACCACAGCAGCAACACCACCTTCTTTAGGACCAACTTGAAGTGCTTTAGCATAAGCTTCTGGTGATCCAAGAGGAACAAGCCTAGATGCAGGTATACCGATCTCTTCAATCAAGTAATGTTGTGCGAAAGATCCCACTTGGTATCCAATTGGCTCATTGCCTTGTTTCAGACTTTCAATCCCTTTAATAGGAGAATATAGCTGTTGCACTGTGAGGATAGAAGTCAAATTTGCAGTGTAACTCGAATTGATTATTAGTACTACAAAGAGCCACATAATTAACACCATGCGACCAAGAGTACTTGTGGTGTTCTCTCCTGCATAAGAAAGTCAGATTCACAAGTTACACACTATTTAGAGGGCCCCACCATAAACAAATCAATCATCCTAGAAAACCAAAGTCTCACTTACTATGGGCAAAAAACAATGTAGATAGGCTAAACCTGTAATGAAAGCAAACAAGAAATCATCAGATATCAGTCTAAAAAGATACAAGGAATGACCGTGTAAATTGCTACAAGAAATAACCAAGAAACACCCTAACAAGTTGGACAAAATAACTTACCATATAATGGTTATAATTTGTTGCTTGGGAGGCCCCCTGAAATCATCATTGATCCTGTGCTCCAAAATCCAAACTACTATGCCAACAAAAAGAAACGAAGAAGCAGTGATACCCCACATTAGTGGAGAAAACGGCCGTAGAAATGCCCAAGCACCTGTGTTCAACTTCTTAAAAGGAGCCACTACAACAAGGCCAGATGCAGCAAATGGCTGCGTAAAATCCACAATTCTTGTTCGATTTGTGACTATGGCAATATCACCAACAACACCATCAAAAAACTGTGGCAGAAACATAAGGAATTAGCAAAGCCTTGAAAATCCCTTTCTATGATTTTATCCAAGGCACTAAAGTCGTTTGGCATGTCTCATCTGAGCTTCCTCAGAATTGCTTTACAGAAAAGTCGCAGAGCCAAATTTTCATTTTCATCTCAGAAAGGGGTATACCACAACATTTGTTAGCTAAGCATGTCAAAGTAGTCAAACCAAGTCTCACTTAACGTCCACAAGCTTAAAGATATTCCGCTAGACCCCTTTTGAGACGAAAATGGAAGAATGGACCATGTTTGACTACAATTGGGAGTTTAGACCCTAAATTGCAAAAGTGGATAAACTTTGGACTAAAATGCAATTAGCCATTAAAAAATAAAAAGACCTTGTACTAGCAGTCTCAAATAGATTGTACTCACCCCTGTCGTGATCAAAGTCACAAGCTCTGTGTAGCTTGGGTTTTTAAGACCATCTCCAAAGGGGATGAGTTGATAAGGAACAGCATATGGTAATAGGTTCACGGCTGCAGTGAACACATCTATACAGAATCCTTTCGAAATATTAGTGCCGTGTACTTGTGAAACAAATTCTCGATAACTCACTCTATTGGGCACCCCAATCCTCAATTGCTTCCCACTGTTTGGGAAAGCCCAACCACGAGGTTTTGTTACTATATCTCCAGGCCAAACAACACTATAAAGTTGCTGGCTTGCACTCGAACGATTTGGTGGCCTCGAGTAAAGACTCTCTGGGGTCAAAGTTGATAAACCGGAGTAGTTTGACCAGTACCCAATCTGCCGAATACCCGTTCCAATTACATTAATAATATCATAAGCAGGAAGAATAAGAGATCTATCAGAATCAAACTTGATATGCCCCGTTAAACCAACAAAATCACTCTGCAATATATTCTTCAGCAGGAAGGTCCCACCATCAAAAATACTCATTGCATCTAGGTGAAGTTTACTCGCTTCAGCAGACTGTAACCTAGGATCATTCGAAAATGAAATGATCCCACCCTGGCTGAAAAATGACTCTAGGGCATGGGCTATCAGCCAAACAGTATCGTAAGCATAGAGCGCGTACGAATTTAGCCCAAATGAGCCACCGGTCAGGTTGCTCCACCTAGAGAGAAATGCTTTCTTTTTATCTGAATCTGGTGTGTGTTGACGTAAAGCAATAACTCCTTGCATTGAATCCATTGTCTCAGATGGGAGGGGTGAATTGGAATCCAATGCCGACAAAAGCCAATCTGTGGCTATCCAAACATAGCCATCCCCCATCATTCCAAGATAGTGAGCCACAGAAAATATTGTGAAGCCTAATTCAGGATATGCATGCAGAACTATAACTCGAGACTCCATTAGCGCTACCTTTACAAGAATATCCATTATGTCACCTCGATTGACACTACCAGGGGGAATTCCTGCCTTGTAAGATACTTCACAACGCCTTGATGCAAGCGCATCATCTAATGCCGACACCCCGTTTCTTCCATAATCATCGTCAAGAAATATCGCAATTACATTCCTCCAACCATAATAATCAACAACATCAGCTACTGCAGTCATCTGATCTAAGTCGCTCTGTGTTGTCCTAAGGAAAAAGGGAAACTGTAGAGAGGAAAGAGTGGGGTCTGTAGCAGCAAATGACAAGAGAGGAACTTGCAGTTCGTTCGCAACATGGGATATAATATGGGCTACTACAGAAGATTGTGGGCCTACAACTGCAACAATGTCGCTCTCCATGAATTGCAAAGCTGTAATGAACAGATGATTGTCAAGACGCACTAGTGATTGGTAGAATCTTCTTATAGAGAATAACAATAACATGTATACTAAAACCAACAAAATAGCTATGCCCCCCCCCCCAGGGCATAACAGAAACAATGTTTACAGTTGGCAAAATAATCTCTCTCTCTCTCTCTCTCTCTCTCTCTCTCTCTCTCTCTCTCTCACACACACACACACACACACACACACATCCAGTGGCTCATCGGGAGGCTCTCTTCATTGTCTGTAAACAGAAACTCCGATCTAAGAAGCTTATATGGCTACCTGATCAAAGTGAGTTGGTCTTCCTTTTTCATAAATGGAAATGACTGAAAGATATGAGTATAAATTTCAAATTTTCCTCTTCTCCCAAATTATTTTGGCCATTAAATTAATTGAATTCAATATAAGGAGGAAATTGGGTGAAACGAGAGTACCTCCAACCATGCCAAGAAATCCGCTGCAATTAGAATTTTGCATATTGACATTAAGTTTAGTTCCGGGAAGAATACTCGAATTGGCGTTAACATCTTTCACAGCCTCCTCAATTGCAACCTTGGCAACTCTACCAATGGTCGAGTCAAACGTGAAAATAGCTCCAATATTCACAACAGCTGGTCTCGAAGAAACATTTCTACTTAACACATTTGAAAAAACTCCAAAATAGAGTAAAAACAGAGGAAGAACCCAAATCACATTCATTTTTAGATGAATGTCTCTATAGTCTTTGCAGGCCTTCCATCAATTCACCCCACCTGAAACAAATTATTGGATTATTGATTCCTGGGTTCACAAAATTTCTCTTCAAAACTTGAAAAGCGATAACCTTTACCTCCTACGAACATGTAAAGCATCACAATAACAGGCTCAAAAAATCAAATTTCTAGCAGATACCCACAAATTTAATTCTACTGAATAAGCAATCAAATTCATGGCGGTACCCGGTGTAGCAGTGGCAATTCAAATGAAATGAGAAGCAAACAGAACAGTACAACTCAACTAAGCCTTTACCCCAATTACTTACTTGAGGTAGGCTACATAAATGATAAATCCATTTTGGCCATTCAATTCAATGCAAGCTAATCACACACAAGACATCATACATCAAAGGAGCAAATAAAACAGGATGAACTAAAGAAAGGTTCCTAAAAAAAATAGATTAAGAAAAAATCAAACCTGGTGGCACAAACTAGAATCAGATGGATTGAACCGACACAGAACCTAAAACCCTTGCAGCATGAGATGATGCTCAAATTGAAACCAATAAATAAAGAATCACCAGCCTTTTGATTGATACAATGAAGGCAATTGACGGACATGGCACAAAACCCATTTAAGAAGGAAACCCATTGAAGCCCACAAGAGACATAAAGTAGCTACAGTTCAATTAAATATTAATATTAGCTTCAACTGGGCAACTTAATCAGTCAAATGACAGGAGAGAGAGAGAGTCACCTGAAAAAGAAATGTGGGTTTACACGTGAAAAAAGAGGTGAATTGAATGAAAGTTGCAAGAAATCATTTTCTAGTTTGAAGATTATCTGAGCGCGTAATAGAGACGTTTGTATAAAATTTACAACCGCGCTAAATGAAGCACCCAATTATGCTAAGCGTCGCATTTTTTTAATGAATTTTTATAAAATATGACGAAAGTACCCTTGATTAGTATTATAATATATAATTAAGATTAGAGTTAATATTAGAGTTTATATTAATGATATTGACAAATAAATATATTAGTACAATTCGGATAAATTTAACGGAGGATGTACTGTTTACTTGCACAAACAAGCTTTTATTATTAAGTATAAATTATGATTAGAGTTTATATTAATGTTAATGACTATTTTACGGTATATATTTTTTTATTTTTTTCATTTAATTAAAGATTTTTTTACGAAAAAAACGAGCCCGCCCGGCTATATTACAAAATGTCGGTCCAGCCATTTGTTATATAGTCGGTCCGGCTATATCTCATAGTGCCGGCCCGGCTCTCTTCCAAATGTCAATTTTTTTTTTTTAAAATAAAATTGTCTTGTCCCTATTCTTTTTTTTTTTTTTGCTAAATTTTTTATGTTATATTATTTGAATTCAAAATACAAATAATACCTGTTTAAAAAGAAAAAAAATGGCAAAAAAAAAATACAAATGATACTACACACTTTAATTCAATACGTGTCTAAAATAAAATTATCTTGGCCCTATTCTTTTTTTTTTTTGCTAAATTTTTTATGTTATATTATTTGTATTCAAAATAAAAATGATACTATACACTTTAATTCAATACATTTTTGATTTTTTTTTTTATGTTACATTATTGTTTATAGGATATTCATATCGTTTATGATGACACGGAACAGTTACTGATGTGTCTCATATTTTTGCGACTAATCACGTGTTTGATGTGTCCAAAATTTTTACGACTGATTACGTATTTTAAATGACAATAACAATTACAAATTAACAATGTTTAAAAAAAAAAACAAGGCCAGTCCGGCATTTTAAAAAGAGCCGGCCCGGCTCTATTAAATAATGCCGGTTTGACATTATTTAATAGAGCCGGCCCAGCTCTTTTTTAAAATGCTGGCCCGACTATAAAAGAAGAAGAGATTAGTGTAATAGAATAAAGGGTATTTTAGTAAATACAGTATAAGTTGGTGCGATGCTTAGCACAATTGGGTCCGTCATTTAGCATCCCTCATATATATTTGTATTCACAGAGATGGGTCAATAGACGGCTGTGATTGTATCCATTAAAGCTGAGTGAGTATGGTCCGTATGGAGGAGGAGGAGTCGTTATCTGTTTCACAAGAAGATGCTTTATTTATTGGCTTAATTCTCAATTTCATCGCTCTACTTTCGCAAAAGGTCCGATAAGCTCACTCTACAAAATTTTTCACAGATTAATAATTATACTTTACAAAAGGTGTCACGTTAATCATTCCATCTGATTTAGTGGATGGAAACTTTAAATTTTTTTTGAAAACTCGAAATTACCTTTATGATTACCATTTGCTAGTCATGTGCAAATCTTTTAATAGAAAACCCTAATTCATTCATTCTCTCCCTCAGTCCCTCGCCGCACACACTCTTTCTCTCAAATTGAACTGAACGCTGGCGGACCAAGCCCAGCTCGCCATCACGCCGGTAAAGCTCAGCGCCGGCGAGCCTTTGCCGTCTTTTCCTCGCCGATACTCCCTCCTACTCAGCTCCAATTTCTTCCTTTCTTCTCCATCTCTCACGTCCTCCCAATCCCAACTCCGACACCTCCACAAACGCCACCCACCATCACTTATATATTAAGGCCTCTTGGTTTCTCTGAAATCTCTTTAAATTTGAAAGTATACCTTGTAATAGACTTTAATTTTACTCTTAACTGTCTCTCTATATGATTTGAATCTGAGTTTGGAATTAGATCTGTTGATCCCGAGTTCTTTGTTCCAAAGGGCCGAACGGACATCATGTAGACCCAAGATTGTTCGTCATATGGGGAGTACGGTTTGTGGAAGTGGCCGGTAGGACGACAAATGAGTGTACGGTGGTGTGGTGTTATCTTTTCAGTAGCCAACACAGGAGCGACTGTAACCGAGCTGAGTTCTTGATCCAACCGTTGATGGAAGGGGCGGTAGTTGTCGGGAGGATAGTGATAAAGCCGATGGAGGCGACGATTCACACTGTGACGGAAAAAGCAAACGATCTAGAAGGGGAGATAAAGATTCACCGAGGAAGAAGATGGATGTGTCGCCGACCGATTCTCTGACATCCTCGTTCACTTTTGTTAGAGAATAATTTTGATTTTGATTTATCATGCTTTTAATTCGTTTGCTACTTCTCCCTTCTATTCTGTCTCCTGGTGTGGAGTGGATCTTCTAGATGAATCCAATAAGAGAGTTGTCTTCTTTGAAAAAGGGTCATAAATCATAAGCTTTAATAATTTATTATTATTTTATAATTCATGTAAATAGAAACCTTCATAAGTCATAAGGGTACTTTAGTCACTATAAATAATTTTGAGGGTATTATTGTCTTTTTGGCAATTTTCGTCCAAAAAATTTAACGGCGTTCATTTTATGTATCAAATTGACACATTTTGTAAAGTATAGTTATTAATCTGTGAAAAAAAATTGTAGAGTGAGCTTATCGGACCTTTTGCAAAAGTAGAGTGATGAAATTGAGAATTAAGCCTTGTTTATTCACTGCCCTATCCACTCGGTTCTATAGATTTGGCCACGGTAACTCGCTCCAACATATAATTTAAGAGAATCCTTATCGATACCCCCATATTCTTCAAGTACACCACTTCTTTAAGTACACCTCATCCTTAAATTATAAATCTCTCAAAATATTAAGTACACTTCTCCTCAATTTTTTATTTTAACTGACCAAACTTACACTCCCAACAATAGCAAGAATCAAATCAAATTGAAGATATTCTTTCTTAAGAATTCTCTTATAGGACAGAAGACACCCCCAACCTATTACACTTTTTTCGGATCCTTGGACACTAAAAAATGCAATTTGCTCTTCTCTTTTTCGTACCAGTTGCTGAATAAAGATGGGAAGAGGACACCCCAACCCATTACACTTAAATATCACTTGTTTTGCAAGTTGTATGTTAAATAATTTTTAAAATTAAGTTAGTTATGATTTTCTTTATAATTTGAGTTCAAAATTGGTGATTTGTGTAAAAAAAAAATTGCATTTTAGGGTGAATTTTGAAGTGACCTAAGCCTATATTGTTCGGACATTATTGGTTGAACATCTTTGGTGGTGTTCGGTCAGTACCAACCAAACAACTTTAGAGTTGTTCGGTTGATACTAATCAAACACCACCAAAGTTATTCAGTCAGTACTAACCGAACATTATAATGATATTTTTGTAATATTGAATAAAAGCAAATATGTCAAGTTTAATAATGATATTTTTGTAATAGTCGAAGGGGGTGTGAATAGCGATTCTCATAGTTTAAGTAAAAGGTGAAGGTGATGCAATTCAAAGTGATTTGACCGTTACTGAGTTTTAGTGTGAAATAATTCAACTTTTTGAGTCAGTGAATGACTTGTTAGTACGAGCGAAAAAGAACGAATTAATCTTTTGATCCACCTTTTTTTTTGGGTCTCGCACCGTAGGTAAATGTCTTTATACTATATTGGATATGAGGCTAATTCTCACTCGCGACACTTTACAACTTGATGCTTTGACTTTGTTTGAGAATCGGGAGATAATTGTTAAATAAATGCATAAGTTGTACATGAATGCGCTATTAGACTCACTTAAAAAGGTAAATTAGATTGAGGTGAGATCAAACTGCCAAATAAATCACTTTACGATTCGATCCACTTGGCCAACACTTAGGACTTGAGAGGAAGTTAGAGTCCAAACACATAAATATTACTCTCTCCGTTTCAGGCAAAGAATTTATTATTCTATTTTGAGATATTTTATTTAAAAGAGTCCACTTTTCAAATATTATACTTAAAATTTTTATAATCTTTTATTTTTACCCTTCCACTTGTGGTGCAAGCATCTTGGTTGTTTTAAGTATTTTTGTAATTATTTCCAATTTCAATGACACTAATATTTTCCTTAAATATTAAACTTTTCAAACGTGAACTCTTTGCCTAGAACGGAGAGAGTATATAAGATATGCTATTGAACTCACTAAAAAATATAAAGTAAAATAAAATAGATCCAAATTAACCCAAGACAATGGAAAAAGAATATGCTACAGACTGCCGAGGAAAAATGAAAATGTACAAGAACGAGAAACACGTACCAATTAATTAGATGCAGATGTGGGTGGTGTGGTGAGGCAAAAATGGAAAATAGTGATTAGACGAGGTTGAAGAAACGAATAAAGTTGAATTTTATTATTATGGAATTAAAACAGAGAATGCGATTGACTAGGCAAAGCATGCAACCCAACCACCACACAGAGGATACTTGTGCTCCAATAGAAACTATTTCTAGAATATTTTTTTATATGTGATAGTTTTTTATAATTAATTATAAAAAATAAAAAAATTTACATCTTCTAGATAACCCTCTACAAGTGAAGGATTACGTAGAGGATGTCTTCCCAATTGAATGACACATCATATCCACATCAGCATAAGTTTTTTTTAGAAAAAATATATCTTTTGTATCTAACATTTTTTACTAGATAGATGATTATATTGGAGAAGCTTTTACCATAGTTGCAATGGTCCTCAAGTCTTTCTACCAAATTATCTCTAATTTTTATTTTCTAGTGTAATAAGTAGTTTACGTATGTAAAACAAATACGAAAGGGGCGAATCACATCCCATAAAAATTTACGTTTATTTGTATTAGGTCGTCGAGTCAAAATCTATCACATCCATTGGTAACGAAAGTAAATCAAACTCAGATTTTTTGAAAACAGACCATTTAAGATCCCTAAATTGCCCTGGTTTTTGTTTCCACGATAAAAGTTAAATTATTTTGGGTGTATTTGGGTTTGCAATTTCTGTAACCATTGGTTTTATGTGATTTTTTTCCTCAATATTGCTAGGTTTACAACTAATTTTACCACTATCGTAACAACTCTGCCTTAAAAATGCACATGCACTTTGTCTTCAAAGCAAAGTTGTTACGATGGTGGTAGGAGTAGTTGTAAACTTAGCATTTTTATTTTTTTTAAAATAATTATTATAGATAAAGTAGGAGAGAGATAAAGTGAAAGCTTGTAAGATTAAAGAGAGAGAGAGACTCTAAAATTAAAAAATAAAAAGTTACTAAATCGCGATGAAAAACGGACACCTCAATGATATTTACTTAAATATTTACAGTAGGATTGGTCATACTCATCTTTTGTGATTGCTTGATTGTTATGTAGAAAAGATGACCCAAGAGGTGACCAAAGATGATTTTGGTGTTTTTCCTCAAAGTCTCTGGTCAAATAACAACACCCCTATTGAGTTTGGAAAGGTTTAATATATAATTTGGTCCCTAAACTTTACACCTTTTCCTGGTTCGGTTATAGAACTTTGACATTTCCTATTGTGGTCCCTGAACCGCGCTTTAAGCCTTACAGTTCGTCCCTCAAGTGACGGCCGTCACTTTTGACGTTAATAAATGTCTAAAATGCCTAAAATACCCTTATTACATGCTGAATGTGATTCCACGGTGGACAATATTTGCTTACTTGGATTTTTTTTTTTTGCTAAGTTAAAGCCCACTTTCTCTCTCTCTCTCTCTCTCTCTCTTTCTTTCTCTCTTTCTTTCTCTCTCTCTCTCTCTTCTGGTTTCTCCCTCTCCCTCTCTCTCTCTCTCCCTCTTCTTCTGGGTTCTTTGTAATCACACCTAGAGAACCGAAGAATTTCATCGATGAATTGATTAGGGTTTGAAGAATTGGGGGAATTTCATCAACGAATTAGATTAGGGTTTGAAGAAGGGAGATGATTATGGTGAGGGTTGAAGATTGGTGACAAGGATCGGAGAGTTTGTGGGATCGAATGGATTCGAAAATCAGAAATCGATGAATGATTTTGGTTGGGGTATGGATGAATCGATGAATCGATGAATGATTCGAAAATCATCTTCGTCATCCTCATCATCGGCACCAGCAGCAGAGTTGAGAGCATTTAACCTCTTCGTCTTACCTCTTGTGTTCTTTAGGAGGCTGCTTCTCCGATTTCTTAATAGTAGGGTCAGCACGAATGGCTGCATGAACTTTCTTGTAAAGCTCCTCAATACCATCAGCATCGATCCCGGCCTTAATGTAATCAGAAAAGTGGGTCTGGTACTTCTCTGGCTCATCCTCCGTCAAGGTCTATTGCAGTGGAAAGAAAATTAGGGGATTGAGAGATTTTTGTTTTAGACAAAAAATCGACTGATTTCCTTGCTGGAATTGGTGTCATCTGTGTTGTTTTGGTTGGGGTTTGGAACTGGTAAGGTGGGAAGACGGTGGGGACTTTTTGGGATTGAGGGACTGGGGTTAGAATGATGGCTTGTTGGTGGTTGGTGTGAGGAGGGATGTTAATCGCCGGAGCACGGATGGGCGGTAGACTGGTGGAGGTGATGTGTTGGACCATGTTGGGGGTGGTGGATGTACAGTCGGACCGCCACAATTTATGCAGATTGTTGTGTTGTTTCCGTGGAAGTGGTGGTGGTGATAATCACTGGATGCCGTGTTTGGTGGTAGGAGGAGGTGGTGGTGGTAGTGGATGATTTGAGTTTTGTCCTAATTAAAATTTTTTTTAGCATAATCAATATACAGTCATAAAATATAAATTTTTAGCATAATCAACAATTTTTTTAAAAAAATTAATACAGCCATAAAATATATATGTATATATATTCTAATTTAAGGAGAGTGAGAGATTGATAGCTTGCATTTGATTTTTAAATTATTTATTGTGGTTTAATTTATTAAAACAATTTTTTTTAAAAAATTAATACAGCCATAAAATATATATGTATATATATTCTAATTTAAGGAGAGTGAGAGATTGATAGCTTGCATTTGATTTTTAAATTATTTATTGTGGTTTAATTTATTAAAACAATTTTTTTTAAAATTAATACAGCCATAAAATATATATGTATATATATTCTAATTTAGGTAACAATTGTATAATAATTACATGATTACTATTTAAATTAATATAAAATTTTATAATTAAAAATTATATCTCTATTACTATTTATTCTCAAATTTATTAATTAAATTCCAACTCAGCTCTCCTTGACCACCTAGGAATCACACTTGGCATTTAGTATGAGCATTTTAGGCATTTTAGACATTTATTAACGTCAAAAGTGACGGCCGTCACTTGAGGGACGAACTGTAAGGCTTAAAGTGCGGTTCAGGGACCACAATAGGAAATGTCAAAGTTTTATAACCGAACCAGAAAAAGGTGTAAAGTTTAGGGACCAAATTATATATTAAACCGTTTGGAAAATATAAAAGGATATCCTTAATTAATTAATATTATTGAAAGATATATAGAAAAATTTGCCATTTGATTAGTTGGCTGTTTTGCCCTTATTATTATTGTCACAAATCTATTTTACATGACATCAGAGTTGACGTCATAAAAGCTCCTCCTTAAATGCTGCACTACTCTTGTAAGACGTACAAATTAACACTTTGTTCCATTTTTAATAAAACAATCTTATAGATGTTCATCTTCACACGACCAATTATAATTACAACTATTCAAATCCATAAACCCAAAAAAGTAAATTTCACGACAAGCTAGGAACATGACTTACATGTACGTAAAGCGAAAAATCAAAATCGACAAATTTTAAAACTTCTTATGTTATCTATGGTCATAGAGACTACCTTACCACTATTTATAGTACAATTCCAATTGACCACCTTGATAGTGATTGGTGATGATGTGCATATTCTGGCTCGGAATAATGTATACGAGCCTCACATGAGATACTGGGCTCCTATCGAATACTAGCCTGACCTATTCGAGCAAGTATATATAACCACTCCCTCTTTACATCTAAGGTACGTCATTCTTTACGTATAGAAAATATAGTGCTAGTCTCTAATGACCGATATACTGATAAACATTCGGAGGGTTTTTGCGGGAAACTATACCCGCCCCTCTTACGGTTGTTTCTTTTGACAGATACACAAGTCAGATATCCGAAAATTCAAGCTAGGCAACGATTGAAGTGGCACCCCCGGTGCGCCCGATCTTTTTTGTGCAACATCAAGTGATATTGCCATCCTTTCTTCCGTTTATCCTTGACCACCTCGTAATGAACGAAAACATTACTTTTCTTATGACAATACGAACATGCAATCTTAAAAGTTTTCTTTTACGATTTTAAAAATAACATGATAAGTGAATTTCTCAAACACCTCTAATAAGTCATATAAGGATTAGACACTATAATAAAGATAATTATCACCATTACATGCAAGATAATACTGGTCCTCGTCTTTCGATCAATTCTGATAAGTCATAGTTCAGTTGTTTTCTTTCCATCCAAGGTTAAGCATTCATCTTCTTGACTCACATTCATATCTATTGATCACGCCAAAAATGGGTTGTGACCACGTCAGTTCCACGTAGGTGCTGTGCTGTAGTCTATCTGGATACTGGGCCGTGAGTTGCTGGATCCCTCCTGGAGGTCTCGTGTGTGAGGAATGGAACAGTGACCTGAGAACAAGTGAAGAGCACCGTCAGGGGAGCTGGGGGTTGCCCAGCTAAAACTCTCCGGCGTAAGAGTCAGTAACAAGGTGGTGGAATAGCCAGTGTCCACAGATCTTGGTCTGTGAATGTGGCTGATGACAATGAGCTAGAGTTTAGGAGTGCAAGGGTGTGTGCAAGTGAATAGTGTTCATCCTTTTGAGTGAGTCCATACCTTGGTATTTATAGGGTGGCGGAGGGTGGCGTCTCTGTCTGGAGAGGAGACCGTGGGGAGACAATATCTGTATAGTTCTTTGTCCCCTAGTGTCTGCAGGCGGCGGCAGCTGGTTCAGGAGATCGTGGTTGTCCTTCGTACGATGGTCCTTGTACTTTCCTGTCAGAAGGTGGGAAAGTGGAGCAGGCTTCCGTACTGGCAGGACTGTGCCTTCCCTATGTCCAGTAAGGGTTAGCCACGTGTGCGAGCGGGGTCATACGAGGTTAAGCCGAGGTCGGCTCCGAGTGCGGCCAGGTCGTCTGTGCAGCGGGATGTCGACCTGGTCTTGCACAGGTCGCCTGAGGAATCTGCTAGGTCGTCGAAAGGGTAGAGCATGCTGGGATCCGACGGCCCGATCTGGTGTGGTTTCCAGGTCGGCGTTTCTACGTGGCGGGGTTCTACCTCGGTGTGGGCTCCAGTATGTGACCTGGCTGTTGAGGTGATGGCCACGTGTCTGGAGGGAAGGATGAGGCCGTTCAGTAGCCCCCCTACTTCTCGAGGAGAGGATTTATCCTCGATGTGAGAAGTAAGGGACGCGTGGCACCGGGCTGGTTGTTTCTCGAGAAGCTTCCAGACTCCAGCTCGGTCGTTGTACTTTTCTTGGAGAACGTGCGCATTTAATGGGTGCGGCGTCCACAGTGCGCATTTAATGGCACGTCCCTTCAAATTCAAAAACTGGCGGTTGAAATCATGCTTCAAAACGGCGTCGCACAAGGATCCGCGTGTTTTTCACACGGGTCGACCCGGCTTTTCGGATTCCCTATATAAGCAGAAATCCATTATTCATTTTTACTTTTCACCAAACCTCCTCAAACACTCCGGCGATAGGCGATTTCCGGCGTCCCATTCCTCTTTCAAAGCTCAGATTCCGGCTTTGTTCTTGCATTTCCCTGCTTTCTCAAGACTCTAGGTTAGTACTCCCTGAACTTTCCTCCGTTTTCCCTTTGTTTTGGACCTGTTTCCTTTACTTATTTCTGTCTCCGGCGATTTCGCCGTGTTCTGGGTTTGGGGTTCCGGCGAATTTGAGATTTTCCGAGTTTTGACTGTGGTGGCCCTCTCCGCTTCGCACAACCGAGTTGACCAGTTCGAGTCGACCCGTTTTAGGAAATAGCTTTTAGGCCGACCTGCCTTCCCTACTTAACCATTCTTCCTGTTAGTTCCTCCTCCTCGTGTTCCGTTTCTGAGAACATGAGGACCAAGCGAGCCAATGAAGGCCCCATGTTTGCCAGGCCGCCCAAGGGCCGAGCTATATACGTAACCGAGGATGGCGATTGGAGGGTGTCCTTCCTAGCGAGGCGAAAACCTTACTGACGACCTGGGGCGCCAATCTGGACGGCTTGGTCTTCCCTCCCGACGAGCCCTATAGGGTTGGGAACATTCCTTTTGGCTCCTCGATGAGAATCATCGAGAGATATGACGCTGCCATGTTGGGGCTCCTGTACTTGTATTTTGATGATAATAGGGTCGCTAGCAAGGCCGCGGGGCCTTCCAAAGCCACTACCTCGGCTTCGGCGCCAGCGACCTCGCTTCTTGACGCTAGTCATGCTTTGCGGGCACCTCGGAGCAAGAAGAGGAAGCGAGTTGATGCTGACGCTGGTGCGGGGAGGCGTGCATTCCGGGATTGGATGAATAGGATGACCCTCGCCGACCTGGATTCATGGCAATCCAAGTATCCGTACGACTCTGACGATTATCGAGGGCACCTCCCCGATCCCATACTTAGCCTGGACGCTTTGAGAGCCATGAGGAGCCGAGTTGGCTTCTACCTAAGTTTTTTCGAACTGGGTCTCCGGCTTCCTTTGGACCCTTTCATCTGCGAGTTTCTGGATGTCACCTCGACCGTACCCCTCGATCTCTCTTGGAACACCATGAGGATCCTGATCTGCTTCGCTGCGAGTACCCGCATGCTAGGGTTTGAGCCGACCTTGACCCTCTTCTGCCATTACTTTCACCTCGACCGTAATAACAACCGTCTTCAGGCTAAGAGCCAGAATTATAGGGTGAAGTTGTTTTCTGACCCCCCCAGCAAAGTATCGGGCTGGGCTGACAAGGTGATTCTGGTCGAGAGTAGGCTGGGGTGGAACTTCGCGGTTCCGACGGAGGAGCCATACACTCTGATTCATAATGCCGACCTGGATGAGTATGACAGGTCGGCGAAGCAAGCTTTGGAGGCACCTTTGGGTGTTCGCGGTAGCACGCAGGTTCGGTGCTATGACTGGAAGAGGATAGTCCAAGATGAACATCTCCTCGCTGTCACCGGTCTATCTCCCCTCAAGGTTAACGGCCTGCCGCCGATGTGCACCTTTCCCCCCTTCGAGAGTTTCCCGGGGTGGATTCTTCACAAAGACCTCGTGCTTCATCGGAACTGCCTGGGCTGCCACAGGGACCCGGAGAGGGGTTGCATTCACCACTGACATGTTGAAAGTATCTCTTTGTTTTTAAGTTTTTCAGCTTCGTTTGCATATATTTCATGAGTGTCCTGACAGTTCTTCAATTTTGCAGGTATGGAAGACGTTGATTCGAGGAGGAGGAGGAGCACGGCTATGCGGGCCCAAGCTAAGGCTGACAGGTCGGAACAGCTTGGCCGGGCTCGCGTTGCCGCGACCTTAGCTGGGAACCCCGGGGTGCTCCCGACTACACTCTTGCCTGCTGATAAGGGCAAGGAGAAAGTGTCCAGCTCGAGGGGGCGGGCCAAGTCCACCTCGGATTCGATTCGAGGAAGAAGGCGAGGACCGAAGAACCCACCTCGGCCGCGGTGCTCGCGGGTCCTCTTGTCCTCGCCGGGCTTGAGTCCCCACCGTGCTCAACAAAGAACACCGTAATGAGCGGCACGCCGTTCTCTGCTGCTCACCCGCTACTATTGCTGCTGCTTTGCCTCTGCTTCTTCTTCTTCCTTGTTGTTCCGCTGCCGCTCTAGATCTTCTTGTTGGCGCTCGAGCATCTCCAGTGAGGAGTGTTCGCAGTGCTACTAATCTTTCTCCCGAGCCAAGGTTTACCGGCGGCTCGACTACTCCTCTGTTCTACCTCGGGTCGAGCCCGCCATGAGCCCTAATACCCTCCAGCTCGAGAGGGGCAAAAAGGTGATCCTTGACATCGCCGATGAGACCCTGGAGGAGACCTTCAACGAGTGCTCCTCTGCTCGCATGGCCGGTCTGCTTGGGATCGACCTTTCTCGCGTAAGTGTTACTTGTTTGGATTTGTTTCTGACTGGGGTTTTCTGCCGAGCTGATCGTAGTTGTTTCTTTGTAGTTTGCTGCCGCGATCAAGGCTTACGCCAACAGGCTTGCCCAGTCTCGCAGGGACAGGCACCAGTTTCTAGCGCGCATTGCCGAGCTCGAGGAGGAGAAGCGCGAGTCCACTGACAAGGCCGAGCATGATCGTGTGCTTGCTCGCGTGGCCGAGCTCGAGACCGCCGTTGCCTCGGCCCGGGCTGACGTTAAGACGAGCCAGGACCTAGCTGCCAACAAGGTCGAGGAGGCGACCCGAATCGCTGAGGATGCCGCCCGGCAAAAGGCTGAGCTTGAAAGCTCTGTTGCTCAGTTGAGGGTTGAGCTTGAAGGCACTGTCGCTGCCGTCGATGCCGACCGGGCGAAGCTTCGAGAGCGAGTCCGCCAAAGGCGAGGCTTTGACCGCTCAGGGAGAGCTCGTAAAGGTGAAGCTGAGCTTCGAGGGCAAGATTAGTGAGCTGGAGAGGCAGCTGGCGGAGGCGAGGAAGGTGCCGAGCCCGGGAGCTGCTGTCGCCGAGTTCAGAAAGACTTCATCCTATCTGGATGAACTTTTTTCGTATTATGACCAGGGCAAGGCACAGATCTTGCGAGTTGCAGCGGCCTGCGGCACTCCTCTTCGGGATCTCATCAGGTGGGGAGAGGCCGAGTTAAAAGGTGACCTGGCTCGGCGTGGGCATGAACTCGTTCCTTACCAACCCGAAGAGCTGGAATTGATTGGCAAGAAAGATGCCGAGCTGGGTCGCGAGCCCTGGGTGCCCCCCCCCCCCGTCTTTGATAACAACGTGCCTTTTCTGCTCGAGGCCATTGCTGAAGGGGAGGAGGTCGATTTCGACGGTGATTTCAAGATTTCAGAATTTGAAGGCACCAAGTCGAATCAGGACGAGCACGCCCGTTCCCTTCATGAAGCTGAGAGCCGTGTTGATGTTTGAACCCCGCTGCGTCGGGTTGAATTTGGCAGATTGTGCCGTTTAAACAATTTTCATTTTTGGCTTCTTCGATTTTTGTACATAACTTATTTATTCTTGAGTAAATATGATGGTCGTTTTGTTTGATACAACACAGCATTTTTTAATGTTATGATTTTCTTACTGCGGTGACCAGTGACCTCGTCGCGGCGAGGTGCGGTTGTAAGCTTGCGATCTTCTTCGTCTTGGCGAAGTGGGTCGCAAGACGGTCTCGATGTGGTTGAAGTATGTCATGACTTGCGATCTTCCTCATGGGGAGGAGCAGGTCGTCGGATTACTTCGACGTGGTCGAAGTATGTTATGATGCGATCTTCTTCCTCGTGGGGAAGAGCAGGTCGCCAGGTTACTTCGACGTGGTCGAAGTATGTGAGTTGCGATCTTCTTCCTCATGGGGAAGAGCAGGTCGCAATAGGACTTCGACGTGGTCGAAGTATGTGAGTTGCGATCTTCTTCCTCGTGGGGAAGAGCAGGTCGCAATATGACTTCGACGTGGTCGAAGTGTTGTGAGTTGCGATCTTCTTCCTCATGGGGAAGAGCAGGTCGCAATGTGACTTCGACGTGGTCGAAGTGTTGTGAGTTGCGATCTTCTTCCTCATGGGGAAGAGCAGGTCGCAATATGACTTCGACGTGGTCGAAGTGTTGTGAGTTGCGATCTTCTTCCTCATGGGGAAGAGCAGGTCGCAATGTGACTTCAACGTGGTCGAAGTGTTGTGAGTTGCGATCTTCTTCCTCATGGGGAAGAGCAGGTCGCAATATGACTTCGACGTGGTCGAAGTGTTGTGAGTTGCGATCTTCTTCCTCATGGGGAAGAGCAGGTCGCAATATGACTTCGACGTGGTCGAAGTGTTGTGGGTTGCGATCTTCTTCCTCATGGGGAAGAGCAGGTCGCAATATGACTTTGACGTGGTCGAAGTAGTTCCCGAACAGGTATCACAGATGAAGCATTTTAAAGAATTGAACTTTCATTGATAAACATCTAAGTATAAGCTATTACATTCAGTGATAATATTTTTTGAGGTGGTCAGAGTGCCAGGGGTTTTTGAGTGGTGTGCCATCTGGTTCGGCCAGCCGATATGTTCCTTCTCGGATTATGCCTGTGACTTCGAATGGTCCCTCCCAGTTCGGAGACAGCTTGTTTCTGTTTGCATTTCTTCCCGTGACTTCGATTTTTCGGAGTACCCAGTCGCCGACGTGGAAAGTTCTAGGCTTGACCCTCTTGTCATGGTGGGCTTTGGTGAGCTGCTTATAGTTGATCATTCTGAGCCTGGCCTCCAATCTCCTTTCTTCCTAGAGGTCGAGGTCTACTTTTCGAGCTGAGACATTGGCGAGCTCGTCAAACTGGCTGACCCTTATGGTCGGCAGGGCCATCTCTACTGGTGCCATGGCTTCTGATCCGTACGCCAATGTAAATGGGGTCTCCCCAGTTGGGCCTCGTACCGATGTGCGGATACTCCACAGTACCATGGGCAACTCGTCAAGCCATCTACCCTTCTTTTCATCCAAGTTCCTTTTCAGCGCGTGCAGAATCTTCTTGTTCCCTGCCTCGGCCTGGCCGTTACCCTGGGGGTGAGCAACCGAGGACTGCCAATGTTTCACGTTCATCAGCTCGCACTTTTTGGTGAATTTGGTTAAAAATTGGGTGCCGTGATCGGACACAATGACTCGGGGGAGCCCAAATCGGCACCAAATTTGGTCATGAATGAAGCCTATGGCCTTCTCCTCGGTTATGGTAGCTAAGGGCTTTGCCTCGATCCACTTGGTGAATTAATCCACGGCTACGATTAGGTATTCACAGTTCCCTCTGGCCTTCGGGAAAGGGCCTATGAGGTCGACTCCCCACATGTCGAAGGGCCATGCTGCGACCACTGGGGTTTGCTGGGCTGACGGCAATCTGGGGATGTCTGCAAACCTTTGGCACTTATCGCATCTTCGAACATAGGATTCGGCATCTTTTCGCAGCGTTGGCCAGTAGTAACCTTGGAAAATAACCTTGTCGGCCAATGTCCTCGCGCGGGGTGTCCACCACACACCCCCTCGTGGACTTCTGCGAGCAGATCTTCGATGTCTCGTGTCGAACGCAGGCGAGGCTTTATGAACGACCTTCGCCTCCGGCGATTACCGTGTATCGGGCGCTCTTTTCTCGGCATCGGGCCGGGTTCTTGTCTGGGCCGGATTCCTTGCTCGATGTAATCTTGGATTTCGTCGATCCAACACTTCTTCGTGGGCTGAACAGGCATGACTCTTTCTTTGCACACTGATGGTGAATCGAGGAATTCCAGCCAGACCTCAGGGGGAAGGTCGCTTATCTCCGAGGAGGCGACCTTTGAGAGGAAATCAGCCCGCGTGTTTTCCGTTCTGTCGACCTGTTCCAGCTCCCAATACTCAAACTTGTCTAGTAAGCTCCGGGCCAGCTCGCAATATTTGGTCAAAGTGGGGTGGTTAGCCCCGTATTCCCCCCGAACTTGCTTCACGACGAGCTGGGAGTCGCTGAAGATGACGACCTGAGTGGCTCCCAGTTCCATTGCGAGCTCCATTCCCGCTATCAGAGCTTCGTATTCCGCCTGATTATTTGACGCTGGGAACTTAAATCTTAGTGCCTTACTGATTTCCTCTCCAGCTGGTGGTTGTAAGGATAGCCCTGCCCCGCTGCCCGATTTGCTCGATGAGCCGTCGACGTGGAGTGTCCAGTACTGTTCAGGTCGCGGTTGCGCTGAGCTCGCGGCCTTTCTTTTCTTAGGCTCGGTGGGAGTCGATGTTGAGGCGCATTGTCCAGTGGTTTCTGTGGCCGGGCTTTCGGGTTTTACAAATGAGGTCTCCGCGATAAAGTCCGCGAGCACTTGGGCCCTGATAGCTTTGCGTAGCTCGTAGGTGATGTCATAAGCAGAGAGCTCTACCGACCACTTCATCATTCTCCCCGCCACATCGGGCTTGTGTAGAATCTGTCTGAGAGGGAGGTCGGTGTATACCACTATGGCGTGGGCTTGAAAATAGTAGGTCAGCTTCCTTCCGGCCACAATCAGCGCCAGCACCACCTTCTCTACATTTAGGTATCTTGTCTCCACATCGGTCAGCGCATGTGAGACATAGTAGACTGGCTTTTGGACCGAGTTTTCCTCCCTTAACAGCACTGCGGCCACTGCGGTGTCTGAAGCCTCGAGGTATACAAACAGGGTCTCTCCAGGTACCGGGCTGGAGAGTAGGGGTGGGCTGCCCAGGTATTCTTTTAACTCGACAAAAGCCTTGTCGCATTCTTCATTCCACGCGAATCTCTTGCTGCCCCTCAGGGTTTTGAAGAATGGTAGGCTTTTCTCTGCAGACTTCGCGATGAACCTTCCCAGCGCAGTTATCCGTCCGTTCAGACGCTGAACCTCTCTGGTCGAGCTGGGCGCTTTCATGTCGACCAGGGCCTGAATTTTCTCGGGGTTAGCCTCTATGCCCCGTTCATTCACCATATAGCCCAGGAACTTCCCTGCTTTCACCCCGAAAGCACACTTCGCCGGGTTCAGCTTCATCTTATTCCGTCTCAGATTTTCAAAGGTTTCCTTCAAATCCTCGATGTGGTTAGCCTGTTTGGTCTTGATGACCATATCATCGATGTAGGCTTCCACATTCCTCCCGAGCTGGTCCCCAAATACCTTGTTCACCATGCGCTGATAAGTGGCCCCCGCATTTTTAAGCCCGAAGGGCATCATGTTGTAGCAGTAGATCGCCCCTGCCGCTCGGAAAGCCGTTAGTTCCTGGTCAGCGAACCACATGCGTATCTGGTGATAGCCCGAGTAAGCGTCGACGAAGCTAAGGATTTTGTGGCCCGCGATTGCGTCCACCAGTTGATCTATCCTTGGCAACGGGTACCAGTCTTTGGGGCACGCCTTGTTCAGGTCGGTAAAATCAACACACATTCGCCACTTCCCACTGGTCTTCTTGACCATTACGACGTTTGCTATCCAGGTCGGGTAGAAGACTTCCTTGATTATCCTTGCTTTGAGCAGTTTGTCGACCTCTTCTTTTATCGTCGCTTGTTTTTCGGGAGAGAAAACTCGCGGTCGCTGCTGGACGGGTGTTACACTTGGGTCGACGTTTAATTTGTGGACTGCGACCTCCTCGCTGATCCCTTCCATATCTTCGGCTGTCCATGCAAACACGTCTGTGTTTTCTCTGAGGAAAGTAATGATGGCTTTCCTCTCCTGCTCATCGATCTCCAATCCGACCTTTATCTTCTGCTCTGGGAAGTCGAAGTTAATGACCACCTCGTCAAAATCTTCGTGGGGTTGAATGGTTGGTTGATCCCTGCTATCCAGACTTTCAATGGTAACAATTTTTTCAGGCGCCCTTCCTTTCTCCCTGACAGCGACCAGGTTCGAGTCGGCACGCTCGGTGCCGATGTTGGGCATGCCGAGCATGTCGTCGCCTGTGCTTTCGTCCGGGTGCGGGCTAGCCTCTCCTTTTTCCTTGACAGCGACCAGGTGCGAGTCGGCAAGCTCGGCGCCCCTTGGGGGGCCTCGCATGTCGTGCTTTTGTCAAGTTGCGAGTTGGGGGAGCCAACTCGCGCTAATTGCTATGCTTGACCAGCTGGTCCAGACTCTTTTCCGCCATCGACCTCATCAGAGATTGTGATCGACCTGGCCCTTTTACCGAGGTGTCCGTCCTTCGCGTCCTCGGTGTCAGCCACGACGATCGTCATTTTTCCTTTTCCTTTCCTCTGGGCTTCCTCGGCCTTCTTCTCATCGAGCAGGTAGTTCAAGGTGCTTCTCGGATCGTTCCTCACTTCACCAACCCCTCTGTCGGTGGGGAACTTGACTCTCTGGTGTGCCGGGGAGATTACCATATCAAACTTCGTTTGGGCGGGGAGGCCCAGGATAGCATTGTAAGGAGAGGGGATGTCGAGGACCAGGAAAGTAACTGTCTCGTGCGGGTGTTGTCTGTGCGAGGATGACCTTTAGGTCGACTGTACCCTTCACGGCGACCTTGTGTCCTGTAAAGCCCTCGAGTTTGACACTGCTTGGAGTTAGGTGTGAGCTCCCTAATCCGAGCGCTTGAAAGCATTTGTAGTACATGATGTCCTTCCCCGCTCCGGTGTCAATCAATACCCTCTTTACTCTTCCTCGCCCTATCTTCGCTTCAACGGTCAGAGGCTGCCCTTTCGCTGTTGGGTTGGCCGCCAGCTCGCTGGTATGGAAGGTGATTCCACTCTCCCCCCAAACGCGAGGTGGGCTGACGACGTGGTTCAGACTATTGATAGCGTTCTTCAATTTGGTAATACTTGACCACTCCTCCGTGATCATGTTGATCAGGATCTCATCCTCCTCGGCATTGTTTCTTGGGGCCTCCCTCGGCCTTCTCCTACTGTTCCCATCTCTCTGCTCGTACCTCCTGAGCTCCCCTCTGTCGATCAGCCTCTGGATATCCTTCTTGAGTTGGATGCAATCCTCCGTAGTGTGGCCGATGTCCTTGTGATAGGCACATCGCTTATTTGGGTCGCGGGGGAATGGGGAGTCTCTAAGAGGTGGGGGTCGGCGAATCCTGTTCTCCTGTAGGAGCACATTCATGATTTGCTCCCTGCTTGCATTCAAGGGGGTATAAGACTGTGACGCCCCGAGTTCGGGATTCGGTATTAAACCCCAACTCGGTGCGCCAAACTAGAAGAAACAACTAAAGTCCACAGAAGTGAACGAGCTACACAAGCTCAAAACCAAAACTATGCAGCGGAAAACCACAACTAAATAAAACCTGAGTTTCAAAAACTCAAGTAACAAAACAATAACTATAAAATCTCCACGGCCAAAAATAAGCCGAAGAACAATATTAAGAGAAATCCCAATAATAGACCTCGACGGCTAACTATTGAGCCGGAGAAACAACGACACCAAATACTCGCGAGCTAACATGCTCGAGAAAACTACAATAATAAATGGCTCGACATCGAGTGTCGTCTCCAAAAGAATACAACATTAAAGGAGTTACAGAACAATGCTACCCATAAGTAAAGTTTACATAACTTTACATCAACCATCGTTCTCCGAACTAAGAAATTAAGAAGCATAATTATACACAAGCTCCGGAGAGCAACGCCCAAAGATCATTCTCGGCACTGCAAGTCTCACCGATCGCACTATGTCGTCCTTCGATTGCAATCTAAAAGAGTTAACACAACAAGAGTGAGTCTAAAAGACCCCGTAAGCCACTACAATGTGTTGTATGCTATGAGAATGAATGCAACAGTAAACCAAACTCTACATGTAGCTAGTCTAAGTAGCACTTCCGGCTTACCTAACATTTCAACCACAAACCGGTAAGTCAAGGGACTATTCTAACTTGACCAACCATCGGCAACTATCACATGCAACTAGATGACATGGCATGATGCTCAACACTAAGAATAACATGGTAATAACATTTATATACCATAATGATCATGTATCATATTAAAAGTATACAAGTCACATAATTCACTTAGCACTTTGGTGTTCACATAAGTGCAACTTAATTAAACCACATCATGAAGGATATTATTTCTCTTTCTTCCAACTTCGCGTTGCTCCTGCAATACACGAGAAAACATACGTGCCTCGATACCCGTGTACGTAGTATCGACGTCCCCGACACAATCCCGTCGGGTTCTAACTAGCAAACCAAAGTCGCGCGTATTGCTACAACAGTGGGGCTACATCCCACCTGCGGCCAACAGGTGAGGGGTGTGTGCAACCGGTACGGCGACTTATAGCGATTACAAAACAAATTCGTAAAGACTATAGGTCGTCCCACCTTGTTTAGTCAAACAATGCCACTGGACTTAATGCAACGCACAAGTAGATATTCACTTGTCATTCTCAACAACTCATCATGTATTCTTTTGAATCACATATCAAATCCACTTAATGTGCTTGTAAATACTAAACACACAATCAATCATCAAAGTAGGATGATTGTCCTACGATCAATCATCAAAGTAGGATGATTGTCCTATCTCATACTAGAACAATCACAACATGTCCGTAATCATCGAATGTATAGACACAACAAGACAATCGGCAGGTAGGCCAATCGTACAATTCAACCACCAAATAGTGTCGTGATAGCTAGACACATACATGAATCCCAATGTAAGGTATTTATACCTTACAATCAACGATCAAACGATATCCATAATGTGGAACCTATATAACACAAGGATAGGCTATTCATCCTAATCCCAAAATAAGGTAACATGTTTCTCACATGTACGCAAACTCATAACCCCACAAGATAAGTCTACTCGTACTTACAACCATTAATTAAGGCGCCATAGCTACGTTAAACTAAGGATCCCTAAGTATCCTATCGTCACACAATATCTTTCATCTCATGCGCGTCATAATATATTACATATTCTTATCGTCGTATACTTCAACTTATTTCGATTTAACTCGTAGTCGCCTAATGTTTGACTAAGTCAACCAAGGTCAACGTTTCACTAAGTCATGAACCCGTCAATTCGTCATCCCACGTGGTAGGAATTGGTATATGTCTGTAGGAGTTACTACTATCCGTTTCTCAACTCCGTAGAGTCAACTATACACATTAATGACATTACCACATTAATCGGCGTTTATATATTACGTCCTATTCGACTCCGCGAGTCGGTCCACGACTAGTATATAGTTCGTACGATATTTACGTACAATCATACTATCTCATATTGACTCCGCTAGAGTTGTTTCCAATATCTAAAATATCGGGACAAACCGTAGTATCGTCCCTACAAACTCATATCAATTGCAATGCCCAACGCACGAAGAGTCTACTACTCATACCAATTTCGTAATGTTACCGCTAATGCGTAAACGACAAAACTTCAATGATTCGATATACTCGAACTTAAGATTAGCGTAATGAAGTACAATTAATTTAAACAAGTCTTCGGCGATATTACAGCCGGAACCCAACTAATAATTCACAAGTATACTACAACCTCAATGAGTTTCTATTACTCGGCATAACGATTATCGGACAACCGAAACAACACAACAACAACAACCATACTAGCAACAACATCAAGCTCTACGAGTCTTTATTATTCGAAGTCTACTAACTCAACGGTAATTCACCAATTCTTTCTTTATTCCGTAATCCTTAATCAAGCAAGTAATGAAGTATAACCTAACATCATTCGTAGGGACAATTATGTACATATATACTTCCCAATAAAAGTCACAATATCATCGCTAACACCCCTACATGCTTTACTCTTCCAATTCAACTCGTAAAACACACAAAGCATTGTAGTTACTTACCTTCACCGCAAATCCTCCACGAAATCAAGGGCTTATGGTGAAAACGTACTCCTCCACGACCTCTACGCCGCCACGGAGTCAAATCAACGATCCCAAACTCGAACCAAGCTCGAATCAAACTTCCTCTCTCTCTAACACCACTTTCTCTCTAAGATGTGGGAGAAGAGATGGGTTTATGATATACTAACAGATCGGACGATCCCTTTGGGTAGAAATGTTCTCCTCGTCGTCCTCTACGCTACGGCGAAGACGGCTCGTCGATCCGACAAGCGGAGCTCAAGATATCGCGAAATCTTTCTCTTCTCTCTCTCTCTCTCTCTTCTTGCTCTCTCTCTAAAATCTGAGTTGGGAGGAAGAAATGAGGGAGGAAAATAGAGTGTGATCTTTTATTAATACCATGGGTAAGTTTTGGTCCAATCCCGGGCTTGTTTGAGCATTTTAAACCACTTAAAAATGTTAAAAACCGAGAAAGACGAAAACCGGACGAGCAGAGACGGGCCGGGCGATCGCCCTGCCTAATCAAGGCGATCGCTTTGTACTCGGTCACGGGCGATCGCTTTGTCTTCCCTGGGCGATCGCTTTGTGTCCGATTCTTCAAACTCTCCGAAAATGCTCCAAACACCCCGAAATGGTCCTAAATGATCCCGAAGTGATTCTAAGTCTTTGGGAAGGTCGAAATACTTGAGAAAGGTTCCCGAAAGGTCCGGAAACAACGCTAGAAGTTCAACGTAACATTCACGCAATCAATCATATAAAGATTTGAGCACGAATCGGGGCACACGAAACACTCGAAATGACTCGGTGTGCGAGTTAACGACAAGATCAACGTGATCATCCATCGTGAAGGAGTCTAAACCAGTATTAGGTCAATGGGACGGGGAAAATGAACATCGTACACGGATGTTAATCAAGGCCGAGAATAGTCTCAAATGGAGAAAGGAACAAAGCGCAACTCACCACGAGTTAAACGCGAGTCAAATACGGTCCTCGACTCAACACGTCACGCTTAACAAGCATGACACCTCACTCTCCGAGGGTTTTAAGGTTGATAAGAAATGATTATGAGTTAACCAGGAAGGAAGTAGGGTCGGGGTGTTACAAAGACTCCCTCTTCTGATATCTGCCCCTGCCTCTGCTCTTATCGTGGTTGCCATTTCTGTGCTTCTGTTCCCCCGACTTCTCCTCGGACTTCGACTTCGAGGCTCCCGAGGGTTTCTGGATATCTTTTTCTTGTTCTTCAAGAGTCTTTTCCACGTTCCCTATCCTTTGAGCCGCCGTGTACATCTCTGCGCTGTTGACCGGGGGTCGCATCCCGATCTCTGATAAAAGTCTTGCCGACCTGAGCCCGGCCTGGAAGAAAGCCATCACCGTTTTGTCTGGGACACTCTGGAGCTGTTCGGCGACCTTCTTGAATCTTTCTAGGTAGCTTTCTAGGGATTCGCCGACTCGTTGCTTGATTCCGCACAGGTCGCTCTCGCTTTTGGGGAGCTCGCCCGCGGATGAATACTTTTCCAGAAAGACCCTTTTCAGGTCGTGCCAGTCCCTGATCGAATCTTCTTCGAGTTCCTCAAACCACTTAAGGACCACCTCCCCAAACGTACTCACAAACACTATACACCACAAGTCCAGTTCTCTGGTACATACTCCCATCTTCGCTTCGAAGCTCGAGACGTGGCTACGAGCATTCGAATTACCCTCATAATTCTTCAGGGAGGGTAACTTGAGACGGTGGTCTGGAGGGGTGTCCCTGATCCTCTTGCAAAAGGCAGTGGTCACATTCTTCGACAGTTTATCAAATTTTCCCCTTTCGAGGGCCTCCAGTCGCTCCTTTACTTTGCGCAACACTCCTTCCTCTGCATCCTCGTTTCTTTCCTTCCTTTTGGATCGGCGGTCGCGGCTGCTGACCCTGTGGTAGCGGTGGGACGATGCGCTACTACTGGAGGTGTCACTCTGCGAGGCCTCATGTTTCGACCTGCGTCCACGAGGTGACTCCCGTCTTCTTGATCGAACCTCGCTAGCCTCAGCGCGGAGCGACTTGCACAACTTGGTCGGGCTGGGGTTTTTGACTCTTGGCCCCAGCCGAGTATGCACGCTCCCCTTCGGTTCTTCTACCGTCTTTCCCAGACGCTCTTTGATACTAAGCTTCTGTTTGTCCTCGACTCTCTCTCCGAGCCGGTGTTTCGCACTTAATCTCTGGGCGTCAACTCGGGACCCCTTGCTATAATCATCCATTCTTGAGCCTCCGGCTTCCCTCCTCGCAGTTCGGCCATCTTGGTGGCCTTCCTGCCTGGGTTGAGTATTCAGGTCGATTTCACAGGCGGCACGATCGGCGACCCTGCGAGACAGTTCGTACTCGCGCAATTCGAGCTCTCTTCGCTTCTCCAAGTAGGCCCTCTCACGGCGCACGTGTTCCAGCTCTGCTAAGTCCCTCTCGTGTGGCGTGAGAGGTTGCTTTTCCCCCAGTATCTGCAGGTCGTCCTCGTCGCAACCGTCTTCATCAGCCGAGGTGGAGGGAGTAGCCGTCTTCCCACTTCGTTCAGGCCTGGCCGGCCTTTTCTCCTTTGAGGCTTGGAGCTTGCTCGTTAGCTTCTTTTTCATTGCCCGGGCTACTCTCTTAGCCCGGGTGTTTTCATGTAGGGGCAGCCCAGCTGAGGCTCCCATAGGCGAGGCTCCGGCGGCCTGCTCGCCTGGCTGGTTCGTTGGGAGCGCTGCCGTGGGCGCCGCCGAGGCTGGTGCTGGAGGGGCTTGTTTTGATGCTTGTTTCGAAGTCGTCATTCGTTGGTCACTTGTTCACACTGGGATCGTAGGTATTGAGGAAGGTCCCGGCAACGGAACCAAACTGATCACGCCAAAAATGGGTTGTGACCACGTCAGTTCCACGTAGGTGCTGTACTGTAGTCTATCTGGATACTGGGCCGTGAGTTGCTGGATCCCTCCTGGAGGTCTCGTGTGTGAGGAATGGAACAGTGACCTGAGAACAAGTGAAGAGCACCGTCAGGGGAGCCGGGGTTGCCTGGCTAAAACCCTCCGTAAGAGTCGGAATAAGGTGGTGGAATAGCCGGTGTCCACGATCTTGGTCTGTGAATGTGGCTGATGACAATGAGCTAGAGTTTAGGAGTGCAAGGGTGTGTGCAAGTGAATAGTGTTCATCCTTTTGAGTGAGTCCATACCTTGGTATTTATAGGCTGGCGGAGGGTGGCGTCTCTGTCTGGAGAGGAGACCGTGGGGAGACAATATCTGTATAGTTCTTTGTCCCCTAATGTCTGCAGGCGGCGGCAGCTGGTTCAGGAGATCGTGGTTGTCCTTCGTACGGTGGTCCTTGTACTTTCCTGTCAGAAGGTGGGAAAGTGGAGCAGGCTTCCGTACTGGCAGGACTGTGCCTTCCCTATGTCCAGTAAGGGTTAGCCACGTGTGCGAGCGGGGTCAGACGAGGTTAAGCCGAGGTCGGCTCCGAGTGCGGCCAGGTCGTCTGTGCAGCGGGATGTCGACCTGGTCTTGCACAGGTCGCCTGAGGAATCTGCTAGGTCGTCGAAAGGGTAGAGCATGCTGGGATCCGACGGCCCGATCTGGTGTGGTTTCCAGGTCGGCGTTTCTACGTGGCGGGGTTCTACCTCGGTGTGGGCTCCAGTATGTGACCTGGCTGTTGAGGTGATGACCACGTGTCTGGAGGGAAGGATGAGGCCGTTCATCTATGTCCTTGTTTCTAGTACGGCAAACACTTGATAACAAAAATCCTCAAACAAACTCAAAATTCCATTACTAGTTTATTACTATAAAAACAAAAATATTTCAATACTCAATATTTTTGGCGCACGTGAAAGTTAAGAATTTTTATAACATCAAGAATTAGAAAAACATAATAACAAGAAATACAAATGCAACTGCACAAATACTCATTTCGTTTCACCTAAACAGTCCACGTTTGAAATTTCCAATAATTAATGGGTATATAACTATCATTAGAATTGATTATAATTACAAAAATACTTGAGTATAGTTAATATGTATAACCACACGTAGAGGGTAAATGTAATATCCCACATCGGGTAGATGTGAGACTTGTGTATGTCTTATAAGTGGTCACCCACTACCACTAGACACCAACTTATCCATAGACTTTTAGGTGGCTTGTTTAGAAAAATGGGTTAAGAATTGTTGTGGTCAGTGTGTGTGATTATTGTTAAATAAGTGTAGTATATTGGTATCGATGGTGGTTTGAGTTAATAAACAACATTATATACTTTTGACGTTATAAAAAAAGTAATTTATTACATATATATAATACTATTTAGTTATAAATTAGTTAAAAACTTTAAGTGATATATTTGTTAAATAAGTGTAGTATATTGGTATCGGTGGTGGTTTGAGTTAATAAACAACATTATATACTTTTGACGTTATAAAAAAAAAGTAATTTATTAAATATAATACTATTTAGTTATAAATTAGATAAAAACTTTAAGTGATATATGTGTATATTTAATTTAGTTTTTTTTTACTTTTAGATTTGGGCAAGATCGGGTAAAAACTACATTTCGTGTACAAACTAGTTGTTCATCTGCGTTATAAAGGTAAGGGATTTCACCTCTATTTAGGTTATTTTGTAATACACCTTGATGATAGGTTTCTCGTACATTCTTTGTAATACCGTTTTTGTCACCACGCTCGACCTTGTGTCGGTATTTGTTTTTGACTTCGTCGTATGCGTTTCTTCGTACGTTCGAAATGGTTTATTTTCGTAAATCTCGTGTGTTAGTTTTGATAATACATGCGATCCCTTTTAATTTGAAAAGTTTGTTTTTATTCAGTTAATTGTATCGTGTGTGGTACCAATCTTATTTTGAATTCCGTATGATCACTAAGTATGAATAACTTGTCACTAAAAATTAGGTGACTCTCAGAACTTATTAGAAATTTACACCACTGGACATGTGTGTGCGGTAATCCGGATTTACCATTCAGAACTCAGAACCCCGTTAGGGGCTAAATGTTAGAACTTTTGATTATTCGAACATGCTTACGTGATCATATTTTCTTGTGAATATTTTGTCGTGATTGGTTGGTATGAGATGGTCAGTGGCGATTGAAATATTCGGTTTCCTTGGTTATTTAATATTGTCCTTGAAATTCGGAAAACTTTTGAAAATGATTTGTTTTGAATTTGAAAGGTTAATGCTAAACTTCAATGATGTACTGTTGGCATTCATATTTATTCATACTCTGATTCGACCTTCTTTGTGTGTCCACCCTCCTTAGTAATCGGAGGGGTGGTGTTTGAACTTACTGAGCATTGTTCGCTCACCCTATCACATTTTTCTTCTCTCCAGGTCACAGGTGAGAGAGTTAAGGTTTATAGTTGGAAGTCATGTGCTCAGAGACAGACTAGAATAGATTGTGTTTTGTTTCTTTATATTAAACTGTGTAGAGGATTTTAAGGATTTATTAGTTTTGGTTAGTCCTGCGAGACTATTTTAATATCTGTTGGAATTACAAAGGTTGTAAGACTTGGGATGTTATTTTCTGGTATGAGTCGTGGCTTAAATTAGGTTGATATGTTGGTACACATTATTGAGTTAAGTTAGATTTTGTAGCAGCGTGGCTGGGCTTGGGACATATGGTTGGGCCCAGGTTTGGGGCATTATAGAAGTCCCACATCTACCCGATGTGGGATATCACAATCTCCCACATCGCTCGAGGTGCCGATCCTTTGGACTTCCTTTGGGTCTTGACGAGGACGTCAAGGATTCAATTGAGGGAGATTGTGATATCCCACATCGGGTAAATATGGGACTTGTTTGTGCCTTATAAGTGGCCACCCACTACCACTGGGCACCAACTTATCCATGGACTTTTGGGTGGCTTGTAGTGGGCCAGTTGACCCAAGTGCTTAGTGGACCAGTGCGTGAGCTATGTGTGACGGACCGGGCTTCGGGCTCGGGAATTCTTTACCTAAAACGAATAGAGTAGAATTTAACACAAATACAACACGATAAAACGTACTATTGATACTTGCAATTTTTTTTTAAAAAATAGATGCAGTCTTACAGTGTTTGGAAACGTCACACCATTAATATATTACCTCTGTCTCAAAATAATTGTTATTTTAGAAAAAAAAATTTGTCCTAAAATAATTGTCGTGATTTCAAGAAATATTTGTCTAGATTTTATCAAAATTATAATTATTTATTTTTTTAATTAAAAAAAGTTAGTAAGAAGAAAGAAAAAAAATAATCCTACAGCCTCTCTATAATAATTAAACTTAAATACATATTAATTTATTTAAAAAAATTATTTATTAATCTGTATACAAATTACTAAATCTATAATTATTTTGAAACGGAAGTAATAACAATGAATGATGTTCATATAATAATTTTTTGGGAAAGTTAAAGTCAAATGCTTTATCTTAGCCGCAATAAGTTATAACAACTCGCATCCAATTTACAAATCGATAAGTGTACTTTAAGGATCCCAAGCCCTCGTGTCTTTTAACGGCAGTTATTAACGAACCTACCCCCAAAACAGACGTCTACACCCTTCATCCTCCAAACCGCTGAAATCCAACGGCTGGGAACAATTTCCAGTATGATTCATGTACTAACACAAAGGTCCCATGCAGGTCAACCAGAAGATCCACCACTAAGAACCCACCACCTGTCACACACATCATCTCCCGCCTGACATCCACTAGATCCACCGGATTTACCTGAAATTGCCGGTTACCTAAACCGTATACAAACGAGTACCCCCTTCCCATTTTCTCTCTCCTCCATTTCTCTCTCTCCCTCCATCTCTGTTTCTCTCCTCCCTTCTTTCTCTCTCCAAATATCTCTTTCAGAGTCCCTTTTTAGGGTTTCTTGAATGCCTGACAACTATCATCCTTGTCATCTGTGAGCAAATTTATTACCATATTTAGGATTTCAATTTTCATTGCCTAACTATTGCAAAGAATTGATTTTTATGTAATTTATTTATCAGGGTGAAGATTATTTATTGAGATTGTTTATTGTTGGGTTCTTTTTTCCCAAATTCTTGTGGCTTGCGTTCTTGATTGCTTTTTTGAGTTGATCTTTGGGATCATACTGTTCAAATCTTATTTAGGTTTTGATTATTTTGGATTCTTGGATATATACTTTGTGGGGGATCATTGAAATGATTAAGGGTTTTGGTTGTTTTGGAAGGTTGGGTTTTGTGGGTTTTAGTAGAATTTCCCAATTCGAAGTGGGTGATTGTTTGTTCTTTCAGAAATTTGTAAGAGCAGGATTTGACAAAGATTAAGGCTTATTATATCTGGGGGATTTGGACGTTGGGGATTATTTTATTTCATTCATTTGTTTATCGATCCATAACTTATTGGGGCTGTCATTTGGTATCACTGTGTTTTCTTTTCCTTCTGTTTATTACAAGAGGAAATTTTGGGTTCTGTGTTTACTTTAAGGAACTTTTGAGGAAGTGGTGTATATATTGGGAAGGGTTATGGCTGCCGGTACAGAATTGTCACCGTCATACGCATTGCTAGAAGGTGGTTATAATAAGGACAATCTGTCTGTTGTGGAAGATGAATCAGATGATTCTGATAACTTGAAGCAAGTGACTAATGGAAAGCCTCCACGACACCTCTCAATAGTACGGCATAACATAAGTTCGGCGGCGCTTGCATCAGCTACAGATTCGGTAAGCGAATTTCGTTTTACGCATTAAAACAAATAAAATTAGATTTAGGTTGATTGTTAAGCTATCAATTGCATTTTTGTACTCTAGATATGTCAAGGATGTCATTTGAAACTCTTTTTCAGAGGTTTTGTCAGTGGTTTGTAATTTACAAATAGTCAAAGCGGTTTATATTATTTAGGTCTTTAGGCCATGCTATGCTTAAGATCAGCTCACATTTTGAACATGCCAAATGAGAGGTGACGGCAATCAATCTATTGTATATGTCCTTGTCACTTATTTAGGGAGGTGTAAATCTAACAGATGTTGATCTAATTGAATCTTTTTAATTGATATAAATTTCCCTATTCACTGGGTGCTCCTTCGGCAACTAAAGAAACTATCTGCTGCCCTCCTTTACACTTTACACTTTCTTTTTCCCATTGATACATTGTTTTTAGTTCTGCATCTAACCAATCCAACATAAACCCTCTCAGGACTTTGATCTTGGGGTTTTTGGCCTGAAGTCGCCTTCAGATGGAAAATCAGTTTTTTTGCCGGTTATTCGATCAGGAAGCTGTGCAGAAAAAGGGCCCAAGCAGTACATGGAAGATGAACACATATGTATAGATGACCTTCTTGAACATTTAGGCACAACTGAAGGTTTTCCTTCCCCTGGAGCTTTCTATGGGGTACGTAACTATTTTGTTTCTTGTTCTAGTTACCTATTTAGTTTCTTTCTATAAGCTTTTCTGTATCTACTTCCTATTGAAAATCCTGGTCTGGGAGTTACATATCAAGTCCTCCACCTATAAACATGCTGTTCAGTTATTATACTCCTATTAATGGTCCACCTCCCCCGTGTAAGTTTGACCTAACTGGAAATATTAAGATTGCTCTTAACCCTTGGTAAGTGCTCTATTTGATCATGTGACATATGCAGTCGCAAGTTGAAACTAAAAGGCTTTGTCATGTAGATTAGATGGTCATCATCTAGTGCTTCGCTATCTGGTGAGCTTATTATTAGATAACCTTTGAGCCTATTGCATGCTAAGTTCAATGGTTTAGGAGGTTGGATATGATAATTCTGTAAACAGGTGTTTTATTGAAACAGATAAAGGGGGAAAAGAAAGGGAATTGGAGTATAACAAAGGAGGAGATGATCTATGATGCCCTATAATAAATGTTAGAATGTCCCCAATGTAGCTTTCTAGTAATAGGTGCTTAACAGAGCTTGTTGTGATTTGCCATTTATAATTGAAGTATGTCCTTTATGTTTCATCTAAGCAAAGATATTATGCAATTAATTTGGGGAAAAGCAATTTATTATCTAGTTAAGTATTGATCTGCATTTGGGGTGTCCAGCTTCGAGCATTGACATGGATAAAGTGCAACAGGAATTATGCCAAGGTTGAAGGGCGGTATTGGTTGGTGGTTGAAGGGTGGAGGGGCGAAGGGAACCTTTTCAACACTATTAATAGAAGGCTTACCTCATTCGTGACATGTGCATAAAGAACATCAATTTCATCTCCTTTTCTCTCATTACCTATCTCTGATATGGGTGCGGCCAAGCATCATTTTCCCTCGAACCCTCGTACCGTTTTATAGCCTTTCACCTTTTCCTCTACTGCAGTGGTCATATACTACTAGTGTGTGATGTAAAAGCTTGACCACAGCCCAAGTCTCTCTTTTTCCTGTATGTTAGGGAACCCAGGGATACTAGCTTTCTAGAGGGTCCATCACATCTCTTTTGGAAAATTGTTATGTTGGTACACTTGCTTGAATGACTCTATAGCTAATTTCATGGGGACCATTGTTCACCTTTGTTCTAAGTGTTATGAATTTGAAACTGCGTCCCCTGTAAAGCAGTTTGCTGACTTAACAGGTATGGAAACATAATTTGCATGCAGTACAAATAATATTTCTTCATGTAGATGCTATGTTTGAATACTGTCTATATTCTAAATGTAGTACTAATAAAAAAAAGAGATCACATGTACACGTCTGTTAATCTTAAGATAATCATGTCCTGTAGTAAGCTAATCTATTAAGTTTGTGCTTAAAGAGGAAAACTAGAAAGGTGTTTTGGATTGCTTAATTTAGAGTTCTGGAATGAAAGTGTACCATGTTTGGAAACGGGCATTCCAATACGCAATTTGCTGGGGAAGTAGAGTTTTCTGGTAACAATATAGATTTGAAATAACCAAAGTGTAGGATATTCAGTTGAGCCTTCTTTGGTTTTGACTTTGCAGGTTATATGTGTATATGTATTTAAGAATTTCGATTTTTTTCTTTTCCGATTTCTATAATTAGTGTTGAAGCTCAGACTATGTTATAAGCACTCGATTATTAGGAATTAATTTGGCCCCATGTTTATTGGGGATTTGTTTGGTGCCCCATTATTGAGATTATCTGGACTCCCTACTGTTGGATTCGTGATGCACTTCTGTTCTGGAACTACAAGACTTAGATACCCTGTTACAGGGATACTATGGTTCTAGTTGTTAAGACCGATGGTTTAAACTTGCTGAATTTGTGAAAACAGGTGCGGGTTCATGGTTCATGCCACTGGTAATAGGACAGATGCTATGATTGGTTGATCCAGGATAACTGCTCCTATGATAAACAAGTTTTTAGCTTTATCTATGATGACTTAGAATAATGATTTACCGGACAAACTTGCTCCTTTATCTAAATGCTGCAACTCATTTGTTTGTTGAGTTCTGTGAATTGCATTGATCGGGACAAGCAGCTTAAGAGTTATATGATTTTTGTTGCTACCTACAAGTTATAGCAAGCTTTGGACTTCACGAAAACTTTCTTTATGATTTGGATGAACTTTTCCGTATTGAGGATTGTGATTTCTTTTGTTTGGCTAGTACTTTGATAAACAAATCTACTGCCGGAAGGGGGCCATAAGCATTGTATGCTACCATTATACACCGAAAACCCATTTTATAAGTTTTATCACTATCCAAACTATTTAAAGGAAGACGCTGCAAAAACTCCAAATAGTGCTTCTCAGAATATGGCTGTCTCCCCTGGAGTCAAAAGTAGAATATGTGACAATAATGTTCTTAACTGAACTACCTTGTGTTTCATTTAGAGCATAGCAGTTTCCATATCATTGTTACAAGTGGGTCTCTTCATATACACTTATTGTTCTTTTAGCTGCATGATTCTGCGAATTTAGACTTGTAGCAAGGTTTACAATGTACCTGAATCAACAATCTCGTCCCTATGTATCATACAGAGCATTGACAGTTCCCCTATCTGTGTTCCTTTAGCTGCATGATTGTGTAAGTTTAGATCTTTTAGCAATGTTTAGAACGTCCTGAACGAACTGCAATTTCTGTCTACAGGTATTTGATGGCCATGGTGGCACTGATGCAGCATCTTATATTAGAAAATATATTTTGAAGTTCATAGTTGAGGACTCTCATTTCCCTCATTGTTTGGGTAAGGCAATCAGGAATGCATTCTTGAAAGCTGACCATTCGTTTGCCGACGATAGTTCTCTCGACATCTCATCTGGAACCACTGCCCTTACTGCCCTCGTATTTGGAAGGTAGGCAAGCTAAATTGCCTCTTTCTCATTTTTTTTAATTTTTTTATATTGGACTTATTGGATCAGAATGATGAATCTTTAAGAAGAGTCTTTAGGAATGCATATATATGCAGCTTCACTTGCATACTTGTTGCGAGGTTCTACATGAGTAGAAGGCCTTTGTTGCCTATATTCCCAAGTGTTCTTTTTAACCGACATAGTTCTACTTTTTTCCACAGAATGATGTTAATTGCGAATGCTGGGGATTGCCGAGCTGTGCTGGGGAAACGGGGTAGAGCAGTCGAGCTATCCAAAGACCACAAGCCCAATTGCACATCTGAAAGACTAAGAATCGAACAACTTGGTGGTGCCATTTATGATGGATACCTAAATGGCCAATTATCTGTGGCACGTGCCCTAGGAGATTGGCACATGAAAGGCCCCAAAGGCTCTGCCTGCCCCTTGAGCGCAGAGCCAGAGTTGCAGGAGACACTATTGACTGAGGACGATGAGTTCCTGATTATGGGCTGTGATGGCCTTTGGGACGTAATGAGCAGCCAGTATGCTGTGACAATAACGAGGAGAGAACTGATGCTGCACAATGATCCTGAGAGATGTTCAAGAGAGCTGGTTCGGGAAGCACTCAAGCGTAATACATGTGATAATTTAACCGTTATCGTGATTTGTTTCTCTCCAGATCCTCCCCCAAGGATAGAGATACCCCAAAACCGAGTTAGAAGGAGTATATCTGCTGAAGGGCTAAATTTTCTTAAAGGTGTATTGGACAGTAACTCGTGAGAAGATTAAAATAAGAAAAAGGGTCGACAAATGAGATGGAAATTACGAAAGGTGGTTTGTTTTTTCACCATGTCTGCTGCTGCTCCACCCTGTTCGCCATGCTGTCTGACATACCAGTTCCTCTGGTTTTCTTATCTTTTATGTTCCTAAAATCCTTGTACATTGTGATCAGTTATGTTGTACCGATCAGTAGAAACTCACTGTTTAACCTCTCCCTTGTACAATACACCAGAGTTCTTTATAATTTACCACTGAAATATTCCCTCAGATTTTCTGTGTACTGTTTGTTTGACTCCTCCCTCCCATTTTGTATGATAGATGATAATCCACTACTTAAGTGTTTGAATCTGGAACTTTACCTCGGCTGGCTGGTGGCAAATTGTGGCAACTGTTTTCTGATGAACGATGAACAGAGATTGAAATTGGAGATGGTCCTATCTATTTTTCCTTCTCGGAGTACGGTCTTGAGACATTCAAGAAAACTTTATACTCCCTCCGATTTAAAAATAAATAAAAAATGCTGTTCTAAAAATAAATTTATAATCTTTACTTTTTCAGTGTTACTTGGGCTTCACCCTCACTCACATGAGCGTATTTGAAAAATACACATTATCCTAAGATTAATAATAGAGTAAATTAACATTTCTAAATCTGTGTACTGAATCAAACAAAACTCGTTTAGAAACCGACAACAATCAACTAATAAAAAAACTCTCTTAATGTGCGTGTGGCAAAACAAAATGCAGACTCATTAAACAGGACGCTCTCCAGATTCCCCCCTAGAGAGAGCTGGAGATTGATGAGCCAACATTTCCTAGTGGTACTCTTCCAGTTCATTAGAATTAAACTAAAAACTTCCATTTTCACCAGGACTGTAGTAGTGATAATAAGAAGAAACAAATGGAAAAATACTTATAATTTTGTACCTCTCGAAATTTCAGTCGTCCACTTACAAAGATCATTGTAATAATTAGCACAGAAAGGTAACCTGCTTCCAGAAAGTGGACAAATTGACAACTGGTACATGGTATTACACCAACACTGAAACTAATACATCATCGGGAGACATATAGTGAAAGAAAGCGGAAAAATAAAGAAAATAAAATCAGTTAACCTACGTATGCGGTATCGACTGCATCTTGTTTTTTTTTTTTCTCTTCAACCGACTCAGGTATGAAATCTCTTTCCAACAACAAAAATGGTTTAATTCTGGGTCTCCCTGCCACTCCAAGCAAATAATACGAGTTATCTAAAGTTCTCCATCTGTTTCATCATCCTCATCCTTGCCTGCCTCACCGTAACCACTGTAGGCAAATTTAATGTAGCAGTTCCAAATGCACTTAGTTGTCAGTAGGTTACAAATTAAAAAATAAATAAATAATAAATAGGCTTGTCAATGAGTAGAAACGGATTTGGTTTTGTTCTTCTATCCAAAATGTTAATTAGGAACCCAATTCCTTGATTCTTTGGATAAAAAATAGGATTCAGATCAAGGAAGATTTGATCAGTTAACAGTCCGGTAAAATTTTAGTTAAACATACAAAATTTACTTAATATCCAATTAGTAATACATATGGAGTTTAAACCTACCTAAAGATAGCTGCTACATGTATTTCAACGCTAAACCTATTTTTTACGAAATTATTGGATTAAATCATTTCTGATCTTCATTTCTAATAGACTAAGGTTTAAGAAATCAGATGGACTATCGGATAAGATTCAACTTAATGAACATCCTAACTAATAAGATTGGTATTGGAGCCCATATGACCCAAATCCAATCCATTGACAAGAGCAGTATGGAAACAGTGGAACAATGTTCATAGAGAAGAAATGGTAGTACAACGTATCATGATGAGTATGCAAACTTTGTTCATATGGGCAAAGTTTGTCCGCCTGCAAAGTATCACGATGAGTATGCATATATGTTATTGACTAGGAGTTCCCGTTGTCATTTCCACCACCACCGAAATCTAGTCAACTGAAATCACACATTTTGAATCAAATTTACCTTGTCTGGCTACAATGTCTACTAAGGTCCTGACATAACAGCTTGCTTACACCTCCTGCTTTAACAGATCCTTTCTTTATCAATTCTGCCAACTGGATTGATAAATAACACCTAGATCAATAACTACTAAAATTACAAATGACAAAACTTCAGATTTGGTAATGAATTAAGGAAACATGACTCACATCATCTTCAGTTTCCTCGAGTAACCTGGCAATAATGTATACTCGTGTCAGATTAGTGACATATATTCATATTTGAAGTAAAGTAGCAACGAAGGGTTTCAAATTTTCCAAAGACAAGTACGAAAATTAAAGGTAACAGAATGATTTGCTCTGTCTCTGACCTTCCACAATAAGATGATATGTCCTTTGAGTACGCTCGAGCTTCTTGTTTATCTATCAAGAGTAGCAGAAGCAAGGACTTCTCAAAAACATTTTTTAACTATACGTGACTAATGGAATCTAAGAACTAGGAAATAAGAATAACAATTGAAACTATGCCTTCTTAGGCATAACCTAGTGAAAATTTAGATAAATATAATAATTCTTCAGAGCCATCAAGCACAAGAAGCACAAGGCATTTCCAATACATATGGAAATGATGAACCCAAATAATGAAAATACTTATACTATTAACATCTAGAAGGAACAGCACACCATCTGCACATTTTTTATTTTTTAATATTTTTATAAGCGCTGAATCAACATCAAATCATGAACATCTAGTGAGGCACAAGGAAATAGTATTGAAAATTAAACAGCTTGTTGTTTGTATATAGTAGATGAACAAATTTGGACACCAAGATTTAATGCAGGTGCAGCCAGGATATCCTTCCAACAAACAAAAATCTTTTTGCCGAGGCATCAATCACTCACAGACCCTCAACCACTCAACCAAGAAAGCAGAACCCACAACCATCTGTTTAAAAACACTTCCCCTGGTAGCATACGGGGAACAATCTCTCCTAGAGCTATGTATGTTGGCAATTTAACACTACCACGCCTACCGATGGCCAGTGAGGCAATCAGCTCCAATAAATTGGAAGCTTCCTCTCTCATCTTTTCTTGTCCATAACATTGAAAGGGTTGGCCTTTGAAATTCATGAAATTTTGGAGTTGGCGGTGTCCTTAGAATTTTCTAAAGATCATTTCTCATTTCGGGGTATGCATCAGCTCCATGCAGACCTACATGCTATGTGAACGTGCCTGACATGGCAATTCAAAAAGGGTTTAAGCACTCACATATTGAAACTTACTTGATTGTGAAGTTAGGACAAATAAATCCAATCAGTACCCCAAGCCTTGCTTTTCATAATAAATTAACAGGGGATACTCTGCCCACTTCCTAAAGGGTTTCGTATGGCTATTCTGAATTCAACATGGTGTCCGACCAAGTTCTTTCATGCATATTCTTGGACCAATGGTCCATGCGTTACGCGTCTATCAAAATGTGCTTCAGTCGCATATAGACGTATTACAAGAATATGCACATCAATATCAATTAAAATCAATAAACTATGGGGAGTACAATCAAATGCTTAAGCAAACAAGTCAACATCAAGATGGCTTCAAAATTTTCATGAACTGTGTGACCTTATTCAATCATATCCAAGGGGCAGTCAATCTTAAGACATCAGGTCAGTTTAGACGTTACTGCTAACAGCGCAAGAACTACATTTGTTTCTGGTTAATACTAATGAATGATAAATATTCACCTCATGTTCACGTTGATATCGCCCAAACAACTAAGAAATGCTAAATGAAGAACCAAGGAATAAACATAATAATTATTTAAGCTTTAAGTTGTAATTGAAGGGAATGGAATCTTAAAATGATCTAAAAATGGAACAATGATATGTAAACCAATGATCTATAAATCTCTCTACCTGTAAAAGTGAGATGTTTCTTACAAATTAATAGATGAACAAAATTGGCCCTATACCTAATAAACCACCCACCATTTAATTAAGGACAAAATAAGTAAATTTATCATGATAAAAAATAATGTTTGGACAAAAATAGCCCAAAATTTAATAAATCACTCACCATTAATTAAGGTCAAACAAGTAAATTTGTCATGGGTTAATCAATTTCATGAAGAGTTAAATAATAATTTGGTCCCTACACTTGTACCTAACTTTAAGTTAGGTCCTACCTTTTGAATTTTATTCATTTCGTCCCATATGTCAATTTTTTTGTGAGATTCCCCCTCCTGTCATTACCGTTACAAATGTTGTCCAATATTTTTAAATATGAAAAAAAAATACCCTTACTAAGTTGAGGGACTAAAATTTTATTAGAATCTAAAAAATAATATGGTTTTACTTTTTTAAATATGTTTGGGCACACATTATTAGAAGTATATGAAAATAAGTATAATAATAGATTTATTGATGAGTATCGAGATATTTATCAAATCGGCAACATGTTTTGTAATTATCAGTGAACAAGCTGTGAGAAATGAGTTTAAAAAATGTGCTATAATTTCAAGAAGATGAAGAAAAATGGAGAACCATCCGTACGTTTTGCTAGAGAAGAAAGCCAAAATATACAGTTTACAAAATATACAGTTTACTCCTTTAAATTTTCAGACTACTACAAGCAGCCTTAAAGACTCATATTGGTCCTTAAGTTATAGATCGTACTAACAAATCCCTATTTAGTTAACTAAGTAACTTTTTTTAGGATTTTCACTATCCGTTAAATTCTAGAAATTTCGAAGACTCTCCTACATTCAGAAATGTATAGACAATTTTATGTTACATAATAACGTTAAAGCAAATATATATGTTATCTTTGGCAATTTTATTTTGTAATATGGAAATAAAACCTTTTAAAAATAAATAAAAAATGTGTTATTAATATTTTATTCAAATTAAATATTACTATGAATATCTACACACTTTTTTCTAAATTGCAAAATAAATTATCCCAAAAGAAATAGAGTTAAAATTTAATGAGAAACGTCTTTTTACTTTGAATGCGTTCACTCTTATCAGTATATCAATTGAAAACAATCATTCAAAAATCTCTCGATCAAACCATTATTTTCACTTCCTCACTCTTGAGTCACAAATTCTAAAAACGACATGAACGAAGTCTCCAACAACAATGAGAATACAATGAGAGTACGCATTTTTCACTGCAAGTTAGTTTATCGAATTGTAGACACCATACAAGTTAACTCAAAATCTTTTAACGCACGAGAAGTGTCTTAAGCAATCATATAAAACTGGCATTTGAGAACATAACAACGACTTTCTTTCCAATCTTCCTTGAAAAATGAAATAACTCCATAGTATTAATTATTTGCCAAGTTAGAAGATATCGTTCAACCATAAAAATGTCAAAATATGATTTTCACCCTGATGTATCCACCAAATCCCACTATGCACCCCAACCTACGAAGTGTCCAACTTTAATACACGTTGCCATCTGTCCCAATTAGCCCCCTTGGCCTTATGAGCATTAGAAATAGAGTTAAAATTTAATGAGAAACGTCTTTTTACTTTGAATGCGTTCACTCTTATCAGTATATCAATTGAAAACAATCATTCAAAAATCTCTCAATCAAACCATTATTTTCACTTCCTCACTCTTGAGTCACAAATTCTAAAAACGACATGAACGAAGTCTCCAACAACAATGAGAATACAATGAGAGTATGCATTTTTCACTGCAAGTTAGTTTATCGACCATAACTCTCCTTTGATTGAAAGAAATTGTCACCTACTGAAATCCTTTCAAATAGTCTCATCCCAAATTTAGATTCTCTCCTTGCTTAGCGATCTGACACTGAAGGAGGAAAGAAACTAAGAAGAGAGAGACGTTCGAAGAAAGAAGTATGACCGAACAGAAGCTAAAGAGATTCTATTCCTCCATTTGAGCAAGGCAAGGTGAGCACATTTCTTAGTAGTGGTGATGGCTGTCGCGGCGATGGTCGGGACAGTAGTGGTGGTTAGGGGTGGTGGTCGTGGCAATTGTAGGGATGACAGTGGTGGTTTAGGTGAAATACGGTATTGTTAGATCTCCAAATTTTCAAATCTTCATATGGGTTTGAGTTTAAACCTTCAAATTTTAAGATTCAAAAAATTGAATTTGGCTTTGTCAATAGTGAAATTTAAGGTTGTGATGGTGGTGGGTCTATAAATGATGGGTTTTGTGTATGAGTTAATTCGAAGGAAGGAGTAAGGAATATGAAAAAAAATTAAAAAAATAAAATCAAAAAATATTTTTTTTGTTAATGGTGAAATTTGAGGTGGTAGAGGTGGTAATGGTGGTGGGTCTATGAATGATGAGGTTGATGGAAGAAAGTGGGGGATAAGAAAAGAAATTAAATAAAATATAAATTTTATTTTTGAGAGAGTTGCATTTTTTTAACTTTAAAAATAAATATGAAACAAATTTTAATTATTTTTGGATTATTGTAACAATTATTTATTATTTTTAATTAAAAAACTTATCTTAAATATCAAATGGTTAACTAAATGATAAAATTATAACCAAATCCCACTTTGCACCTCAAACAAAATAACCAAATTAATCCTCATGTGACATGCACATGTCATTTTCTCCTACTATTTTTAACACCCATCGACGAGAGGGGGAAAAATAAGAATCAAAATTGTATATAAAAGTGAGACACTTTGTAGGTTGGGATGCAAGATGAGATTTAGTGGATATTTTCGAGAGCTAATCGTATTTTGACCTCATAAAAATTAGGCCGTAATACAAATTTTTCCCCAAATTATTCACCAAATCTCACCTTAGTTTCTTATAATTAAAACTAAGTCAAACGAAAATTAGCCCCCCCAATGTAACCGCCAAATCCCACTTTCCAGCCTAGATTGAAAAATGTGTCAAAGTCATACATCATGTTACATTTTGTCCCAATTTACCCCAGTGCAACGAACATTACAAATTTGACGTTAAGTTGACACGTGAGGACCATTTTGGTCATTTTTATACCTAATCTTATTGTACACCAGCACGTCTGTCTTCTCCGGCGACGATAGTGTTCCTTCTCTCGGCTATCCTCAAATTTAGAAACAAACGGTGAGTTTTTCCCGATTTTCAACCCATCCAATTAAAATCATTAGATTCATTCCCATCTCTCCATCAAGATTGATTAGATATGGCGAGAAAATTCCAAGAAAGATTTAAGAAAAATATTGTGGAACTGGGTGAATACAATTAAAAATTGAACCAATTGTCAATGGTCTCAAGTGCTTCGTCGACCATTTTGGACTCCGACATTAGGGCTTGTACAATTTTCTTTACTTTCAATTTGATTTCGTTCGAAACCCATCAAAAACTAATATCCATTTCAAAGCAAAAACTTACTACTTTGAATTCAAAATTTTCCAAGGTTTGGTGTTTGCATTGGGTTCCAAAAAACTAAATAAATTTTGACAAAGTTGTTTCAGAGTTTGAAATCAACCCAGTTGAGGCAACGACGATGGTGGTGGTGACGTTGGGGGTAAAATCGAGGTATACTTGGGGGTTCCTCATCCAACTTAGATTTGCATTACTGGTTGGAAGGAAGACATACGATTTCAAAGATGGCGTCAAGATGTGTTCATGTGTGTGTGTGTGTGTGTGTGAGAGAGAGAGAGAGAGAGAGAGAGAGAGTACGATTTCGTTGATCTTGACGCCGACGTTGGGTTTTCAGGTGACTTTGTTTTGGTGCCCAAGAAGAAGACAATTAAAACCAAACATGGGGAAAGATTAAAAAGAAAAAAATATGACATAACTTTGATTAAAGGAGAAAGAAGGGGAAAAAAATGAAAAAACAAAAGATGAAAAAGCAAAATGGAAAATTATAGGCACAAATTCTTTTTTTTTTTTCATTATTTAAAATTTAATTTTTTTCCATTTGAAATGAAAGAAAGAGTTTTATTTAAAAAATAATGCACAAAATCTCACTTTGCACCCCGATCCAAATAATCAAAATGTCCCTCACGTGACTCTTAGGTGTCAACTTAATGTCAAATTTGTAATGTCCGTTACACCTAGGGGGCAAAGTTGGGCAAAGTAGGACAAAATGTAAAATGGTATATGACTTTGGCACAAGTTAGAGCGCAAAGTGGGATTTGGTGATTATATTGGGGGCTAATTTTCATTTGGCCTTAAAACTAAAAGGAGCCACAAATTAAAGTCTGTAATGTGGTACAAATTCAAAAGGCATCCAACTAAAAAAAAACATCTGGGGCAAAAAATGAAATTTCATTAATTTAATATCAATTGGAAATTTAAATACACACACACACACACACACATATATATATATATATATATATATAATTTCATTAATTCTCGTGAGTTATATGCTTTAAAGTCTCGTAAAGGACAATTTTAAGAAATATATGTAGTTTTTTTTCGTATATAAGGACTTTATTGTACTGATTTTTCATTTTTTTAAGATGGTTATTAACTAATTTTGATTATATAAAAAATAAGTATTATAGTTTTAATAAATATAAAGTAAATATTCATATGTCACAAATATTTTTTTGGGAAACAAATAATAAGTGAGCCAACGTATGTTTTCTTAAAAAAAAAAAAACTAATTAAAAAAAAAAGAGATACAAAAATAACCAACGATAAAGACAAAGGTGTAGGATAAGTTGTTATACAATGAAAAAACATACATTCAAAATGAAGGAAAAACAAAGTATCCCTATTAAAAATAGCTAAACACACAACAACACAATTTATAAGTCTAATAACGCTGTAAAAGATGAAAACACACAAAAATCTCAACAATTAAAAGTAAACAAAAATATGAAGCAGTTGGCAAAACACTTTAAGAAAATCATTAACAACACATAAAACGCACGTTCACTTAACTAGTACAACTAAAAGCGTGGTTACGAAAAAAACCAAGGAACAATCTGATTTACAAGGCATACAGTGCTGTGGTGATACTCCAACAATTCAAACATCAACTGAATCTCCTAGATATTAAAGATGGAATTATGGTATGAGAGTTTGAGGGTAGTATTTCCTTAACCTCGTAAAGAAATCACATCAACCCATGAAATTACTCTTGAGGAGAATGCCAAAGTCAAAGTCAATGTCAAACCTTAATATCCAACAGTGCAAACGTATTTTATCTTATGATGAACCGATAACATTGTTATCGGACCAAAAAATGTTGAGGACTAAAAAAGGTTGGCCACATTCTCTTTTTTTAATAAGTAATAATAATATATATATAACAAAAGCGTCAAAACAGGTGACACGGCCCATGTAAACTAGGAGTATACTTAGAACAAAGACCTAGCCAACCACAAAACTATCCACAAAGTCTACAAAAGAATGGTCTGATGTCGGCACCAACGCTGTACACCAAAGGAATAACGTATGGAGCAGATTCTCCTTCAGTTTATAGATATAAGATTCAACATTCTCCAAAACCCTTTGATTCCTTTCCTGCCACAAAACCCAGCAAACGCGCAGTGGAACAACATTCCAAATGCAACTTTTCCTAAAGAGATACCAACTGAGAAAGAGGTCCTTCACAAATCCCAAGAGAGATGGAATAAATTGAAAATAAAATTCCACAACTCTCTCGCCACCGGACAATGAATCAAAAGATGATTTACACTCTCTTCATCACATTTGCACATGAAACACCAATTAACATAAATCTTATTACACCTACGCAGATTGTCACCCGTAAGAATGGCTTCGTTGACTGCCTCCCAAACCAAACACGTAACTCTGAAAGGAGCCTTGGATTTCCAAACATTTTTCCAAACGCAGCCCTGCCTCTATTACTCAAATGTCTCTATTTATTTTTAATTTTTTTTGATAAGTAAGTATGGCCCCTTATGGTATGGGGATTGGAACTCAAATGCCTCTATTACTCAAAATGTGGTAAAACGAAACCCCTTTCCACAGCACTCTGTCCTCCCTGGCACTTAAAATAGACAACGAATAGAGCTTCTCGAACAGCGCAGAGAGAAATTGCAGCTCCCAGTCTTGAAAATTCCTTCTTTAGTAGGGTTCCAAGAAACAGTACCCTCTCTACAAAGCATAATAGAACTAATCAACTCCTCTTTATTTTTATTTTTTTTTTGATAGATAAGTATAGCACTCCTCTTTATTAACAGCGATGTTAAAAAGATTGGGAAATTCTCTCCACAATTCCCTGTCGCCACACCACTTATCAGTCCAGAGTTTAACCCAAGAACTATTTCCAATCTTTTTTATTCCAATTCCTTGTCACCACATTCTCTTAAGAGTTAAGGCTGGTCCTAATATGACTCGGTCGCATTCTGAACAATCTTAACGATTCCAGAAAATTCATGAGTATGTGCTTCATGTTTTTAGAAACTAGACATTTATGACTATCTGCAAGAAAAAAAAAATGAGTTGGCAATCATCACGGATGACGGAGAAAATGCAATTTCACTTTAGTTGTGTCTACAGTACATGAAATACTAATTCATAAATATTTTTTATTAGATTAATGAGGTGTCCTTCAATAAGAAGTAATACATTAACTATATACTAGATATGGAATTAAAAAACTACAACTATAGGTTAACCTTATGGAAGAAAAGCCTTTTGGAAGGTATTGAACTATTGTTTGGCCAATGCCTCGGTGAATTTGGTTGGTTTGAACCTTCTTATTCACGCAAGTTGAGCCTGAAAGCAGTTGAAAAAGATAAAAGCACATGCATGTATTTGGAAGTTATAAAAGACACAAGATAACTTTTTCTTATGCACGGGAAAAAGTGGTTGGAGGTGTTTACTTCTTCTGTTCTCTAGCAAATGAAGAAGACAAAGTCGGCAATTGGAAGGGAGCCCTAAACAACAACAACAACAACAATTATTCATCATCTTCTTTTTTTCTTACATTTCTTTTTCCTAGGAATGGGAAAAAGATCAAGTTGACTTTATTTCTAGTTTATTGTTCTTTAATTTCCTTTCCTTAGAAGTATTTCTATTAGAATCTTGTTTAAGCCTTTTTTTTAGACTCTAAAATGATTGAACTTCTCTATTATTTTTTCCAATAAAATTTGTTTGCTTGCATTTCTCGCAATTCATTCAAGTCTAAGAGTCCTTTTATTCTTAACATTAGGCAATATTGACCAATTCCCTCAATATCTCAACCAAACCCAAGTATCACCTCCAGGTCAAGGCCCTTTCGATCTCTAGGAGATAAGGAAATGCAAGAAAAGGGACAAGTCTAGTGATGTTGTTGTTGTGGCTGTTAAATTCCCGATCTTTGTCATTGTTACTTGTTGAAGTAACCATCTCCAATCACTTTTCCCCATGTATAAGGAAAAGTTGTCATGTCTCATTTAAAACATTTCAAATTATGCACGCAAGTGCTTTGATCTCTGTCAATTGCTTTGAGGCTCACCTTGCATGAATAAAGAAGGGTCAGATTTCAAACCAACTAAATTTACCATGGCATCAACCAAACAATAGTCCACCCACGCTAGAAGGGGTGTGCTAGATCCGCCAATCCCACAAAAACCAGCCAATCCAATCCGAATTTTGTGGGTTTGTAAAGAGTAAAAATGTGTAGTGGATAATGGATTCTACGGGATTGGGTTATGAATTTTCTAGATAAAAGCCCATTCAATCCAAACCCCATCAGCAATATTAATAATTATATATATTATATTTTTATTAAATATACCATAGTATATAAGCTTTACTTGAGAGTTGGAATATATGATAGAATTTTGTTTTTGTTTTCGTTTTTGCATGCAACTTAATGCTATTGATATTGAGAAAGTCGTAATGTTCCATGGATGGTTTATCACTTAATGTTCTAAAAAAAATATTTTGGTATTTTCAAATTTGTATAGATTTTTGAAGAAATCAAACTATAAGTTACTGAGTGTGATTATCAACAATTTCTCAATTTTTTCCTTAGAAAGCTAAAAGTATTCTAAAATATTAAATCAAATTGGCTCAAAATGTATAAACAAGAAATGGCCCAACGATAGAGGCTCAATCTGCAATCCAATCCGAGCCAATTCGCAAAATGTGGATTGGATTGTATTGGTTTTCTCCTATTATAGGTGGATTGTGCATGGTGAAATAATCAATCCACACAAGATGCGGATTGGGTGGCATAGTACCCTTAGATCCTCACCGGATCCGATGTGCACCCGTACTCACTAGCTTCGAGAAGGCTTTGCTATAGCAAACTAAACCTTCATATAAATATTTCACTGGCGAGTACTTTAAAATGCTTCATGGGATTCCAAGTTACTTCATAATAATTATCGGCCAATTCATCTATTGGCCTCATTAAACAAATTTACATCTCAAGTTTCTTGAAAATGGAAACATTCTTATATGACCAAAAACATGTATCCTTACTTTTAAAGAATCTATTGACTATTCTTCAGAATTCAAGCTTGAAAAGCAGCCTTGCCAGTTGGGTTTGGGGGAGTGGAGTACCAATATGGATAGGGAGATTTGGAGAAATCATGGCTTCCTTTTAGGGTGAATGTTAAGGATTGGAATATCCTAGAGTTTTTTGTTTATGGATCTCTTATGAGAAACTATTAAGAATCTTGATATGTAGAACTTCTTAGGGGTAAACTTTAATTAAGTCTTGTCTGTGTAGCATTCATAATTTCCCTTTGCTCTTTATCCCACTGAATGATGCAAAGGTTGCAGGAAATTAGAGAGGATAATGAGACATCTACTGTGGTTGGGCAAGGTGAGGAAGGTAAGGATCACTTTGTTGCATGGAATGTGGTGTGTAGGCCGAGGGTGGTCATGGTATTTTGAATCTGGTCCTTAAAGAGCATTTCTTTGGTTGGCGCTTCCCTCTAGGACCTCATACTTGCATAGAGTCACTAGGGGGAGATTCATCCTTGGAATCCTCTATTACCTTAGCCGACCTTTGGAAATTCATCAATTAGTTTTCCTATCTTTTTTGTCCTTGTGTTTTCCTTGCAGGGGAATAGTGGCACGTGCACTTCTAGGAAGATCATTGGGTAGGGTTAGTTTCCATGGCTATTTACTTTCCGCAGATCGTCGGGCTATGGACTCTTCATAATGCACCTTCGTCTATCTTTATGGCAAGGGAAGGTGTAACATTCTCTTGGAACTTGAATCGTCTTAGGAATCTCAGTGGTAGAGAATCAAATGAGTTGGTAGCTTTGCTCATGGTTCTTCTTTCTCATAACTTTTCTGATTCTCCTAATTAGCAAATTTAGATTTTGGTACCTGTGGTTAATTCCTCCTCTTTCTTCATTCTGATCTCCTCATTCCAAAAGGTATGGTTTTGTCATAACATCAAGGCCTTTGCTTGATCTCTTGTGCTTAATAGGCTGAATACTAATGAGTGGAGACAGAAAGGTAGACCTCAGACGCTGTCCTTTGACATCTGTGTTATGTAGCTTATGTTTCGGAATCGTAATGAGACCTATAAGAACCTTATTCTTCTTTATGTCGTGGAGGTTATGATGTTTAACATTTGATACTCTGAGAGAAGATTGGGTGTGTCCTTCTGTTAAAAGGCTTCACCAAAGAATTTGGTTTCTTGCACCAGACGATATACAACTGAATAGGCTTAAGCCTAAAAGGTGGAGTGGCCCTAAGCGTATGACTAAAAAGAGTCACATACTTCATGGGAATTTCCAAGTTGAGCATGTTGACATTGACCAGTTTCCTCAACCATTTGATCAAAAAAGCAACGAGTCACACACTAAGCATAGCTTCATACTACCATAATTTAATGACTGAAATCTTAATTTATAAATATGCGTGTGTTTTCTTGTGATGGATCTATCTTAATTTATTGCACAATATCCCATGATCGGCTATGCCATGCTTCCACATGTTTTCTGACATCAAATGTCTTGGCACTCTAGATATTTGCTAACTAGCTAATTGAACTCAACCATTTTCCTTATCAGTTGACTTGTGTTAGGTGGGACTTCCATTATACAAGTGATGATGGGTAGGCCTATAAGAATAAGCCTTGGGGCAGTTCTTGCCCATTTTGTTGTACAAGTTTTCACAGGATCCTAAATTGTAATAATCCTAGTAGATGGTAGTATTTTTGTTATTCTTGTACTTGTATTCGAACTTTCTCCTTCATTAGTAGATGTAATTGTTATTCTTCAGAGATACGCAATTAATTGATTGTGGATTACTCGAGTTGCAGTCACTACATGCTCTGTGCACCCTTGCCCGGTGTCATGATGTACTTCTAGAGTTTGACAGCTGGGTCTTTGGCTTGTATATTCCAATCTGAATCCATAAGGTATCCCCTCGATAGAGCACCAAAGTCCATTTGTAGGAGTGAGAATGCTTTACGTTGAACATGTTAAAGTACCAACTCACCTGAAACTAAAGTTACTAGATAGAGGGTACATACATATCATGCTTAGCAGGAGATACTTGTTATCATCTAGAGGCAGCTAGTCCCTCATCGCCCCCTTCTTCTTGTGGTATGCAACCATTAGAACTTAGCTGAGTCTACGCATAAATTTTGTTCAGCAGGAAGGTAATATGGTTGCTCGTTGTCTTGGAAAATATGCTTTATACAGCCCTTTGTGCAAGATAAGTCATACCGCACCCCATTAGCTAAGCTCTCTGACTTTAGATGTACATAATGTGATCACTCCTATAAGAGTTGGACCCCTCAAAAAGTGTAAACTAAAGCTTCCTGTACCACAAGATATATTATGAACATGTACGTGTAAATTGCTCTGCTCAAGTATAAGACAAGCTTAATGAAGGAGGTTGACACTAGAGAACATACTAAAAGGCAGGTTATCCCAGTCGTCCACTTTCATCCATACTTGTGTCTTTGTATTAATCTGCAAAGTGGATAGAAAAGCATTACCAATCAAAGATATTGCTATCCATACACATATACATAGATACATATTTATACTCCCTCCATTTCCAAAAAAAGGATTCCTTTTTGACTGGGCACACAGATTAAGAAGAGTCATTTGACTCTTACTTTTCACTTTTACCCTTGGAGCTCACCCAAAAGTCTAAGAAGATGATTTGTATTAATGTAAGAAGACGGCCTCATCTGTTAAATGAACTGAATTAAACCAAAGGATAAAATAGTTAAAACACCATAAAAGAAGGTTTATTTTTAAAAAGTGGACACTGTTTTAGGAACATCCCGAAAAGGAAAATTATACTCTTATTCAGGATTGGAGGGAGTATATATTATTAATTTATTCCTTTATTAGTATGAAACTGACAAGAAGGAATAACCAGGGAGGTATGCTAGTTCATGGATAGCAGCTATGATTTTTCACATCTTCTTCTATGAATTTCTAAACATACTAAGGATAGTTATTTACAAAGAATTTAAGATAATATTGCCCACAGATAAGTTGCTGAAACCTGAGGATACTCCACACCTCATGACATTGATGAGCAAAACACGTGAAAACAAGTAAAGCTGGAAATAATGAAGCGAATTCAAAGAAAGAATACCTTATTAAGAGTATAATCTTGCATCTTTTCACAAAGCCCATCCAGGAGTTCCACAACTCTCAGCTCACTGACCCTGTGCAAATGAAATACACAATGTGTCAACATGCAATCAACAACCCATTGGGAAACAAACATAAGATCAACGATCAGGTATAACATACTGTTTGGAGCCAAAAATCCACTCAAAAGGGATGATCAGAGTTCAACAAAGTATTCATACACTTCAAGTTTTCAAATTGTGGCTTAGCTTGCATTCCCCAACTTATCAGCTTAAAAACATCAATCACGTTTTAAGCATCTTTCCCTTCTTAGAATTGAGACAACCAGTATGGATGGTTTCTTTTATAAGGAAATATAAGCTAGTCAGAGATGCAAGATTTTGTCTTCCTAGTTACATTCTACAGAGTACAATATATTCTGGAGTTGGGAAGATTTAATCCTACAGATTAATTAATTCACCAAAAAGAGCATCTGCTTGGCCTAGCTAGGCCAACAGGCCCTAGGATGGAGGGAGTGGTATAAAAGCAAATGAGCTCAAGTAGCAGTAAATGGATTTCAAAACATAAATAAATGTGGAAAGGGAAGCCATAGACAAATACCAGGAGAGGAGTCATTGCTGGACAGAATGATAATAGTGCATAAGAATATGGTAGCTGGTAGGAGAGAGAGAGTATTACCCGTTACATCAAAAAGGCTTTATACAGCTGTATACCATTGTTCTTCTTTAAATAGTGTATCATATTTTGCTAATTGGTTTTGTAACAATTTTATTAGCCATTTGTTGATAAATCATATAATTAGAAAATTGTATCACATGAGCTAGATTACATGGTTTTATTTTTTTTTTTTTCATTTTCTTTCTTAACCTTGTAATATCATTTATGTGGTTTGATGTAATGGTTTGAGGAGGGAGGGGATGCCAAACAATAAATGCATACTGCAATTCACCACCCTCTGTTCCCACACATACCATAAAGTAGCAGGTATCTCTCTCTCTCTCTCTCTCTCTCTCTCTCTCTCTCTCTCTCTCTCTCTCTCTCTCTCTCTCTCTCTCTCTCTCTCTCTCTCTTACTTAGTCTTAGATGAAAACCCTCAAGCTCATTTGTGAGTATTCGGTTTGGTTTTTATGGACTTTCTCTATGTTCAGTCACACCAACTTTATCTTCATCTATCTCTTAATTTATCATGCGTAAAGCAATGTCAAACCAACAAGGGCAAATAAGTAATTTGACCTACCAGTTATTCACATTTCCTTTTATGCCATGGGACCTACTAATTTTTCTCTTATTTCCCCCTCCCCCAAATCTAGTGGCGAACCAAGATTTAACCCGTACAAGAAAAAATCCTAAATAAATTAAAGACAATCTATTGTAAGCAATGGCTAAATAAAGAAATTTTGTTTGATTCTATTTCTATGTCAACCTTTCATTTACATATTTGCCAAATAAGAAAGGACCATTTTTTTATTTTGAACTTGGAAAGGAACAAACATAGATGTACAACTTTGACATATATACAAGTTATAAAAATATGATGACTTAATTGAAATTGTATTAAAAATGATTTAAAAAATGAAATAGATCATCTCTAGCCAACAAAAAAACATGTAAAAATAACTTTTTGATTAAAAACTAAAACAAGTTACTTATTTTAAAATGTTAGACGGCCAATTTTGAGAAGTTGCAAGATACCTCATTAATTTGAAAAAGATATAAACAAAGTCCATTTAAAGTAACTCAATTAGTGTCACAACATTAAACTAAAAGATTAATACCTAGAACTTAAGGGGGCCAATATATAATAAGAAAAGTTATAACTATATTCTGAAGGGGATAATTTGATTATCACCAAAAGCCTAGGGGGGAAGGCCATCCGTGGCCCTATGAATCATAAACAGTTCTCCATTGGCTCTTAAGGGCCATCATTCATTTAGCCCAGCCAAGGCATCGCGTTCAAAAAATTGACTGGACAGCCTTCCTTTAGTATTTTTAAGAAGGTGAATGCTTGTGAAGTTGGACCCATGTTCTCAAACTTAACAGACAAGAACTGCCAGAATTAGTTAACAAAAGGTTTTACTTAAAAAGTGAAAATTATAACCTATATTGTAAAGGAGAGTTCTCTGAATGTATACCTGTAATCTATTACCTTTCCTTTACGCTGACCTTTAGAATCCAAGCGGTGTCTCATGTCCAAATGATTTCGTGGTCTTTCCTAAACAAAAATGAAAAGAAAAAAATAGTTGGCAGAAAAGTTCACTTGGAATTTTATTGAGGGAAGTTGACACAGAACAATTGATTGAACGCCATGACAATCCCAAGACAATCTAAAAACAACATATCTTTTCTTTTCACCAAATGGGCTTGTGTAGAACAAGAAAACCATTGGAAACACAAAATATCATATGAAGTGAGGTCTCCCCCTTCTGGACCAAGTGAACCATGTTTTATCAATCATAATTGAGGACCAGTTATAAATTAAGTTCAGGGGGGGAGCCAGAAAGTGATGCTCATTCTTAAGGCATATTCACTTCAAATTCAGTAATTTGTTTATGGACGAGGGTAATAGTACTCAACTTTATTTCATAATACCCAGAATGAGGAGAAAATATACTAAGTAGTGCACATATTTATCCAAAATTACTTGATATAATTTTGCAAATTTAAAAGCTCATAATGGTAAATTGACATTTTCTCGTAATCAAAGGGGGCTAGAGCTGCTCTTTTGCCTCAAGCGGCTCCGCCCCTGATGAAGTTTATCCTTTCGTAGTGGTCACTGAATCAGTGAGATCAGAGTAACTATGTGGATGCTAGTTTAGGTTATGGGAGTTGATCAAACTAGAGCAACTGTTTTCCTGAATGCTAAACTTGACCTCCAAGATTGAAACCAAAACAGCAATAGCAAGCAAACAAAAGCTAACAACATTAGAGTGTGATTTAAAGCAGAAATCTGGCAACAATCAACTTCTGCACGCACATATTTTACTATATGAGTGTGCTCAATCTTTATATTATGGAGCAGAAAAGCATGATTATTTTAAATTTCATACTCAAATAGAAAATGGCTGCATAAAAGTAATGCCTGGTCCCTTCCCTTCCCTTGTAAACCATCAATAAGAAAAGACAAATGATGAAAGGCTTACAGTCAGTAGTCCATGCTCCAGCTCCTCCTACACAATATAGAATCCAGAAATTAATATCATTGTGCTTGACTATATAATGCTGTGTTTGCAAGGGAAACGAAAATGAAAAGGAAAGTGAGAAGAAAATGAAAATATTTAGATTAAAAGATTGAGCTAGCACAATGGTTTTATCACACTTGATTTTAGTAGTATACTGAGTGAGAGTTGAGTTTTGCAGTAGCATTAACAAGTATATATAATTTCATGTAGCTCAGTGGACACCAACAGTAACACAACAGTTTTGTGGTCCAACTTTCTCATAACTCCCAAAAAAAGTTGTAGGAATAATTAGGATTACTCCCTCCTTTCTACACAAAAAGTCTAGGTTTGAAAACTCTAATAGTTAGAGAGATATAATATTGTTAGAATTGGTCATAATTATAAACTGAGTAATGTTACATCAACAGAAACCATTTTCAGATTTGGTTTATGGCTAGCTTTAAGGTGTTGCATCGGTAGTTGTACTGTACAACACCTTAAAGCTAGCTATAAACCAAATCTGTAAACGAATTTTGTTGCTCTATCATTTTTTTTTACAAAAATTACTATATATAGTGGGTAAAGTTAAAAGATTATGGGGAATTGAAGGGCATAATTTTTTAAATTAATTATTTAAATAAAATGTCTCAAAATAAAATAGTGTACTTTTTGCATGTGGAAAGTATTTATATTGGGCATTGCTATTGCCACCCCTCAAGCCTATAAACCCCTCTTCTAAGTACACCCCCCCTAAAAGTTTCAACCTCCCAAAAAAACTAAGTACACTTACCCCTATTTTTCTATTTTACCCCTCCTTATATTTTCCCCAAAATTAACCTAACCCTTCTAAGTACACCCCCCACCCTACTCACTTTGAAACATCCACCCCTTCTTTCTTCCCCTCTTCCTTCGTCAATTCCCCTCCCTCCTCCATCACTTTGCAATCTTCCTCTCCCTCTTCTTTTTCTTTTCTTTCCCCTCCCTCCCTCCTTCCCTTTTGATTTTCTTCCTTCCCCTCTCCCTCCTCCATCACTACTGCAATCTTCCTGTCCCTCTTTTTTTTTCCCTTTCCCCTCCCTCCCTCCCTGCGTCATCCTTCCCTCCTTCCCTACTGATTTTCTTTCTTCCCCTCTCCCTCCTCCGTCACTGCTGCAATCATTGACCAGAGAGAGTTTCGTCGGTGATGAAAGCGATCAACACCCATAGTGGTGTTCGGCATTCTAACCGAACATCCATTGTGGTGTTCGGCACCCCTTACTGCACAACTTTAGCTGTGTTCGGGGGCCGTCGAACAGTCCAAAATGTTTTTTTTTCAACCTAAAAAATGAAGAATAAGTGCCGGTATTCAAGTCAAAATTTATAATGACATTTTTGTAATATAAGCATGGTGTACTTATTGGTTTGGGGGCGGCAATAGTAACGGTCATATATATTTAGAGAATTTCTATTTACACCCAAGAAATTGCTAAGTACACCCATGGTGGTGTTCGGCACCCCTACTGAACATCATGATGTAGTGATGTTCGGTAGGGGTGCCGAACACCACCATGGGTGTACTCAGCAATTTATTGGGTGTTAATAGCAACTCTCATTTATGTGGGATACTTTTGTAGTTATTTTGTATTTAGAGGTATTTCAGTAACCTCATACAATTAGGATTAGCATCTTTTAGGGTTATAAATTGAGTTTACTTCTCTACTGAGTGAGTTTACTAAAGAAATCATGACTTCTTCAATTTATCGGAACCGCAAAAAGATAGTAAAAGAATTCACATTTTGAATCATGGACAAATGAAGGGAGAGAGATCACTCACAGCGACAGCATTGCAAGCAGCGCATTTGTCATCAATGCAATAAACAGTAGACGATATGTTGGCCAATGCTGCAATGAGTAAAATTATCATCAACGACGACGACGCCATTGCCATTTCGGGGTGCGAGCTTCCGTTCAACGACTGTTCTCTCTGTCTCTCTCTCTCTCTCTCTCAATTCGTTCAAATCAAATGGCTTTGACCGGGGGCAATTTTAGTGTGATGACCAATGACGACGACTTACGTGGAAACGTGGTTTTCCACCAATAGAAAGGCGCAAATGTGTGCAGGTTGTTAAGGGTTAGACACGTCAGATTTTCTTCTTTTGGATGGCAAATTTAATTGCACAGCTCCCCCTTGTGGTTTTGTTTAAATTCCAGTGGGCCCCTTCAGTTGAGAGAACATATTTAGCATCCATTCTCCTTTGCAGTTTAGTAGCTTAGTTAATTGTTTTGAATTTTCCTCTCACTTTGGTCCTAGAAATTTTCTTCCTCTCTCTCATTCATTCTTTTTTCAACAACAAAAACACCCTAAGCTTCGTAACCTCAAAACTAAATCGCAAAGTTAAATACCTTCTTAACAGTTATACTCTCACGTATTTGTCGAGAACTTGTGAAAAAACTACTAAACCGGTCACATCAACATTCTTTTTAGATCTTGAATCTTTCAAATTTTACACCTATTTTTGAAACCTTGAAAAGGATAAGAAAATTATTTTTATTTACTCTGTTCCAAAATAAGCGTTTATTTTTAATCTTTCACTAAAATTAAGGAAATTGATTTTTGACATATTTTAGTGGCACATATACATTAATGCCTTTACTAATAGTAAAAAATTAACACTCATTTTGGAGAGAGAGAGAGAGTATTTTTCATATCCTATTAATCTAGTAATCTTTTCGTCCCAAAATGAGTATTCTTTTTTTATATTCAAAAAAAAATACTAAGAAAATTAATTCTTAAGTTATTTTAATAACACATACAAATATACCCTAACGTCCACCTTATAGCTTTATAAGTGCACATTCGATACCGAAATTATAAAAGTGAATTGCTAACTTGGCCTAGCCGCGTTAGCTATCTACAAAATTCTGGTGTTGTTATCACCGGTGACAATAAATGTGATGTATTTTCGGTGACTATTGCAAATGTTCGTAGAAAACCGAGCGCTATTTGATGAATACAATAAGGCCAACTTTGCGAGCTAAAGTTAGTTTTAGACCATAGCAAAATAAAATTTTGATACACAATTTAAACTCTCTACATAACCCTGCACGATTAGATCTCTGACTGTTTAGTTCATAGTGATGTATTAATTGATCCAACTGAGCTATAAATTTGTTTACAGTGACGTGTATCACAGACGAGATCCTTTGTGCCATAAGCCTGTGTCACTCCCTATGCCACAAGGCAAATCCAATGTTGAATTTAGAAATCCAACCGAAATCCAACATTGGATTTGCCTTGTGGTACAGGGAGTGGCACAGGCTTATGGGACAGAGGATGTGGAGCCCGTGTATCACTGACCATCAATCTACATGACTACAATATGTGATGTAGATCCTGCCATACAATGGAAAAAATAAGGTAAGTGATACGTTTCTTAGTGTCGTATTTCATTCCGCATTGTATCATAACAACAATATGACATACCATAGCTAGTTTTGGTGCATGGCACAACACTTGGAAGCACCAACAAAATTCAAAACTTAAAACATTGTGAATCTAAGCCATAGCAGAAATGCCATAAATAGATAAAGAACAGACTCGAGGAAAAGAGTCCTGAAGAGAGATGCACATAACAAGAACAGATGATTGAAAAGAGGACAATTTTTAAAAGCCTAAACAAGCCGAGTAACTAACATCATTTCCAATTGTGTCAACAATGAACCTAACAAAACCCTTCAGACGGTGGCTACATGACTTCAGATGCACCATAAATTTCTCATCCTTCAAGAGTTTGAGTTTGCTCACCTCAAGAGAGGTCGCTGAACAAAACAATCATTCAAATAAGCATGTGTACCCTCAATAATATGATAAAGCAAGATATGTAAAATTTGATTTGCAATGGCAATATTTTTCTTTCATTGATTAAAAAGATATTTATACAAGGTATTAACACATAAACAAATAAAGAAACAATCTCCTAATTATGCTAGGAGTCGGTAATTGACATGTATACAAACAAGGAAACAATCTCCTAATTATGGCAAAAAACTGCTGCTGCTGGGACGCCTCCAGACGTGGCCGAGGATGTGGTAACATCTACCATGTCATCACTCCCTCTCAAGTTGGACGGTGCAGATCTCGAACCCCCAACTTGCCAACCAAAAAACGAAAGCGATCTGCCCCAAGGGGCTTGGTAAAGATGTCGGCAACCTGGTTTGTTGTGGTTACATATCGTGGATCAATATCATGAGATGCAACTCGTTCACGAACGAAGTAACAATCCATCTCAGCATGCTTTGTGCGTTCATGAAAAACAAGATTCTTCGTAATATGTATCGCAGCTTGATTATCACAAAAAAGCGGTGTGGCCGCTTGCTGAGGTGCATCAAGATCAATCAACAACCACCGCAACCACAAAAGTTCACTTACTGTTGCGGCCATAGCCATGTATTTCGCTTCGACAGAGGAACGAGAAACAACTGACTGTTTCTTGGTGCGCCACCAAGAGATATAAAATAGCCTGTACGAGACCGTCGAGACATGGGACAACCACCCCAATCAGCATCACAGTATGCGAATAAACTTAAATCACCATCACTGGGAAGAAAGAGACCCTGACCTGGAGTTGTCTTTAGGAACCGAAGCACGCGATTTACAGCATCCATGTGCGAGCGTCGCGGGTTGGAGACGAATTGACTGAGGACATTCACGGAAAGAGCAATGTCAGGTCGTGTGACGGTTAAATATAACAATCGTCCAATCAACCGACGATATTGAGCTGCATCCACGGCGAGGCTGTCTGTATCATCATCCAACCGCAAATTTTGTTCCATCGGAAAAGAACTGGGACGACATCCTTGTAAACCCGTCTCCTCGAGTATATAAAGGGTATACTTCCTTTGACTCAAGACTAGGCTTTGCGGCGAACGAGCAACCTCTATCCCGAGAAAGTATTTCAATGGACCCAAATCCTTAATACTGAACTGATCATGAAGATGGCTTTTGACAATATTTATCCTGTCGACATCATTGCCAACCAAAATAACATCATCCACATAAATAAGGGCACATACAAATATATTACCTTGTTTGAAGATGAACAAGGAATGATCAGCCTGAGATTGGCGAAAATCAATATCAAGCAAGGCTTTAGTGAACTTGTGATACCAATTACGGGATGCTTGTTTGAGGCCATATAAGGATTTGCGTAAGCGACACACTCTCGTGTCCCCTTTCTTTCACCAACCTTGTGGTATCTGCATGTAAACATCTTCCTCTAGATCGCCATGGAGAAAGGCATTATTAACATCCAACTGCTGTATCAACCAATTCTTCTTTGTAGCCACAGCAAGCACACTTCGCACGGTCACTAGCTTAGCAACTGGAGCGAAAGTTTCATGGAAGTCTATGCCCTCAACCTGCGTGAAACCCTTTGCGACTAGTCGAGCTTTATATCTTTCAATTTCACCATTTGGCTGGTATTTGATTTGTAGACCCATTTGGAATCGACGACTTTCTTGCTAGGGGGTAATTCCTCTAAAGTCCACGTCCCATTCTCTTCTAAAGCATGTATCTCCTTTTGCATTGCTTCACGCCAATGTGAATGTTTGACTGCCTGGTGAAAATACTTTGGCTCATCATGAAAAGTGATAGTCGCAAAAAAGACTTTATGAGTGGGAGAAAATTTTTCATACGAAACAAAGTGAGATAAGGGATGTACCGTGGAGGTTCCTGCATTGGCAGTGGGTTGCGCATGGTCTATAGATTGCGGGAGCTCAGTAACAAAATCATCAAGATGCTTGGGTTTGGCTGGCACTCGATGGCTACGACGCAACCCTTGCATATCAATGTGCCCACTGCCTGAAGAACTCTGCTGCTATTCCGGAGCACTCCCAGTTTGAACAACATTCTGTCTTGGAGAAACATTCTGCAAAACGGTATTTGCTGGTACGGCAGATGTGTCCAAAGATGTTGTAACATCTGGCAAAACACCCAAACTGGCATCTTCGAGAAAATTCTGTGGCAGTGCTGGATCATCAAAAATGGCTGGATTGTGTCCCTGTTGTGACGGCCCTGTTCGCTGTACTGTGTCGGGAAAGATGGCTTTAAAGGGAAACACATCTTCTGCAAAAACTACATCCCTGGATGTGCACACTTTGTTCTGCTCCACATCAAAGACACGATATCCCTTTTGTGCATGAGGATATCCAACAAACACACAAGGTCTCCCCCTTTCACTGAACTTATCACGCCTCTTTTTATTGTCCTTGGCATATGCAAGACACCCAAAGACACGAAGGTGGTCATACGAAGGTTTTTTGTTAAATAAAATTTCGAAAGGTGTTTTACGCCCAATAACTTTGGATGGTAACCTGTTTATGAAAAAGGTAGCCGTCAAAACACACTCGCCCCAAAAACTAATTGGTAAACTTGCTTGAAAACGCAAGGCTCTAGCAACTTCGAGTATATGTCTGTATTTCCTCTCTACTACCCCATTTTATTGGGGTGTGTCGGTACAGGATGTCTCAAAAAGAATTCCGTGGGTGGCATAGTAATCCTTCGTGTAGTTTGACTGAAATTTCTCACCATTGTCACTCATAATTCTTTTAACGGTCTTTTCAAATTGAGTTTTGACCATATTGCAAAAGCTAGTCAAATGGTGTCTCACCTCAGATTTATGCTTCATTAAATAAACCCAAACTCCACGACTGTAATCATCAACAATGGACAAAAAATAATGTACACCCGAAAAAGAAGGAATTTTATAACCTCCCCAAATATCGCAATGTAATAATTCAAAATATGAACTAGTTTTAATACTGCTAATAGGAAAAGGAGCTCGAGTCTGTTTTGCTCTCATACAAGAATCACATACTGCATTGCTAGTTTTGAAACTTTTACCAAGAGGCTCCACATGCTGGAGTGCTGCGTCGGACGCGTGACCCAATCTCTTATGCCAAACTTCTGATGTAACTAAGAGTGCCATATTGGTGTCTCCAGGCTTCACAGACTCCATGCAATATAGACCATCACGCATTTACCCACTCCAATCAGGTTCCCCGAAGATAGATCCTGTATAACACAAAAGTCCGAAAGAAAAATTAGTGCACAATTGAAATCTTTTGTTAGCTTGCTAACTGAAAGTAAGTTGCACTTGAAATCTGGAACATTCAAAACATTGTGAATTGTCAACCCATTTGGTAAACGAGTTCTGCCAACTCCCTTCACAAGAACACTATCCCCATTTGGTATTCTAACGGGCTTCCCAGATTCTGATATCGTGTGTTCATCAAGGATCCTTTCATCACAGGTGATATGTTCTGTTGCTCCAGAATCAATCACCCAAGGCCTCTCAAAATAAAACTTACCAGCCATGTTAGCAATTGGCTGATTCTGTCCAGATTTCTCAGATGTTGCAGAAGGTCTGGCGACATCTAAGGGAACATGACTTCGCCGGATGCACTGAATTAGTTTCGCATAATCTGTGGGGTTTAATTCTGGAATGGGGCTTGGCTGCAACTCCACATTTGCTGCTTTTGGTGTTACCTTCTTTCCATCATCACGGGTCCCCTTCCTCTACCCAGAAGGATACCCAACAATTTCGAAGCATCTTTCTACGGAGTGGCCTATTTTGCCACAATGGCTGCACGTCGGTTCGTCTCGCTTTTCTCCCCTTCGATTGCTGCCCTCTCTCTCTGCACGCCGGTGGGACTTAGCCTGAAATGATGCTGCCTCCATCCCGTGTTTATGGGATGTCGTAATTTGGCGTTGTTGCTCGTCTTATGCTACAAGATGGTACGCTGATTCAATCGATGGGGTAGGCTTTGTGCTTAGAATCTATGTTTTCACAGTTCCAAAAGCTTCGTCAAGACCCATAAGAAACTCATAAAGGTGCTCCTTTTCACGTAGCGTCACAAGTTGCTTGGGTATATCACATGTACACTTACCACAAGAACACTTTGGCATAGGAGAGACCGATTGTATCTCGTCCCAAAGCCCCTTCAAGTTAGTGTAGTAAGCTGAAACCGACAACCTCTCTTGTTGTGTTTGTGTCAGTGTGTGTTTCAACTCGTACGCTCTTGGTGCACTCTCTTTCCCAAACCTCTCCTCCAGATCACTCCAAATGTGGCAGTTTTGGCATACTTCACGCTGCCCCTTATCTCCTTCTCCATTGCCGTGTTCAACCATCCTTTCACCATTGCGTTGCACCTCTTCCATAGCATTAATTCCGGAAAGTCTTCATCAGGCATCAAAATTGAGCCATCGACGAAACCTATTTTATTTTTGGCAAATAAGGCGTTACTCATCTCATCAGTCCAATCGCCATAGTTTCCGTCGTGGAGGAGATAACTAACGTAGAGTTGGCCGGGGTTGTCTGAAGCATGGATGTAATATGGAGACATGACATCCACGGTGGTGTGACTGGAAGAAGCCGTAGTAGTTTTCCCGTTGTTTGGTTCTCCCATGTTGACGGAAAAAAAAAACTGAAAGACGGCTTGAAGGTTGGTTAGGGTTTTTTTTTTTTTTTTAAACTTGCTCTGATACCATGTAAAATTTAATTTGCAATGACAATATTTTTCTTTCATTGATTAAAGGGTATTTATACAAGGTATTAACACATAAACAAATAAAGAAACAATCTCCTAATTATGCTAGAAATCGGTAATTGACATGTATACAAACAAGGAAACAATCTCCTAATTATGGCAGAAAACTACTGCTGTTGGGACGCATCCAAACGTGGCCGAGGATGTGGTAACATCTACCATGTCATCAAGATACAGTAGTGAAAAATCTTCTTACGTGCTCTTCTTCGGTCAAAGAGTTGGCAACAGCAAAGGAAAATGTCGTTCTGTCACTTCATGACATATATCAGAATTCATGAACCCGAGAATCATATAATTTGATAATGAAACAAGCTCTATAACAATGAAATTCAGAAAACACTGCCATAAGATCAGATTTGATTATATCCCAACAATGCTGAAGAAAGCCAAGGGAAAAACATCAGTACCAGGCTTTACTGCTATCCAGAGAGAAGACAGCCTTTGCACCTCTCCTCAACAAAAGCTCATTCAAGCCACACACTTCTCTCATGCGCTAGAGGGCTTCATTCAAGACCCTAAATCATGGCATACACTCCTCGAACCTATCTATTAAGATAGACAGAGAAACTAGTGAACTCCTCAATGACAACGACGGGGGTAGCTATGACTGATGACACCTAGACTAAAATTCTAAACGAAATCCCTCCTCCTCCATTAGCAACACATTTAATTGCAGACTCCTCTCACCCACTTGAAAGCGGACTTTTGCCTCCAAGTATCCTGTTTAACAAAGAGGCCTTCAAGTTCATTATTAAGATTTAAGAAAAGCTTACTATCCTAATGCTTTATCAACTCCAATCAACTTTGAGCACTTACATGTTCATTTATTGTCCACTACCATCCTAATGCTACTAGGTCTAGTGCTATGACTACCAACTACTCTCTCTGTCCCAAAATAAGTGTCCGTTCTTAAAAAAAATTGTCCCCCAAAATGAGTGTCCCTTTTGTAATCATGTTACTAAATTCACCTTTGTCAACTATGATAATGTACACATGCAATGCTATAAGGTGACCACTAAGGCTAACTATGTATACATGCTATTAAAATAGCTTAAAAAATCAACTTTCTTAATTTCCTCAAAAAACCAAAATTGGACTCTCATTTTGGGCACAGGATTTGTAAGCCATTCATAATATCTGTATAGCTAATGGGTGAAGTATCAATTCCTCTCTGTTGAAAAGAACTCGATGTAGGGGAAGGTCCTGAAATACCCTTATATGGAAGAAGGCGACCAAGAACCAGAGACCACTTCTTGAGCTTCACTGGTGACTCATTTATATCACTAGGGTAATAGGGTATACTACGTCTAACTCTATCCATCACGGCAGGAGTAGGTATTATCATCTTTGCTTGCACGACATTCCGATCCCAAAACCATGTGCGACCCAAAAGAATGTGGCTAACTTTCAAACAGCAAAACATTGCAGATAAAATGTCTCTATAGGTGCACTGATAATGAAAATAACAAGACACTGATTATCAAACGGCAAATTGGCGTCCATTCTTCATGCCACTTATGGCACGGGATGTGCCTGCACTTTCAATCCTAATTTCTTCACGGCATCTTCAGAAACTGTAACATTGGTGCAACTGCCAGTTCCATTGGCCCTGACACGCACTCTTGTACGGAAATCATTTTATCCCACCAAATAGAATTGTCATCTTTGGTAAGAAAGAAGAGATGAATGACACTCGCCATATGAACATATTAATCTTCTGAGAAATCTTAATCTAGAGTATAAGCCACCAAGACTAGATAAACAATTTTCTCACAAAGACTAGATAAACAATTTTCTTACTCCCTGTATGTTCGTTAGGCTGTCAAGGTTATCTTTTCCAACTGAAGCCACTGGTAAAGGAACTTGAGGAGAATGGCACTGCCAAGCAGAATATCCAAAGCCCTGACAATTATTGCACTTATCCTAACTAGTAGTAGTGGTACTTGAGAACATAAAGCATAAACACCCGAAACGGACGGCTTAGTAGAAGAGGTAGAAACTGCCTATTTACTCACCTAGTCGTGTCAACAAAAGTTTGCTTGTTTTTATGATAGGCTCACTTTGTGCTCTTCAAAATTTCTTTTCTTTGGACTCTTCCTCCATGAGAAACATGTACATTAAATTACACCAGGACATGGATATCTTAACATTTTCTTTATACTGAAACTTTTAACGAGTAGCTAAACCGTAAAACATACTACTGAATGTCAGCAACAGACAATCACTGTGGTGGCACAAAGTAATTGGTTATGGTAATGTTAATTCATCTAATAAGAACAATTGCATAACGGATTTGTTTGTGTTTCACTACAGAACTCTAGAGGTTTCATTCACTTGGCATCTGCAAAGAAAAGTTCCATTCCGTTTTGCTCCCACAATGTTGCATCTTCCATATTCTGGATGCATGGTCAACATAACAGATCAGAACCAGAAAGTTCCTCCAAGTATTTAGTGACTCTTTACATTCTTGTACATTGATCTTATACCGGGGGGACACTCATGGATCGATCATTAGGCACATAAGAAACTAAACCTAAAAGATAGTCACTAAATGACAGCTATGTAAACATCTAACCCAACAGACAGTACGGTCATGATATTCAAACATGAAAAAAAAAAAAAAAAAAGATAGATATAAACTAAATGTGACATAAGAATTAAATAATAAATTTACCAATTCTCTAACACAACAGCCTTAATTTTTCAAGCCCATAATGACAGAGTGAATATATTCTATAAAATCACAAAATCAAGCCAATAAAGTACTGAAAAAGGATAATAATACCCGAAAAAAGGAGGGGGTGTTAGTAATTTTACCTTTTCTTGTGTGTTCCCACATTTTTTTACTGTCTCAAGCAGAGTATTCAGTCTCACTGAACTCGGATAGGTACAGTTGCACAAACACCAAAGTCTTACACCAAACTGGATTCAAGAAACACCCAGAACAGAAAAGAAGCAAACAACTCAAAGCTCCATTCTATATCTAGCAACTCTAGTAGGTGAAAGCATACATAAGGAGACTATCAATAGCAATAAGCATACAAGCAATTCCACTGAGTCAAAAGTTGAAATTTCATAGTGAATCTATTTCTCTTTGGAAACATTATCATTAGAGACATAGATAGTCTGTAACTATAAAATAACTATACAACTGCTGCTGCAACTCAGTGGATGTCAAATTTAATCTCAGCAATCACATTTCACTACCTACTCGAAACAATGCAATTCTAAAGAGGATATTGCCAATTTGAAAAATCAAAGAACTGTGCATCAAGATCTCACCCATAGCCAACTCTTTCTTATTTATTAAGAAAATTCAACTTTCCTTCATAGAGTTGCAGCACTTCTGGTACTTTCTTGACATATGTGGTCACATACCTCTTTCGGAAGAAATCAGTTGAGACCTCCAAAGTAGTACTCAACTTTGGGAGTCTCTCTAACAAGCCCTTTGAATGTAGGAAAAGAACAACAGAGCACCTAGGGATAATCCTCTTTTCCAAGCTGAACGTGAGCAGGTGTGGCCCTTTAGCAATGTCACTGGAGGGCCATCCCATCTTGTTTATGAGACAGTCCACCACTCTGTGGATTTTCTCCTGTGACACCGTCATACAAAAGGGACGTTTCCTGAATGCCGACACAATCTCGTCACTCGAACAACCCAATTTCATATAAGCCTCATAACATTGTTCCCAGACGACTTTCGTACGCCTCCCTGAAAGGATACGCACCCCATATATAAAAGCAACAAGCAAAGGATCAAAACCCATTTCCTTAACCCGGATAACAGCTTTTCTGAACTCACTATGGTTCTCTAAAATAGTCCTGGGATAACGAACCACTAGATAGTTGATTTTCGATTGGGGTACTCCCGCATCCCTCAAGACCTCAACATTAGGAACAAGAGTGCCAGGAAGTTTGTTTAGAATAAGCCACGAACATCTGCTAACAGCTGTATAAACCAATTCATCTGAATTCAGAACATTCTTGAGGATATTATAACTGGGGATAAATTGGTACTTGACGCTTCTCATTAAGAGGTGAATATCACTTGAAACAAATTTCCCAAGGTCATCAGCACTTTTGAACCCAATAGATTGAAAAAACTCAAGTTTGGGCAAAAGGGTTTTGTCAGGGTTAGATTTAAGGACCAAGGGACGTCTTTTAACAATTAACGATATCTGGGCATCGCTGAAACCATGTTCTCTAAAAAGGGCCAAAACAGAGTCTGCTTTTGCCCGGTTTTTCAACGTTATCTTCTTGGAAGCAGAAATGGCTTCTTTTTCTGATAACCCACATGATTTTATCAGGTAACTAACAGTGTACAAATCCACTACTTCTTCTTCTTCTTTTTCTTCTTCTCTTTCTTTCTCATCTAAATTATTGTTGACTGTTTGTGGGTTTAATTCAAATGACTGTAACAGACAAGAAACCAAACTGGGAAAACGTTGATTTTCAAAGACTCGATAGATATGAAGGTTTTTGTTTAGAAGCAAGGGATGTTTTTGGAGAAAACCAAGAGCTGATTTTTTGGCGGTAATGAGTTGCCCACAAGGATTGACAGAAAGCATAGTCAAAGGATTAAAAAACAATGCGGGAAATGTAGAAGGAGATGACTTACTGGGTGTTAGAGGCTTCTAATTCCATGAGTAGACTGGAACCTCTGCTGGGAAGCTGGGAATTGGAAAGAAATGATGGTGAATGGATATCCCTTTCTTAACTTAGTTCGTTAAATGACGCAACCAATTGTAGCAAGTGTCGCGCCCATTTATTTTACTTTTACTAAAAAGTATTGCTATTTACACCAGAGAAATTTCTGAGTACATCCATAGCGGGTGTTCGGCATGGGTATCGAACATCACTTTTGCGGCAAAAGTGATGTTCGGCATCCTTGCCGAACACCGTTATGGGTGTACTCAGAAATTATTTGGGTTTAAATAGCAATGGTCTTTACTAAAATGTCTTTCATTTTATTTATAAAATTTACACTAATCTTCCTTATCTTTATAGCTGATCCGTTATTTTAAAAAAAACCGGTCAGCTTTTTTTTTAAATAAAGGACTGGTTTTTTTTTTTAAAATATTTTTAATTTGTAATTGGTTTTTTTTTAAATATCGTTAATTTGTAATTGTCATTTGTATTTTTTTAAACAGTGTAGTATCATTTGTATTTTTTTTTTGCCATTTTTTTTTCTTTTTAAAGAGGTATCATTTGTATTTTGAATATAAATAATATAACATAAAAAATTTAGCAAAAAAAAGAAATAGGGCCAATACAATTTTATTTTAGACATGTATTGAATTAAAGTGTGTAATATTATTTGTATTTTTTTTTTTTTTTGCCATTTTTTTTCTTTTTAAAGAGGTATCATTTGTATTTTGAATACAAATAATATAACATAAAAAATTTAGCAAAAAAAAATAAGAATAGGGCCAAGACAATTTTATTTTTTTTTAAAAAAAATTGATATTTGGGAGAGAGCCGGGCCGGCACTATTGGATATAGCCGGGCCGGCTATATAACAAATGGCCGGACCGGCATTTTGTTGTTTCTTTTAGTTGTATTTTAAACTTGGTTTGAGTTGGTATCATCTTAGAATGACTTGGGAGTGTTTTAGAATCACTTTAGCTTGATTTTGGAACCTTTTGACCTAAACCAGTCCTTATACAGCCACATAGTGCTAAGCCCAACATTCTGGATCTCATGCGGCCACATAAGGCGGCCGCATAAGACCCATGCAGCCGCACAAGGCTAGCCGTACAAAAACCCTAATGTTACTGGATTCTATGCGGCCGCATGGCGAGCTTGCATAGAAGCTATGCGGACGCATAGGGTGGCCGCAAAGCGTCGGGCTCTGTTATTTTGTTTGACCTTTTGACCACCATCCAATGGCTGATATTTGATCACGACCTTTGACCCTTTCTCCAGCCTTACTAAGTCTCTAATACACTAAGAGAGACTCACTTCACACACCATTTTATCACATTCATCCTTGGAGAGAAAGAGAGAAGAGTTTGTGCTAGAAAATCCTTACAACTTGATCATTTGAAGACCAGATTGCAATCCAAATTACAAATGAAACTGGTTCATTCATTGCATTTAATAAAACAATACATTTAATACAATATGATACATCGGAAATAAAGGTCGTGCATCGCGATGCACAAAAACATTAATTTTTTAGTACAAACTTGTGCATAGCGATGTACACCTTCTGTGCATTGCAAATAAAATGTTGATATCTTTTTTCATTGGAAATCAATATCAATGTGTGGAATACATACGATGTTCTTCAGCATTTTTTTCTGCAACAAGAGTTGGATATCAGAGTAACGAACGATTGGTTCAATCTTCCCACCCCTATAAACAATTGCACTACAAAAGATTGAGGACCATATTAATAAGAAATTCACCACAAAACACATATTAATGTTATTATAAGCACAATACAGATAATAATGTTATGTTATTAAAATTCGACAATATTAATTTGACTTACTTGTCTCCATCATCTTGAGCGTAATTTTTGGCTAGTTTAGATTTGGATTCGACCTCCAGTTCAATAAGTTTGGGGAGATTGTTCTTTTTTGATTGTTTCTTCTTCTTTATAGGCTCTGCTGCATCGTCAGTTTCGGTACAAGAGTCGTCTGGATTCTTCCTCTTCTAGTCTTTTCGATTTTGTATTCTTTTGACCATGGAAGAAGGAGTCTTGGACTCTTTGGTACGTACCTCCACAGTTTCATTTGTTGCACCCTTCAATTCATTTTCTTTGTTTCCATCATACACCTCATCCTCATTTCCCTTTTCAGTTGCATTTGATATGAGGGCATGTTACCTCTCATTATTCATCATTTGATTTTCCTCAGTAATTTACAATAGTAGCCTTTTGAGATCTTCAATTTGAGCATTCGCTTCATTTATTCTGACATTTTGTTGCTCTTGTGTCTTGGCTATATCAGATCTCAGACTGTCTATTTCTTTAACCATGGTTTCAATTTTCTTATCCTTTCCAGCCAATTCTGACATCAGGATCTCAATTTCGTTGTCCTTAGCTTCGATTATGGATAATTCCTCATCCACAGCAGCCATGACAACGTTCATTGTAGTTTGTTGGTCAACCATGTCATCTTTTCTTGCAGCTTCTGAAGTAGTCTGTTCATTTTGTGAATTTGTATCCACACCTTCATTCGGATGAGGTAAATTGATGTCGTTTTGTAGGAGGGCATCCATCACAGTAGCCACATAAAGGATATCCATCTCGTTCCTTCCTTTTTCCTAGAGGAAGGTCTTTTCATTCTGTGTTCTTTGCAAAACACCTTGAAACCTCTGCAAAAACATAAAAGTGTAAATTTTTAGAGAAGGTGCATAGAAAATAGATTTTTTTGTGCACCGCGATGCAACAAAATAGTACTTTTTTTAGTATGATTGTGTGCATCGCGATGCACACTTTTGTGCATCACAAGTGTACTTTTATACTTCAGTACAATATTGTGCATCGGCAATAAAAGTTGTACATCGCGATGCACAATAACAGTACTTTATTAAAGCGCCCGTACATCATGGGAAGGAAGGCCCTTTCCCCTCTCTCTTTGTAATGATCTAAGTACAACTTTGTGTATCGCGATGCACACTTTTGTGCATCGTAAGTGTAATGTTGTTATTTCTAATAGAAAACTAATGTGCCTTTTATATAACCACTCACCTGTTTGTTTATGACCCTAATGAAATTTGATTCACTAAGTACTCTTGACAGCGCCGATAAATACCATTTAACAAATCTTGGGATACAATTTTTGCATGTTGGTTGTACATTGTCGCTTTGCTCACACAACCAGTACTGCATACATGAATTGAACACTGTTAATATGACAATCTACATGCATCATACACAGAAATTACACATAATAATATCAAATTATTTTAAATTTACCAGCAGCAGCAGCACACATCTCTCTATGCCTTCATCAGTTGCATTTTTCATGCTCTCCAAAAGCATATCAATTACATGTTTGGACCAATTGTAGCTTAATATTTTGTTCATGTTGGAGACAAGACTTGTGTACGCCCAAGGCATATATGATGTATTGGTCGCAACCAGCAACGTTGTGAGGACAAGCAGTGTCGTCAATACAGCCACGCAGTTGACATCTATTTGTTCGAAACTGTTTATTCTCTCCTTGATTCTATCAAGGATCATTTTTGGCTTTTGTTAGTCCCGAAGGATTCACGTTAGGCTAGAAGGTGGGGGGGGGTGAATAGCCTAGTGACAAATTAAAATTTATCACAAGTTTCTTTTTCTTGAACAAAGTTTAACCAACTTATTGACTACGTTGGGGCAGCGGAATAACAAAGGAAAGAAACTGTAGTGAAGGTCTGCTAATGTTGTAAGAACAATATCAGCAGTCTTCTATAACTGCTATGCTTGGACAGATTAAGAGTAATAAAAGAATAAGCAATTAAAGCAACAGATGAACACAAGTATTTGAAGTGGTTCACACTATAAAGAGTACTACGTCCATTACCAAAGTGATCAACCTTGGATTTGAAATGTGTACTATTTTATCCACTAAAATGATTACAAAGATCACTAATGGATCGTGTACAAAAATACTTTTGACCAAGTGTTTACGGTTGAGAGGAATAATAAAAAAGATATATTCACTCTCGTGTGTGCTTTGAATAGAATCAGAAAAAACAAACTCAGAAGAGCAATAAAGACTAGGAGTGTAGAATTGCAGCTTCTTCTTCGAGTTTGTTGAAGTGTTAGAGCAGTCCTCGATCTCTTAAATGTGTTGGAAGGTTGATAGAGTAATGGCAAAATGTTCAAGCTTTAATGTTTGCAAGAGATGTGTTTCTACCAGTCTTCAAGTGTTGAATATATACTCAGGGAGATTTATCTGACCATTGGATTCAGATCATTGAGAAGATTCAACGTTTGAATGCATTAAATGTATATAGCTGTTGGTCTTCATCTTCATTGGAGGTTTAGATTGATCCATGTTTCCATACAGACAGACTTACAGGCAGCTGTGCAGACTTGCAGAATGAAAAAAAGTCTTCTTTGCTAGAAATGGCAAAGTTTCAGACTTGCAGTGCTGAAGCACTTTTCTGCCGGATACACAAATGGAAAAATCACATTTAAGTCACCCATGTGATCCTTAGAGAAGTGTGATTGAGAAGTCAACTTTGTTTGATCAACTAGATAAATTTAAAATAATATCTAGTTGACAAATATCTTCAGATCTGAGCTGGACTTCCAATTTCCACATCATCGGCCTTCTTGACACGCTGGAGCTTTAAGACCTCAAGGTCTGCTGGTCTGATGAAGAGGCTAAACTAACACTAAGTCTAATCTGTTCTATTACAAAGCTTGAGTCTAGGATAGTTGCCACACTAACTGGTACGCAACTCTTTTATCCACTATACACTAGAATCATTGTAATGACTTCAACCAAATCTAAACAAATTGGAATAACAACTTTAATCTAATGTCTTTTGTTTCTTTTGACATATTTTTAGGGAAGCAACTTTGGAGGAAATTGGTGCACTCCAATTTGTAAAAAGAGATGTTGATTTCCTCATCTCCATCCTTGATTCCAAAAATTAGCTTGGCATCTCTTGCCCTAAGCTTCAATTTTTTTCCAGCAATTTGGAAACATCTTTGTCCTTTAATGTCGCATTTGACAATACTCTTCACTATTGAGTCATCCTTCTTAGAATGTTCGCGCAGGACGCTATTACCCAGAATGTTCTCTATGATGTACCAAAATGGTGTTTTCTTCAATGCTGTTATATTATCTTCCTTGAAAGTAATATTTCTAATTTGGTCGATGAGGGACTGCATACTTGATCTGTAAACTATTCTAGTCCTCACACATGCATAACACGTATATTTAGTTACAGGCACACAATTTAAAAATTACAATAAAAAAGTAAAACACGATGCACATGTCATTCATCGCGATGCATCAATTGTTCATCAAAATGCATTACGTTTGTGCATCGCGATGCACAAAATTTGAAACCCTACAAAACGGTGTTTTAAGTTTTCAGTGAACGTGATGCATCAAAAACAACAAAAGTTGCTTTACAATGCAAAAAATTTGAAACCCTACAAACGCTGTTTTTTATTCAGATTTATATGTAAATTTATTCAGATTTCAATCTATTCAAGACATTTTTGCTCTGTTTTGAAACCCTAAAATGTATTCAGCAATACTAACCTGATACTTCATCAATTTGTTGTTTTTGTGTTTTGTTTGTTCTGGTGGATGTTGCTTTCTTTCCGGTGCTCTATTGTAGACTTGTAGTTGAGAAGACATTTTTGCTCTATTTGATAATAACTCACAATAATGTGAAGATAGTTTTTTGCTGAGTAATCGCCGAAAGGTTTTAAGATTTTTTGAAGTGAAGAGGGTTTTTTGCGATGTGTTTATGTTAAGCATTCAAATGGTTATTTTAGTTTTGTAGTGTGAAGTCGATACTATGCATACGCGTTAGAACTTAGAAGAAATGGCATAGACGATATTTCGCAAACAGAGTACCTTATTCCGGTTCAAAAGAAAAGGTTGTGTATCGCAATGCATAAAAACAATACGTTTTAATACAATTTTGTGCATCGCGATGCACACTTTTTGTGCATCGCAAGTGTAATTTATGCATCGTCATATGTTGCAATGCATAGCATGTTGTCCCGTGTTTTTTAAGGGCATATATGACATTTAGCAACAAAATGTGTCATTTTCTGATTTGAAATAATTATATTGGACTAAAGTAATTGAAAATTGTCTAAAAAGTACTAGCCCGAATTTCACCCAAAAAAAATCAACCGAAAAATGGTAATGATTATAAAAGCTTCTTCTTACTTATAAGTTAAACTAAATTTAAGTAATTTAGAAAGTAATGCCCCATCCTACAGTTCCATATCCTAAATTAAATTAAATAAAAAATAGAAAGTGATTCCCCATCTCACCCCTTTATTTTATCAGCCCCATCCTTGGGTTGAATAATAGGAGTTGATTAAATAAATTATAGGAGTATTTTATTTTTCAAGAATCATAGTATGTGTCTAGAAGTACGTTGAAATTGTACATACTTATGTTGTATAGACTAGTACATTACAAGTGTTACAATTTTGTAGTTGTACCGTACAAACTAACGCTATACAAGACCAAACACTTTGACAAATAAATTACTAAATAAATTTTGTTCTACTTGATTAAAACATTTTAATAATTAAACTTCATCCCATCCCATCAAAAGAATTTACCTTTTCAAGTACTCCCTTATTATTTTCAAAATACCCGATTGAAAAACAGTTTTAAAAATATCAGAAATTAATGCAATTAGTCGTTGTAATGAATACTTCCATAATTTCAATAACATATGATTTTGTCATGAGAATATTTGTGAGCTTAATTTCAAAAGAAAACTGTTTAGTGGGGTATTCAGAAAAAGAAAAAGAAAAAAAATCTTTTTATATGAAAAGGATGAAATAAAAACTATGAAAAGGATGAAATAAAAACTACTCCCTCAATCTCGGATAAATGTTCCTAGTTGATAAAATACAAAAATTAATAAACATAATTAATGATGTGCTGTAAAATGTGTTCTGATCATAATACTTATAAATATTAATTGAGTTCAACTATTTTAAATAAGGGTTAATGACACCATTAGTCCCTCGACTATGGCCGATTCCATCAGTAGTCCTTTAACAATTTTTTTTCAAAATTTAGTCCCTTGACTATGAAAATTAGACACGGTTGGTCATTTTGTTGGATGCCGTTAGTATTTTTCCGTTAAGTTCGTCATGTGCCCATCACGTGCCTTTGGTTAAGGGTATTTATGAAATTTTACGTGCAAAGATATTTTCTCTCTCTTCTCTAAACTCCTCCCCGTCGACTTCCTCATCCCGACAAAACCCAAACCCAAACCCACATCCCTTCTCCTCTCTTCTCATCCGGTCAAAGTCAAAATCCCCTCCCAAATTTCATCACTCTTCACCCTCTCATTGGCCTCCTCCATCCCTTCCTCAAAGCCATTTTACAAATCTACTGTCTCTTCCAACCCACTCCAAAGCCCTCTTTCCTTAAATCCCCGCCGCCCCGACCCTCCCGCCGTCGTCATCCGCCGCGCTGCATCATCGGTTCGCAACGACCTCCGTGTTCACGACAATGAGTCTCTCAATTAAGCCAACAGCGAGTCCATGTCTGTCTTCCCAGTTTTGCTTTGACCCGAGAGATTACGGGAAGTCCTCATCCGGTTTTGATAAAATCGGGTCGTACTGTGCTAGTTTCTTGATTGAATCGGTTTCGGACTTGAGGAAGAATTTGCAGGCTAGGGGGTCGGACCTTATAGTCCGAATTGGAAAACCTGAGACCATATTAGTCGAATTGGTTAAAGAAGTTAGGGCTGAAGCTGTGTATGCTCACAGGGAGGTTTCTTATGATGAGGTTAAATGGGAACAGAAAATTGAGGCGGCAATGAAATATGAAGGGGTGGAAGTGAAATATTTCTGGGACAGTACTTTGTATCATCTCGAGGATTTGCCGTTTAAATTAGAAGAAATGCCGACGAATTATGGAGGGTTTAGGGAGAAAGTGCAGGGATTGGAGGTTAGAAAGACAATTGAGGCATTGGATCAGCTGAGGGGATTGCCAGCTAGAGGAGATGTAGAGCCTGGAGAGATTCCATCATTGGTTGATTTGGGTCGAGGGACTAGGGGGGAGAGAGAGAAAAGAATATATTATTTTAATATTAGAAAATATTTTTGTACGTGAAATTCCATAAATACCCTTAACCAAAGGCACGTGATGGGCACATGATGGACTTAACGGAAAAATACTAACGGTATCCAACAAAAGGACCAACAGTGTCTAATTTTCATAGTCAATGGACTAAAATTTGAAAAAAAAATTGTTAAGGAACTACTGATGGAATCGGCCATAGTTGAGGGACTAGTGGTGTCATTAACCCTTTAAATAATTGAGATTCTTTGGGATGTGTTATATTAAATAAAATTTTAAGGGGTCGATTGGTACACGAAAACGGAATCAATTCTGGGGAATCGATTACCAGTAATGAGATTTCACAGAAATAGATTGCAAGATGATTTCTAAAAGTGTTTGGTAACATAAGGAATGTGATTACTAATGTTGTACAAATTTCTATTATATTGTTTGGTAAAAAAACAAAACAACTTGGAATGCAGAGATAAAAGTAAGACAATTGACAACATTACCCCAATGTAGACAAGTACTTGTTAATGACTTTCATGATAAAAATTAGAAATTAGCGTTATTACTACTCCAAAAAATAACAAGTTTTTCATTATTTTTCAATTTTTGTGAAAATTTTAAATTATTCAACATCAATAAAGTAGGAAAAAAAATATTAAATTAAAATTAAAATATTAATGTTATAATGAAACTAGTTCAAATAAAAATAGTTTAAATATTTGAAACAAAATGAACAAATACTTGACCTAATAAAAAGAGTCGAAGAACAACGACGATGATGAGTAAAAAAAAACACGGTTATAAATTAGTTGAAACCAAATGAAATATTAAATATAAAACAAATATTTAACCTAATAGAAGGATATTATTGTCCTTTTACATCGATTCCAACTATTAGGAATCTAAATAGTACTTCCTTGATCAGGATTGTGATTCCTTAAATTTTAGTATCGATTCCAAAATTTTAGTAATTCATTTCTACTATAAATATAATTTTTACACCACCAAACGTTATTAATCAATTCCATAGAATCAATTCTGTGAAATTGATTCCATTTCCGTGTACCAATCGAGACCTAAGGGTATATTAAGAAGAATAATAGAGAATAGGTAGATTAAAAATCTTTAGAAAAATTAGTTGAGACATCCTAAAATAAAAAATATGAACATGTATTCGGGATGGAAGGAGTAGTTAAACAGGATTATAATGCACAAATACTCTTTTTCTCTTCTTTTGGTGACATTTAACATTGATAACTCACACAATGAAGATAGCCTTCCTTAAATCTCTCCCTCTCTCCATAAAATTCTAAAATTCGATTACGTACAAATGAGTTGAGCAAACTATCAAATTCAGAACTCTATTTGTTCGATACTAGCCAAAATTTAATGTAGAATAAGCAGAATCTCTAAATGGAATTTGATATGAAACCAACCTATCATAGCTCAAAGAAAAATAAAAATGCATTTTTCTTGCCTATGTTAAGTAAGTAAGGGTTGTACAAATGAGGAAAAGTGGTAAAATATTAGTAATCAAATGTCACATGGTCAATTCATACGATATTAATATTTGATAAGAAACAATTGACAAATTTTTGAAGTAATTCAACAAATTTTTGTAGTAATTTTTAAGGAAAAATACTTTTTTACACATCGCACAAATTAATGATAATCGATTTGACTAACAAATTTTTAATATTCAAAATGTTAACAACGTACTCATGATTTAAATGTAATTTGGTCCTTGCCATTAATTAGATAACTACTACTCTCTCCGTTCCTAAATTATTGTCTTTCTTTTTTTTTGTCCGTCCCAAAATAATTGTCTTGTTTAAAAATTTTCTTTTTCAAGACATCACTTTTATCATTTTACGCTTACTTTTTCCCCTATTTTATATTATGAATCATATACACATGGACATTAATAAAATTTGCATATTATACTAATATTAATAATCAAGTCAATTATTTTTTTAATTGCATATTATATTAATATTAATAATTAAGTTAATTTTTTTTAAATTTATGTATCAGGTCAAACAAAATAATAATTAAAGGACGGACGAAGTATCAATTTAGATGTCCAGCAAGAACCAAACACAAATCAAAAGTATGTTGGTTATATTTTGAATATTAAAAATACATTAATCAAATAAATTTACCCTCAATTTGTACTGTGGTAAAAAAAAAAAAACAATTTTTCCCAAATTTTTATGGTGGGAGTGGGACGACGTTTTCCTTCTATTTGTAGTACTGTAAAAAAGAAAAACAATTTTCATTCTTCGCTCCACCGCTACCTTATGATTAGGAATAAAATCAAATCCAACGGATGGAGAGACTCCACCCTAAAAAGGCAGCACATGGACGCTCCTAAAACTGTACGCTGGATGATACTACCAACAAAAGAAAACAAAAGTCAGAGAGAGAGAGAGAGAGAGTGTGTGAGAAATGTGAAATTGGAAAAAAGAGAGGCTGGTGATATTCAGAGTACAGATATGTCGCTTTTGGCCACGCCATTCGATCGCTCTTTTTCTTCTTTACCAATAATCCAATCAAACAACTCCTCCTCCTCCTTCTTCACTTTTTGTTTTTAACCTAACTCTAATTCTTTGCTCAATCAATCACTCTGCATTCCTCTCCTGTACTACCACAATCCATCATTCGATTCCTTGATCTCTCTCACTTTGTTCGCAGCTCAACCAGCTACAATTTTATGCAGATTTCGAGTAATTTCTGCTGCCGTTCGATGCGGTGGAACCTCTCTCAGGTTTGTTTTTGTTGCATTTCACCTGCGCTTTCTTTGTATAATATGCATGTGTCTGTCTGTAGATTGAGTTATATATGAATCAACAGGAACGATCTATATATGGCAGTGTTTGACGAATCGCATTACTTTTTGCAACTTCCAATTCGGTGGAGGTTTCCATAAATATATAATAGTTTTATAGATACGTGCAGTAGTAGGTGTGTGGATTTTGTGGCTTGTTTTTTAGCCTGGAATATTTTTGTTAATCGTTTCTTTTTTATTTTATTTTTTTGAATTTGTTGAATTCTTAATTTTTTTTTTTTTTAATGCAGGCTTTATCGTTTTACCAACACTTGTAATTTCATTGTGGATTGTTTGTTCTATGGTTCTATTATTGAACTGATTTGTGGTGTGGTCTGGTTTTCCTTCACAAGGATCTTGAAATTGTATCCTCGGTGGTATCTTTTTCATTTTGTCTTTTACGTTAGAAAATTTGTCCAGCCTACGCAAAGTAGCAGGAGAAGCTAGACTTGGGGAATGAACAAAAACAAAAAATCTAAAACAACCAAACAAATGTTGATGATGTGAATAAGAACCTCAAGAAAGCCCAATTGGGGATTCAGTATCTCATAGTAAGGGGACCAACTCGTCTTGACATTGTCTAATTAGATGTCGTGAAACTAATTGAAGAAGAAATTATGTTAGACTCTGAATTTTTCTGAAAATTGATCTAATCGTTGCATCCTGGAAAGGGGGGAGGGGTGTTCTTGTTTGCAAAATGCTTGATGCTTTCAACATATGGCCAATATTTTCAGATATTCTCTTTTGCCCCTATGAGGAGCAACCTGAATGGCTTGAAAGCTCAGCATGACATGGGGAGAAGTGGTGAAAAGAAAGTTTTTTGTAAGTGCGCATTAGCAATCAGATTACACATAAGATGGATAAGCGCATCTAGATAACTTGAACTTTATTGTTTTTCCAGGCACCATCCTCTTCAAAGATCACATATATTTGAAGCTAAAGTTAGTTCTCAGTTCGGTTTCTTAATTCTGTATATGACACCCGTATTTGAGTGATTTGTTTTACCAGATATTCTCTTTTGAGTGGTCTTATCTGATTCATTGAGAGACCATTGACTTGTTAATTGTTGTGAAGGAAACTCCAATTGTGACAAATTCACTGCTATCCTCCTGCTATAAAAAAGCCTCCTTGTTTTTCACCATTTCAAATTGATAAATAACCTAATGCAAAATAACTATTTAAAAGTTTGGTCTGCTTTGCTTTCCTTTTAATAGCTTATTCTAAGTAGTTAGGACAAACGTTTAAATGAGTAGCTTAGAGTTATAGTTTTCTGTTGTTTCATAAGTTTCCGTAAACCAATTGTAGGGTAATGTTTCAAGTTGGTATTTAAGTTCCTAATTTGGAGGTTTATATGTCTCAAATGTGACTATCTTTCTGTAACATTTGGTTCTAGGTGACAAAGCAGGCTTATGCATGATGACTGCTGCAACCTATGAGACGATAATGGAGGGACTGCTTTTTGCAAAACTTTAGATGCAAACATGTTGTCTGAAAAATTGACAGGAGAAACATCACTTCGCAAGGATCTCGAGGCTTTGAGTGTGTCAAAACGTCTTGTCAGAAGTGTCAGCCAAAAGTTGAAAAGAAAGAGCCATGTAGGTGAAGCAGAAGAAGAGGATGATGCAAGGGGGGTTTCCTTGAGATGTCTCAATTTGTATGGTCGGGGTGGAGGTTGCAAAGTTGGAGCAGCTACAAGTGAAGAGTTTGGGGACATGGGTTGTAGAAGACGATCAAATGCCAGTGAAGAAGGAAAAGGGTACATAACCATGTGTGGAGCCGAAGAAACCACTGTTGATTGCTTCTCGTATGGGGTGAAGGAGAAGTTTTGGAAGAAAAGTAACAGGAAGGTCTTAGAACTAGAAGAAGCACGACGAAACAGTGGCATGCATGTGTTTCTTCCTGATGACATTCTTGAAATGTGTTTGGTGAGACTTCCACTGACTAGTCTCATGACTGCCCGCCTAGTGTGCAGGAAATGGAGAATCTTGACAACAACACCTCGTTTCATGCAGATGAGGCGTGAAGGTCTTTATCAGAGTCCATGGTTGTTTCTATTTGGTGTTGTTAAGGATGGTTATTGCTCCAGGGAGATACATGCATTGGATGTCTCTCTTAATAAATGGCATAAAATAGATGCTGAAGTTTTGAAAGGAAGATTCTTATTTTCTGTCGCCAGCGTCCATGATGATGTTTATGTCGTTGGAGGTTGCTCTAGCTTGACTAACTTTGGTAAGATGGATAGGAGTTCGTTTAAGACGCACAAAGGGGTGTTGGTTTTTAGCCCCTTAACTAAGTCTTGGCACAAGGTTGCATCCATGAAACATGCAAGATCATCACCTATTTTAGGAGTTTATGAAGTTAACTCGGATTGTTTTATCATCAGAAATCAGCATAACCGACAAGACAGACGTTTCCTCAGGACACGTTTTGGCGGGGTGTCAGATGTTTACGAGGATCCTCACAGGCTTTCAGTAAGACGTCAATTCAGAAACTCTCTTGATGAAAATGAGGTTTCATTGATGTCTTCTATGAAGCCATACAAGTTTGTCAGACAAAAGAGTGAGCACTCTGGTACAAAAGATAGTAGAAGGTTTTTGCTGATTGCTGTCGGTGGTCTAGGATCCTGGGATGAGCCTTTGGATTCTTGTGAAGTTTATGATTCTCTATCAAATAAATGGATGGAAATTCAGAGGTTGCCTGTGGATTTTGGGGTTGTTTGTTCTGCGGTGGTTTGCAGTGGGATGTTTTATGTTTATTCCGAGACGGATAGGCTTGCAGGGTATGACATTGAAAGGGGGTTTTGGGTCGGAATTCAAACAGCTACATCTCCTCCACGTGTTCACGAGTACTACCCGAAACTTATATCTTGTAACAGGCGGCTGTTTATGCTTTCCGTCTCCTGGTGTGAGGGGGATGGTCAAATAGGCAGGAGAAACAAAGCAGTTAGAAAACTGTGGGAGCTCAATCTCATGTATCTTACTTGGTCTGAAGTTTCTACACATCCTGATGCCCCTATGGACTGGAATGCTGCATTTGTTGCGGATAAAAACCTGATATTTGGGGTTGAAATGTTCAAAATATTTGGACAGGTGTTGGACTTCTTGACAATGTGTGATATGTCTGATACAGGAAAAAATTGGACGCATATTTCAAGGAATCATGTAGCTCATGAGCTCGATGCTTCCTCTTGCATGACAAAATCAATGGCAGTTCTGCATTTGTAACATGTGCAACCAGACATCCTTTTGCGCTACTCGCTAGAATATGAACGTTGATTTTGCACATGACGTGGTAATTCTTCTGTTGAATTCTTTTGTTCTTACTAGTTTGTATCATGGTGACTTCATTTATTGGTTGCTTGATAAGATTCAGGTTTGAGGTATGCTTGTTCAGCCTCATGTAATTTATTTGCTTGAATATTGATAGTTTGTTTTCCTTGTTTATTTGCTACCATTCTTGCTGAAAAGTGAATCAAGTGGATTCCCAAGTTTATCTGTGTACTTTTTCTCGAATCCCAAAAGAGCCGGCATGGCATATGCAGTTATAAAACTGCAGCTCTTCTAATGAGGAGTTTCTTGTACTTCTCGGCACCTTTAAAAATGTTGCTCTTTTGTCACCGTTGTTGTATGTCATTTATAGTATGTTTTGTCTTGAGAACCATCCTAGCGGGCGGGCATTGGAACTTGTGAATGAGTAGTGGATTGAAACAAAATTCGTTATATCTAGGTTAATTAAATGTGTTAGCCAAAGCCTTAATTGATTTCTGTATGCCAATGGACAAAGTGATTATTTTGCCCTACCACTAATAACATGTTTAGAATTACACCACCCTTTTTGAGTTTAACATCAAATATTTGATGTTGCTACTATTAATGGTGACATCCTTAACCTTGAGGAGGGTAGACATTACATTGACTTTGTGTAGTGAAGTGAAGTGAAGGAGATTCTGATCCAAGCAACTGTATACATATATATCTCTTGGCGGAGGTGTCTCCTTTGGTGGTTGTACCTACTACTACTACTACTAGTAGTATGGCTACGGAGAGAGGAACCACATGTTTAGCAAGTAGGTTGTTGATTACAAATGGTACTCGATCGGCTGTAGGTTGAGTGAGAGGTAGGGTTTATCACGTAACATTCATTCATTCCCTCGGTACAGGAAGGACAGGAAGTTTGTTGTACTGTTCTTGTCAAATAATGATCATCTACTACTTACTACTACTACATATGCCAACTGGATACATACTATGTAGTGTAGTGTAGTGTATCAAAAAGTTTTAAAATGATTGTATTGTTATTGTACGACCAAATTATGGTCTGGTTGTCCTTGTCATTATTATTGGTGTTGGTGGGAGTGGGAGTGTGGGCATGTGGCATTTCCTTCACTTTGGGACAATGTTTGTATGGTATGGTCCTTTGGGATTTTCTGGTTTTGTTTGTTGCTGGTTTTGGCTCTTGTTTTCTTTCTTTCTTTCTTGTATTAGGGGTCTGTAGGGCCAATTCTTTTAATCAATTTTTCTACTTTGTTTCTAATTTTATTCAAAAAAAAAGAGGGGGGGGGGTGGAAGGAGGGGAATAAGGATGAAAAAGAATGTTTTTTTTTTTTTTTATACACTACTTACTACACAATTAAGGAAAAACTATTACTTTCATTATTGTTAAAATGTAAGACAAATATGGGATTAATTTCTTTCTTTTCTTGCTGTTTATTGATGCACCCGTAGCCATATATATACAAGCATGAACTAGAGTTTTGCCGCAAGTTATGCTTGACGGCAATTACAAAGCTATGACAAAGCTTCTACCTAAAATACTCCAATCTGTAATTACAGCAATATATACATACTAGAAATAGAGATCTATTTATTTTAGGAAAATATATACGCTAACACCCCCCCTCAAGTTGGAGCATGGAGATTCGAAATGCCCAACTTGACGAGAAGGTGGTCGAACTGGTGGTGCCCAAGAGCTTTAGTGAGGATATCGGCCAACTGCTGAGATGAAGACACGTAGGCGGTGGAGATGATATTGGAGCGAAGGGCGTCACGGATGAAATGACAGTCGGTCTCGATGTGTTTGGTGCGCTCATGAAAACGGGTTGTGAGCGTGTGGCGCAGATTGGCTATCACGAAAATGCGCATTGGCTTTGGATGATCAACGCCGGGATGCCAAGAGACCTTTGAGCCATTTTAATTCACAAGTGGTCGCAGCAATAGAGCGATATTCGGCCTCAGAAGAACGAGAGACCGTGGGTTGTTTCTTGGTTTTCCAAGAAATTGGAGAACCGCCAAGAAACACGAAATAGGTGGGAACGGCGGGATAAAGGGCAACTTGCCCAATCGCATCACAATAAGCCGTTAAATGCAATTCGAATCGATTTGAGCGTAATGCCTTGGCCAGGATTGGATTTTAAATAACGCACCACACGCAAAGCCGCCTCCCAATGAGCCGACTTCGCATGAATTGGGCAAGGATATGAACGGAATAAGATAACTCCGGACGAGTGATAGTCAAATAAATAAGACGACCGACAAGACGGCGATATCGCTCCGGAGAACTCATCACATCATCGTTGACAAGAGCTAGACGATGATTTTGTTCCATGGGAGTGCCGGCGGGCTTGGAACCCAAGAGACTGTCTCGAAAGAATATCCAGTGCATATTTGCGCGACATAAGAAAATACCGGAGGGTTACGTGCAACTTCCAAGCCTAAGAAAAACTTGAGTGGACCCGTGTCTTTCATGTGAAAGCAGGATTGTAAATATTTCTTGAAACGAAGAATGGCGGTAGAGTCATTACCACCAATAACTAGGTCATCAACATAAATCGAATCGTGAGATGAACAGACCCCGCACGAAACCGAATAAGGAGTAATCCGAAGTAGATTGGAAGCCATAATCGGTGAGACGATGCAAGCTTTGCAAACCACGTAGACCATACAAGGACTTGCGCAGACGACAAGCCATGCCAGCACCAGATTTCCCAAAACCAGGAGGGAATTTCATATAGACCTCCTCATCAAGATCGCCATGCAAGAATGCATTATGAACATCCATCTGATGTAATTCCCAATTCTTTACGGCCGCCACAACGAGAAAAGTGCGAACGGTAACCAACTTAGCTGTAGGTGCAAAAGTTTCGTTAAAATCCAAACCTTCGACCTGATGGTTACCAAAAATCACCAAGCGAGCTTTATAACGCTCAATGGAGCCATCAGCATTGTGTTTGATTTTGTAAACCCATTTGCTCCCAAGTGCCTTCTTTCCTGGGGGCAAACGTTCAACAGTCCAGGTACCATTATTCTCTAGGGCCTGAACCTCAAGTGCCACAGCTTCACGCCAATGAGGGTGTCGCATGGCCTCAGCGAAGCTGGAAGGCTCCGTTCCTGCAGTGATAGCTGCCAAAAATTTGCGATGCGAGACAGAAAATTTATCAGAATTCACAAAGTGCGCTATAGGATAAGGCGTACCTGAGGAGACTGACGGAGATGGGTGAATAGACGAGGAACTGAGATGGACTGTATGTATAACGTGATCCTTTAGTCGGACCGAAGGAAACTTTGTGCGCTGCCCGCGCCCAAGAATAGATGAAGACAAGTGTGAATCTGCCAGGGGTGATTACGCCACGGAGGTGATTCCGCCATCGGAGGGTTGATGATGTCGAATTTGGTGGTGCAAGAATAGGTGTGATGAATCGGGGTAGCCGATATATCAAGATTGTCTTTGTGCAACAGTGCGGCGCGGATTAGTGGAAGAAAGAGGAGGCACGATTCCTCCTCTGCAGCGAAGAAACCAAGACATGTCATCGGTGTCGCGATGCGGTTGGAGCGGGGTCAAGACTAGGAGGAGCCGGATGCGAGAATGGAAAACTGTTCTCAATAAAGACAACGTCACGGGATTAAAAATTGACCGGTTCCAAATCATACAATCGCCAACCCTTTTTACCGTAGGGGTAACCAACAAAAACACATCGGCGACTCCTACTAGCAAACTTGTCCCTATCTCGATTGAGATTTTTCGCATAGCAAAGGCATCCGAAAACTCGTAAGTGGGTGATGTTAGGAGGTCGACCAAACAGCACCTCATAGGGTGTCTTCCCTTTCAGAATTGTTGTAGGAGTCCGATTAATCAAATGACCAGCAGTGAGAATACATTCGCCCCAAAACTGAATAGGCAAGCTAGCTTGGAACCGCAGTGCTCGACCCACATTTAAGATGTGTCGATGCTTGCGTTCAACCCGCCCATTTTGTTGTGGCGTCCCAACCATAGAGGTTTCATGCACAATACCACGCTCAGCAAAATAGGAAGCCAGGCAAGTAAATTCTGTCCCATTATCACTGCGAACAACTTTCACTTGTTTGTTGAACTGACGTTCGGTGAAAGCTAAAAAATTTGTAAGTATACGGGGAGCTTCATCCTTTCCTTTCAACAAATAAACCCAAACGGCCCGGGAAAAATCATCAACAATTGTTAAAAACGATGTTGCCCCACAAAACGTGGCCTCTCTATATGCACCCCATAAATCGCAATGAATTAAATCAAAAATAGCATGAGTCTTATTTGAACTTGGAACAAAAGGAGCCCGGGTTTGTTTTGCTCGAAAACATACATCGCAATGTTCATGCTCTTTATTGTCAAAACTAGAATGTAACGAGAAAATGTCTTTACTACCCGCATGGATGGATGTCCTAACTGCGGTGCCATAAATCCGCGACATAAACCACTTGTCTTGTTTGCTCGAACCGAAAATCCTCCTTTGCAATATACAGTCCCTCGCGTTCTTCACCCATTCCAATCGGCATCCTCGAAGTGCGGTCTGTATAACACACATACGATCGGTGAAAGTCAAGATATACTTTCTATCACGTGCTAATTGAGAGACAGAAATCAAATTGCAAGTGAGTTTGGGCACATATAAAACGTGTGTGAGCCATAATTTGCCCAAAAGTATATTGCCCTCCTTCGTTGCTAGAACTTGATCTCCATTCGGTAGCCAAACAGACACGAGAAATATCCGTGATAGTAACAAAAGATGCAAGGACACCGCTCATATGATGTGTAGCGCTGTATCATAAATCCATTGCGTCTTACCGGACAACCGAGCATTGGTGTGAGAAGTCCAAAGAGATTTCAAAGTCGCCCAATCTTCAAGACTCGATTATCCATCCCGAGTTTGTCCGCATCGTGAAGTCCGATTCTTGTGGAGGTAGAACCGCCGCTGTTACTTGAGTGGTGTTCACCCGAGCCGCACCACCCCGTCCAACACCCATTGGAGTAACACGACCCTGTTGAGTGCCACGTCCCTTACCGCGACCTTGCCGTCCGTTGCCCCATCGGGATAGCCATGAAGGCGGTAACAACTCAACCGCATGGCCGATTTGTGGCAATGAGAGCAAGCCGATCCGCCTTCATCCTTGTGGGCTCCCTTTGAAATTTTATTTCTGTTGTCTTCACAAAGAAAGCTCATGGCTTCATTGGTGCGCTCAGGAGGGCCCTTTGTCATGGTTTGCACCTGTTCTTGTTCCATAACCCGCGAGTACGTGCGATACATGTTGGGGAGCGGGTCTGTGGCAATGATGTTAGAGCGAACAGTGCAAAAATTGTTGTCATCGAGCCCCATAAGAAACTGTTGCACACGTTCTTCTTCAGCCCTTTTTTCGAGTTTTTCGTTAAGATTACATTTACACCCATTGCAAGAACACATGGGCATAGGATCATAATCTGTGAGGTCATCCCAAATCTTCTTAATTCTGGCGTAATAGCTCATAACAGTATCACCATTCTGTTTGCAACTCGCCACTTCGGTCTTCAACTGGTGCACACGAGCCCCATTACGAACTGAAAATCTTTGTTTAATATCGTCCCATAATTCCTTAGCCGTATCCCTGTAAGAAATCGTGGAACGCAAACCAGGTTCTATGGTGTTAAAAATCCATGAAATGAGCATGGAATTTACCGTATCCCAGTCTTCAGATTCTGCCGAGTCTTCCTCCGGTTCTGCGATGGTACCATCGATGAAACCTTTCTTCTTTTTCGCCCTCAACGAAGTCCTGATCGCCTTCGCCCATTCTTCGTAGTTGGATCCTTTCAACTGAGTATGGGTAATCAGAAGTCCCGGATGGTCGTTGGGTGCGAGTGCGAACGGCGAGATGGCCTTCTTTCCTTCCTTCACACCGCTACCCCCAGCAGCACCATCAACAGGTTCAGCCATGGCGATCGTTGGGTTTAGGGTCGTCTCTGTTTTGGCTTTGATACCATGTAAAATGTAAGACAAATATGGGATTAATTTCTTTCTTTTCTTGCTGTTTATTGATGCACCCGTAGCCATATATATACAAGCATGAACTGGAGTTTTGCCGCAAGTTATGCTTGACGGCAATTACAAAGCTATGACAAAGCTTCTACCTAAAATACTCCAATCTGTAATTACAGCAATATATACATACTAGAAATAGAGATCTATTTATTTTAGGAAAATATATATGCTAACAATTATGATGGCTGCTAAAATAAAATACAAACCAAACTACTACTACTAGAGTTTCTCTTATCCAATTCGATATTGAGTTTGTTTGAAATCGGCACTTATGACTCTCATTAAACAAGTAAGTTTTAGTAACTAGTGGAGTTGGGGATTTCTATTCGCCATCTTCACACAGAAGAGAAGATATACATTTTTCTTTTACTCAAATGTACAAAGCCGCCCCGTCTAGTTATTTTAAATAAGTAATTACATGTACTTTTCTCTAATTGTTTTAAATATTTAAACTACTTTTATTTGAACTAGTTTAGTTTTATCAATAGTTTTTTTATTTAATAATTTTTTCTTACTTTATTGATGTTAGATAATTTAAATTTTTCACCAAAATTGAAAAGGATCAAAGAGCTTGTTATTTTATGGAGCAGTAATAATATTAATGTCTAATTTTTATCATGAAAGTCATTAACAAATACTTGTATATATTGGGGTAATGTTGTCAATTACCTTAATTTTATCTTTGCATTCCACGTTATTTTGTTTCTTACCAAACAATAGAGTAGAAAATTGTATTACATTAGTAATCACATTCCCTATGCTACCAAACACATTTTAGGAATCATTTTCTAATCTATTTCTGTGGAATTTCATTACTAGTAATCGATTCCGCGAAATTGATTCCATTTCTGTGTACCAATCGAGGCCTAAAGATTTAAGTGGGGAGATTGTAATTCCTCCCCCAATATTGAATAGAGGTGGAAATTTTGTATGTCTTATAAGTAGTTATTTATTACTACTAAAAATATTAGAATGAAAATTCAATTGCATCAAAATCATGTACACTTTATATCAAAATATCAATTATTCTGAATTTAAAATACAAATATGTCGGGGAAAAAGTTAGAGAACCTTAATTATAAAAATGAATAATTGCGGACAGGTACTTTTTGTAGGATTTTCAATTACTTTAGTCCACCAAAATTGTTTTCAACCCGCTTAAGTCCATTTTAAGTGATAAATTGATCAATTGTTCCAAAATTGCCCCCGTAACAACCTAAAACACGTTTTAAACTGTGTATTCCTTGATTTACTGCTGTAAATCTCGATTTTCCTTCTATATCAATTTCTTATCCTTATTAAATATTCTTAATTTTTAATATCCATAATTAAATCTCAAGATGTGCCTTTTAATTATGGGTAAATTACATATAACCCCCCTCAACTATGGGTCGAGTTTGATTTGCCTCCCTCAACTATCAATTGAAGCAGTTTGCCCCTCTCAACTATAACATTTTCTTAAATTGCACCTTTTATTTAGACACTGCGGTTTAAATTCATGAAATTTGTCCACCAAAGACTCACGTCACCATCTGTACGTATGATATTTACCATAATATTCAAAATAAATATAAGAAATTATTTTAATCACCATCTTTATGTACAAAGAGGGTCTTAGAGCAATAAGGATAGTATAGTCAATTAAAACACCAAAAGGACATTATGGTTAAAAAGAATGCCTAAAGATGGTCACATGAGTTTTACGTGGGCATTTTACGTCAACTCAAATAGCAGTGCCTAAATAGAAGCTACGATTAAAGAAAATGTTATAGTTGAAGGGGGCATATTGCTTCAATTGGTAGTTGAGGGGGAGGGGGCAATTCAAACCCAACCCATAGTTGAGGGGTTTTTTTTTTTTGTAATTTACCCTTTAATTATTTAGTTTGTTAATTTGACATTTTTCTCGCGCTAAGAAATATATTACTTGAATGTCACCCTTATATATAGTAAATAAATATTTTTAATTAAATATCCTTAATTAAATCTTAAGTTGTATGAACGAATGATTTATTACTTACCTTAGTTAGCTCTATTTTGTATAGTCCAAGTTCATTGTATACAATTAGTCTTACTTTCCTTTACTTCATGTAGTATTCTTGGCAAATATTTTCAATGTAAATTAGTAGGTATAATCAGTATGCTTAGATTGATTGATTGACTCAATCATTGAATTTTTGTATCTCCTAATATATATAATGGAAGAAAATATATCCAACCAAAGTAGGTTGAGATTTCTTTAGTGTTTTCTATTATTTTCTTTCAAGTCTGTGTCTTTTTTCTTCTGATGTGCTTCTTCTTCCTTTCATGTCTTTTAATCGGAAATAAATTCCATGTATCGCGATGCAACAAAACAATATGTTTTAGTATAATTTTGTGCATCGCGTACATTTTTGATGCATCGCAAATATAATGTCAATAAAAATTTATGCATCATAAATAAAAGTTGTGCATCATAAATAAAAGTTGTTCATTGTGATGCATAAAAATAGTATTTTTTTAGTACAACTTTGTACATCGCAATGCACACTATTGATGCTTCATAAGTGTAATGTCAATTAAAAGTTATGCATCAGAAATAAAAATTGTGCATCGTGATGCACAAAAATAGTACTTTTTAGCACAATATTGTGCATCGCGGATCAACCGGCAAAATTAGCCCTGCTCAATGGGCCGGCCCAGCCAACCCGATATTATGAGGGATTTGGGTTTCAATTTAAAAGGCCCAAAAAAATTGGGCTTTTTTTGCCCGGCCCAATTGGCCTGTGGCTGATTGAGCTCAAGAAAAAAAAGCCCGAATTTTTCGGGCCAACCCAGCCCAGCCCGAAACAATTTTATTAATTTTTCAATTCATTTTTACTACTTAACTTTGTAGTGTTGTACAGGCTGTACAAAAAAAAAATGTGAAAAACTCGCACAGTGAATAGTCAACCGAATTCTATTTAAGGTTTTAAAAGTTTTATTTTCGGTCATAAAAAATACTAGGAGACATAATGTTTATAATCTTACTAAGACAAGTAAGTTTATATAAATCTCTAGTCAAAATGAAACAGAGGGAGTAGTGTTATTTTTATAACATTTTTAGTATAATTTTCTTTAGCTAGTCCCAAGTGAGGTTGGAGCTCATTGCTGGTGCACGAAGTAGTTGAGTCAATTTTCTTTAGGATCTGTGAATGTGGACTGTGGAGCTACAATGCAGAAATTTTCAGGCTTCTAGCTCATCTAATAAAATCTGAAAGATGATATATACATGTGAAAAATTAACTAATAAAATCTGAATGATGCTTAATTTTTTACTGTCCACACCACAAGCCACAGGGGTTTATTAATGTAAATTTTTTATTGTCCTCCTGAGTCCTATCTACAAACAATATATATAGTTGTATTTTAATCCATCAAGATGAGACTTATTATTTGTACATTTTATTTGATAAATTGTAGACTTGTAATGAGTTGTGAATTTTTTATCATGTGATAACTTGTAAATTTTGTAGAAAATATGTTTGGTACAAATTTGGGCCGATTTGGCCCGATGGCCCGAAAGCCCGATGACTTGTGACTGGGCTGGGATAGAGGTTTGAGGCCCGATGTAGTTTTTGGGCTGGGCTAGCCAGGCCCGGGCCGATTTTATGTGTTGGGCCGATGGGCTTCGGCTGGGCTGGTCCAGCCCAACCCATTGCCAGCTCTAAATTCGCGGTACATCAATTTTGTGCATCGCGATGTATTAATTCGCAATGCATCAATTTTGGAACCGGCATTGCGTCCATTTTGAACTCTTAAAGAAATTTTATGCATTGCGTTACAGCAAAACAGTACATTTTAGTACAATTTGTGCATCGCGATGCACGCTTTCAACTACAATGCATCAATTTTGTTTTGCGATGCATATCGTGCATGTTCCGTATTTTTTAAGGACATAGACGACATTTCGCAACAAAAGTGTTCTTTTTTTGGTTTAAAATAATTATAGGGGATTAAAGTGGTTGAAAATTATCGGCCCGAATTTTGCCCAAATAAACAGGTGGGCTTTAGCCCCATCCACGGGGTGGACCTTAAATCTCACATCTTTTGTACTTTGCCATGCAAAGAAAAAGTTAGGGTCAATTACGGGCCGGTCCCTTTTTAAAAGTTTGTAATCGCTCCAGTCCACTTATTTTTTTTGAAAATCAAAAAAATGCATTTTTGGGGCGAAAAGACAATTATGCCATTAATGAAAGAAAAACACGCGCGCTTCAGTAACCCAAGGCATCGCGATGCACTACTTTGGCATCGCGATGCACCAATTGTTGCATCGCGATGCACCAAATTGTTGCATCGCGATGAATGAATCAGAGATCGCGATGCAGAAGTCAAGTGTGACCCACATGTAATTTTTGTAAAGAATCGCGATGCAAGGTTTCAGAATCGCGATGCATGGTTTCTGAATCACGATGCACGATATCTGCATCGCGATGAATGATGTCTGCATCGCGATGAATGACTTCTGCATCGCGATGCAACAATTGGTGCATCGCGATGAATGATTTTCGTTTACCTTTCGGGGGTGTTGCCCCCGAACCCCCACGAGGGATGCTGTCCCCTCAACCCCTGCGACCTGACCGGGCAGGTCGAACCCCGTTGCGTTGCCCAACATATTGTGATTGACGAATTAAATCAGTCCAAGAACATCTTCCTCTGTTTTCGGACAGCACTGTCAAGCTTGATTTGAAGCTCAAAAATAGTACTCCATCCGTCCCTAAATTATTGTCTTTCTTTCCTTTTTCGTCCGTCCCAAAATAATTGTCTTGTTTGAAACTTTCCTTTTTAGAACATCACTTTTACTATTTTACCCTTACTTTTTCTTCCTACTTTAATTATGGGCCACATACACATGGGCATTAAAGGAAACAACACACTTTTTCAATACTATTCCAATATTAATAATCAAGTCAATTGAGTTTTCTTAATCCGTGTGCCGGGTCAACCCAGACAATAATTTAGGGACGGAGGGAGTATTTTTTGGTAGAAAAATTGTGCACAAATATAATACTAAGTTAGGATAATAATATGAAATTGATTTTAAACAAATTCGAAGCTTAAAACAGAGATTTAAGTGGCCAAAACAGCTCAAGAACAAAGAAAAACGGGATGAACTCAAAAAATTTGAATTTGATCAAATTCGTGTTTTATGCATGAAAATTGATACCCAAACATGAGAAAAGACTATATTAACAACATGGAATCATTTATACATCAATTTGAATCTCAAATCTGAAGCAACGATGTTGTTGAGGGTATTTTAGGAAGAAAATTTTTAAAATGCCTTTTAGCGGTTAAAAAAAAAAAAGGGTGTACTGGAGAGAATAAAAGTTTGGGAAAGTAGACCGGCCAACAATTTATCCAAAAAGTTAATCGTCTTGCCCTCCTTGAGATTTTGGACATAGTTGCATTGTTTGGCGTAAAACCGTAGAAATAATATTTTTACTCTTTGATCAAAATAATAATAATAATAATAATAATAATAAATTATTGGCAAAAGTCCCAACATTGTTGGAGACCTACCCACCCAACCACCCACCCACATCGAGTTGGTTCCCATTAAAATCAAATACTACGTACTAGTCGGTTGCAAATAAGACACAGCTCACAGTATGTATATACTTGAATGCTAAATAAAAATCATTTTAGGAAATATCAATCATCAAGTCTGACTTGAGATGGGCGACGATCCATCATGGTGTAGAAGATTACAATACAATACAATCCTAGGAGGTAGGTAGGAGGGAGGATCGTGGAATCAATCAAACAATTGAATATGTAAATGTTATAGAAGAAAGAGGTGAAGAAGCTGCACATTGTTTTGAGTTGTAATGAATCAAAATCAATCAATTTATACATTCCCAAACTCGCTGCTTATATATATATACTATACTATATATAGTACACACAGCCAGGTATTTATTGCGAAGAAAACATAAGACAATTAATTATAACAATGTGAATACAAATGAAAATCTTCCAAAACTCTCTACACATTTAAGGAAACATTATGTACCTTTCTTTCTCGCTTCATTCAAGATTCAGAATCTTCAATGCAACTCAGAGCCGCCGCCTTGCAAAACCAATTTAGATACAAGGTCCTCACTTATATAGGAAGGAGAGACTTTATCCCATGTTTGGGAAGATACCAGAGAAGTTTGGTATCTTGTCAACATGTTTCAAGGCACGTTCTGCAATCTGTCTTGTTCGATAGTCACCGTGCTGGAAGGCATCTACTAGTGCTGTACTAACATTAGGGTCACCCGAAACTTCATAGGCTATATCTTCTGTTCGCAATAGTCTTTCAACCACCCAAACAGCCCTCCTCCTCAAGTTTTCTGTCTGTTTCTCGAGTAACACGTCTAGTATAGGCTTGATTCCCTCTGCCTCGCACAAAACACTAACCCCTTGTTCGATATCAACCCCATCATCCAACAAAGTGGACAGTGCAGCTAGTGATGCCTCTACCACATTTGCATTTGTGTGATCTAAAAGAGCCACCAACTTCTCTAAAGCCTGTCCTTCCAAGAGACAGAAAGTTTCTCGTTGCGAACATGTCCCGCCGTGTATCCGACACAATCCCGTTATGACAGGTGGTTTGCTTATACAAGGGAAGATGGACCCACAAAACCCAGGCGATGGAAGCTCGGGCAATTTGGTCAAGTTCTTGGATTCTTGGGATAAATTCTCCAAAGCCAAGGCCGAGACCATCTGCACATTGTCTAGGCCATTGGCCTGAAGTAGATCCGTAAACAATGCAGCAAGATCATGCTGACGGCATAGTGAAATTGCATTAGGCTCATCAGCCAAGACGAAGGTAATCCTTGAAAGAACACGAACAAGCCCTTCCAGATACGGTGTCACAAAACGGCTTCCTCTAGTCTCTCCTTGTCGGATTCCAATTATTCTGGAAATGACCAACGGAAACGCACCTTCATCCAGCAGCTGCCTAGTGAGCCCCAGGTCCCTCTCTGGGAGATCTGCTAAAAGCCCAACGGCTGCTGCTTGCTCTTCAGTGATACCAATGTTTACCGATATAACTTTTATTAGGCTACCGAGCTGGCCCGCTGTACCACATAAACAACCAGCAAGTTCTTGACCCATGTGAGGAGAGAGATTCTGGAGAAGTTTTATGGAAGCCATTCGGAGATCCTTCTGTGGGGCCTCAATAAACTGAACCAAGCTTATAGTAGCTCCTGAGCTTTTGATGGCAGAGACAACACCTATGACGGTAATTGGAGAACTAGTGAGCCCAACGAGAACCTGGAGAAGCTTGCATTCTATTGCGGGCCCAGTGTTGCTGATCAGATGGAGTAGGTTGTGAACTATGTCTTCTGAGACCAAAGTCTGGTGATCGGGTCCAACTGGGATGGAATCGAAGTCACACCCTGAATTCACTATATTGGCGAGAATTGTTGCGGCGACTTCTTTTAGACGCGTCGGAAGCTGGTTGGGACCGACTGCAAATAGATCCTTGACAAGAGGAGAAAGAATACCTTCCTCAATCAAAATTTTGGCACTTGCCTCCCAAGACGAGACTTGATTTAGGGCTTTTAGGGAAGCCTCTCTAGACTGCATGTTACCGCTCTTCATGATGTTGATCAATGCTGAACCTACAGTTCTAGCCACAAAGACTTTCACATCATTGCTCAGAACCAGCTCACCTAGGTATGAAGCCATTGAAAGTTTGGTTTCTGGAGTACCTGCAATAACCCATTTGGTTGAAAAAAGAAGTAAACAACTAGCATAAGTTTGTAATTGCAGCTTGTATAGAGGATCAGGGAAGCACCTTCAAGGAGTAGTGTCAGCAGAGGCTGCAATCTACCGTTTTCAGCCATCTGCCTTACATTATTCTCGCACACCTCCAAATTTTCTAGAGTTTTATCAGCTTTCTCAACAGTCAAAAGGTTTTCTGAGTTACTGCTTGTCATTCCAACTAATATGAGGATTGCTCCATTAACCGAACCGATCTTTTCACACAATGTCTCAGATCTGGAGAGCTCAAAGAGCAAAGAAACCGCTTCTTCCCTTTCTTTAGATTGTTCATGAGACAAGAACTTGACAATTGAGCGTACTGTGTCTCCTTCAGCCATTATTGCCTGCAAAACCGGAAAGGTCATAAATTACATTGACAGGCCATACCAATGGATCTGAACAAGGAAATGAAAAAAAAAAATTACCAACCTTATTATCAGGCTCATCCTCTACCACAATTCGAAGAGTTTCCAAAGCTTTACACCTTACTCTACGACTGCCACTCTTCAACATGTCCACAACCATAGGTATGAGGTCCGCATTACGGACCACATGCTTATTTGACCGACTTTTTTGGCAGAGGTGCTGCACAAACCTCAAAGCCTGCAAAATATCATTCTCCGCACTGCCTAGAGTTAACGATCTACGCGCTATGTCGAGCTGAACAGCTTCATTCCTAGCATTCCATTCTTCAATGGTGTTCCTCAAGGCAATACTTGGATTCAGATCAGTGCTTCTTAATTCTTTGAGTGTCAATGGGCAAACCAGCTTTCTTCCGCTCTCCTTGCATTCCTTAAACCACTTTTCAATGGCCTCACGCTCAAAAGTTTGCCCATTTTCCTGTGTAACAGGATCACGCATTATTTGTTTCGTGAGAGGGCATATGAATGCATCGTATATAGGCTCTACATATAATCTCTCAAATTGATAGCTATCATCTGACTGGCTTCCTAGGTCATTACTTCCATCCCAGCTTCCAGCCATCAGGTGCCGCGTACCTGTGAAAGAAAATACTCATATATGTGATACATAGAAAATGAAAATTTCACGTGAGAAGGTAAAATTGATCCCAATCTCGCGGCAGAACTAAAACAAACAGGGAAAAAAACCAGAAATCTTCTGGAGTCAGTATAAAAGCGAGGGCTAAGAAGATTCACGTTATGATGGGATACAACACTACGGAACAGAATATTCACACCAAAAAAATAAATAAAATAAAATTATAACCTCCTTAAATGCTTTCACTAGGTTGGCGAGGATGTGGAGTGTATAGCAACTTTCACAAGAACTAAGGTGTAGTAATACTGCAGTCAATAGAATCCCAAGAAAGATATGATCAATGCAAACTACTGAGAGATTATTTCTATTTCAAGGCAACGATCATTTGGAAGTTTTAAATGGTCTTGATCTTTCCTTAGTGTCTTTACTGATTATAATTCAAACCCTTTTTTAAGTTTCTTTATTGAGGCAGTAAGCGTCAAGTGAACATAGTACAAGACCATTAGTTAAAAGCAGGGTCCCGGTTTAACGGTAACAGGAGAGTTGCTCAGTTTATACCGTGTGAGAGATGATAGAAGCATAGGGTCACAAAATTTAAACTCAGGAAATGCACAAGATGTGGCAGTTTCCTGAAGAAGAAATTACAAGAACATCGGAATAACCAACAAGAGACTCATGGCAAAATCTTCCCGTCGCCGGAACTCCAGTCACGCGCCAGCACGTTTTCTGGAATTTGCCGGAATAAGTATATCGCCAGTCTCACCTTGCAATGCCCATTCAAAATGTGTAGTTTTTTGAGTTGGTGGTGTCTTTAGGTATGATCTGGTGTCTTTGTTACTTGGGTACTTGTCTGTTTTGGTTCAGCTAGTTTATTTGGCTGGTCATTACCACTTCTAACAAGTTTACTGATAAAAAGCTTGATGGGACCAACTACATGATGTGGTGGAAGGTGGTTAGTAAGAGTTTAATTGGGATAAAGAAGGGTGATCATTTTACGTACATTAAAATGGGTGATGGTGCGAAGGCATAGATTCGGGATGACGAGTTCCTATATGGCAGATGATGCACTCCATCACTGATAATGTTGCCGAATTGGTTTCCCATACTGAAAACCGTCAACGATCTTTAGGAGTACTTAGAGGTGCTATATTCAAGTCGTGACAATCTGAATTGTCTCTATGACTTGTCCCATAATGTGTTTAGACAGAAACAGAAGGATCGAAAAGTGACTCAGTATTTTGCGAATTTTAAGAACTTGTCTCAGGAATGGAGTTTTTGTACGGACTTTGTCCCATAATGTATTTGTGCCAGCAAAAAAAAAAAAAAAAAGTATTTGTACGGACTTTGCCAAAAAATAAACCTTTTCTTTTGGCTAGTAAAGTATTTGTACGGACTTTGCCAAAAAATAAACCTTATGCCTAAGATGGAGAAGGCGAATGGTGAAGACGAATCGCGAGGTCCAAGCCCTAGATCGTTCGATTGAGAAGTTGAAGACGCACTGTCGAGACTGAGGGTATCGAAGAAGGAGATCTGTGTTTATTTAGATCTATAAGCATCTGGCTATCATCTTGAGACACACGCCCTGTAGTTAGGTCCATCGGCTTGAGGCGATTCCGGCGGTGTCTCTCCCGTCGCCGGAGCTCCGATCGTCGGCCGGATTCTGGTCGAATTTTTTTGCTGGTTCATTTCGCCTCAGTGCGTCTATTCTAGAAAGCCGAAGTTTATGGAGGACATGATTGAAAAGGTTTGAGTTTATGGATAGAATTTTTTTCCAAGCTGGGAGGGAGTCTTTTGAGGTGATAGGGCATCAGGGCAAGAATGGTGTTGAGTTTCAATGGGTGGAAAGGTACAGGGGCAGAACTCATGAAATCTTGTTGTCGTACTGGGAGATGGTTTGGGTCAGTAACTGGTTGGAGAAAACTTCTACTCACAGGGGCCGGTTTTGGCGGAAGAGGCAAGAGCGATGGCATGAAGTTCTGTTCGCGAAGGAGAACAGAGGGGGGAAGTTCATCAAGGTAGGTGTAATGGGGAGAGGTAGCGCGAGACAGATCTTTATCCCTGAGATTGCGCCAAAAACTGGGTGGGACATGGTAGCCGGCAAAATCAAAAGGTTCGCGTCTATGGTGCTAGTGGAATCAAGGAAAGGGTTGAGGTCATACAAAGAGGTGGCAAAAATTCCACCGTGGCCAGACTTATCAATTACATCGTATAGGGCTCCTCGGGTTTCAGATGTCGATATTATGGTGAAAGAGAAGTCCTGCGCGGACTCGTTGAAATTCTTGGAACGTTGCTTGGTAGGCAGAGTGGGAAACCTTGAATGTCCTATCCCGTCCAGACTTGAGTTACAAAAATGGGTAGATCTGAGATGGAAATCTGCAGGGGGTGTGAGGGTGGTGGATATGAGCAGTAAATACTTCTTGTTCGAGTTTCCATCGAAGGAGGAAGCCATACGTATTTTAAAAGAGAAGGATTGAGTTATGAATCATTTGCCTCTGTTTTTGGAACGGTGGGATCCGGTGAGCTGCTGCCATCGGGAGGGCCGTACCCCCCGAGTAGCATGGGTGAGGGCTTTGGGGTTGTCGCTGCATTTATGGGATTTGAGCGTTTTCCAGAAAATAGGCGATCAGTGTGGTGGCTTCATCGATGTTGATGAAGAGACGAAATTTAGAAGAGATTTGAGATGGGCAAGAATTTTAGTTCGATACTCATCAGCTATTCCGCCGTGTGTTCGAATTGGGGTTGGAGGGTGGTGTTTTGAGGTTCTTGTTTGGGCGGAGACGGCCACGTTTTGTCGTTATAGGAATTTGAATGTTGTCGACATAACTAGAGGTGGTATGCAAGGCTGGAATGGGGGGAAGACGATAAGTGTTTCTCACGAGTGAGGAGATGGCGTGAAAGGTCAGACAAGGTGGGGCCAAGGAGATAGTTCTAGACGTAGTCAACATTCGCAGAGCGCATGGGCTGACAGGTATTTAAACTTTGAATCCAAGTATAAAAACGGTGGCATGTCTAAGAATAAGATGAATCATAAGTGGATTGCTCGTGGGGGGCCGAATTTGTATCCCAAATTTAACAGGGCCTTTGGGTTGTGCAATGATCCAAGTGTTGGGCCAAGCAGACAAGACATCGGTTCGATAAAAGGAAAGGAATTGGTAGATGGGCCTGTGAGCAAAAAAGTGGTTGGGGGAAGAGTTACTGGGCCTTTTCCGTCGCATCTCAAAAGTTCAGTCAACAGTTCAAACGAGTCAAAGCTCGAGGCGACGCAGCTTGTCGATGTTGTAGAGACGGAACATCAAGGGGATTCAATAAGTACAGACGAGATGGGGTTGCGTGCGGACATGGCAAGTGAATTTCCAGAGCGAGAGGTCGGAGGTGACGAAGAGGTTGAAGGAGTGGGTCGCGACGTGGTTGGAACCGAGATTCCCGAAGATGGTAAGGGCTCCATGAGTGAAGGTGGCTCTCGAGAGCCACATCCAGATACGGACTGCTCGATGCCATTTGAGGAAGAAAGTCCCAGGGGGAAGATCATCGAAGGTATTTCTGAGATTGCCCATGATGAAGTGATTGTGTGCACTCCTCTAGCAATGGTGAGACCCAATGAAGTATATATGAGTGGGCTTGATCTGTTTGTGAATGTAGAGGAGAAAGAGGAATTATCGGTGTGGGTAGCTTAGAAAGCGAAAGGATTCGAAAAATTTCTTGGAGTCTCATGTGCGGGTTTTGAAGATAAGATAGCAGATTTATTAATGGAAATCGAAAGAAACCAAAGTGCTTCCGAAAAATATAGGAGCGGAAAGAGTGGGAAGGCTGGGACTAGGTGTAATCGGGAGCTAAAACAGCTGTGTTGTAATTTGAACTTTGTGGCGTTGGACAAGAAAAAGAGGGAAGGAAAGAGGGGAAGATATTCTAGTTAATATACATCTAAAGATTTTATCTTGGAATGTGTGGGGTTTGAATGACGTTAGTAAAAGACAAGTTATCAAGGCTTTAATTTGCAGGTGGAAGCCTCATGTTATTTGTTTACAAGAAACCAAGATGGAGAGAGTAGATAAGAAAATTATCAACAGCGTTGGTGGTGGGAGATGGGCAGATTGGGAACATTTAGAGGCTGTAGGGGCAGCCGGGGGTATTCTGGTGATATGGGACAGCAGAATCTTTACCAAGGAAGGGACAATCATGGGTGCTCATTCCGTTTCTTGTTCTCTTAGAAGGGTGAGTGACGATCTATTGTGGGTATTTTCAGGTGTTTACGGTTCCTTGTTCCGATGTGCGCCGTGTAGAGTTGTGGGAGGAGTTAATGGCAGTAAAGCAGGCTTGGGATAGTCCGTGGTGTATCGGAGGGGACTTTAATGCAGTTCGGTTTCCTCATGAATGTTCAGGGGCTGATTTGATCTCTCGAGCTATGACGGATTTTAATGATTTTATAAATGAATCGGAGTTGATGGATTTACCGTTAGTAGGGGGTCAGTTCACGTGGTCTAGGAACAGTGAACATTGTCAATGTTCCAGGATCGATAGGTTTTTGGTGTCTGCAGATTGGGGGGATTATTTCAACGGTCCGATTCAGACCTGTCTTCCGAGATTGATTTCAGACCATGTTCCTATCTTGCTTGAGAGTGGTGGTATCTCTAAAGGGAAAGCTCCATTTAGATTTGAAAATATGTGGCTTCAGAACCCAGGTTTCATGGACTGGATGAAGAACAAATGGAGGTCGTATGAGGTGAGTGGCGATCCTAGCTTTTGGATGGCTAGGAAACTTAAAATGATGAAGGAGGATTTAAAGAAATGGAATAGAGAGGTTTTTGGGAACATCAACATTAGAGTGGAACAGGCTATGAATGAGGTCAGAATTTTAGATGAAAAAGAAGGGGAGGATTCTTTGAGTAAGGACGAGATTGATTGGCGTGTATCTTTGAAGGTGGAACTTAGGAGATTATTGACCTGTGTGGAGATTTTTTGGAGACAGAAATCCTGAGTGCAATGGCTAAAGGAGGGGGATAATAACACGAAATTTTTTCATCGGATGGCGAGTGCTCACACGACGAACAATCAGATTCGTAAAATGAGGATTGATGGTACTTTGATAGAAGACGCGGCAAGTATAAAAGAGGGGATGGTGAATTTTTACCAGAGGCTTTATTCAAAGATTAGTGTCTGGAACCCTTCGTTAGAAGGGGTGGAGTTCTCGTCTTTAAACTTGGAGAATAGGACTTTGCTGGAGGAACCATTCCTAGAGGATGAGGTCGCGGAGGCCTTAAATAGTATGAGCGGTGATAAAGTACCGGGGCCGGATGGGTTTTCTATGGCCTTTTTCCAGCACCGCTGGGAGGTGCTAAAGAGTGAAATTATGGAGATTTTCCACTTCTTCTACAAGAATAAATATTTTGAAAAAAGTCTTAACACGACTTTCATCACCCTAATTCCAAAGAAGAAAGGTGCTGAAGAGATTAAGGACTTTAGACCCATTAGCTTGATTGGTGGTGTTTATATGATTATTGTGAAAGTGTTATCGATTAGATTACGAAAAGTTGTGGGGAAAGTGGTTTCGGAGTCGCAGCACGCGTTTGTGAAAAAGCGTCAAATTCTCGAGGCTTCCTTGATCGCGAATGAATCAGTAGATGCTAGGATAAGGAGTGGGATTCAAGGGTTGGTGTGTAAACTGGATATTGAAAAGGCCTATGACCATGTAAACTGGAGATTCTTGGACTTCATGCTGCGCAAAATGGGATTCGGGGAGAAATGGAGGGCATGGATCTTTTTTTGCATTTCTTCGGTCAGATTCTCGATTTTAGTGAATGGTGAGCCGGCGGGATTCTTTTCTAGCTCAAGAGGTTTGAGGCAAGGGGACCCTCTATCTCCTTTTCTGTTCATCTTAGTGATGGAAGCCTTAAGTCAACTGATGGATAAGTCGGTCCTAGGGAGCTATATCCATGGTTTTGGTTTGGGAAGGAATAGAGATTCGATGGTGGTTGTGTCTCATTTGCTTTTTGCGGATGACTCGTTGGTGTTTTGTGACGCTAATTTTGAGGACTTGGGTTATTTGTGAGGTTTTGCTTTTCTTTCAAGCGGTATCGGGGTTAAGGATTAACATTGCAAAAAGTGAGATTATGCCAATTGGGGACGTGGCTAACATTGATGAGCTGACCGCTTTTTTTGGATGTCGGGTGGCCTTTTTGCCCACGCGTTATCTTGAGCTCCCTCTTGGTGCTCCATTTAAGAGCAAATCTATTTGGAACCCGGTTATTGAGAGATTTGAAAGTCGGCTAGTGGGCTGGAAGAGACAATTTTTGTCTAAGGGGGGTCGGTTAACCTTGATTAAGAGCACTCTTTCCAATTTGCCCACCTATTTTATATCTAACTTTGTGATTCCATCTTCGGTGGCTGTGAGGCTAGAGAAATTTGAAAGGGACTTACTATGGGAAGGATCGATGAAGGATAGGAAGTATCATTTGATTAAGTGGTCATCGATTTGTCATTCGGTGGAAAATAGTGGCCTTGGAATTAAAAATCTCAGACTTTTTAACACATCTTTAATGGGGAAGTGGCTGTGGAAATTCTTGATTGATAAGGAAGCCTTATGGAGGAAAGTGGTCGTGGGCAAATATGGTGATAGCTCCCATTCGTGGTTCCCTAATGCTGTCCTTTGTCCTCACGGTGTAGGGGTATGGAAAGGTATTTGGAAAGGATGGGTCTTATTTAAAAATCACATTTCGTTTGATATTGAGCGTGGAGACTCGGTCCGCTTTTGGAAGGATAAATGGTGTGGTAATCGTAAGCTATCGAGAGAATTCTCGTTGCTTTACAGTTTCGCGGTTGACAAGGAGGAAAAAATCAGTGCGGTCATGCAAGTGCGGGGGGATAATGTGTCGTGGAATCCCTGTTTTCGCAGACAACCTCACAACTGGGAACTAGAAGAGATTGGTCAGTTTTTCTTGCTTCTTTATGCTCAAAATGTTCGCTACAATGGGGATGATAGTATTGTGTGGTCCGGAACAAGTAGTAATATATTTACTGTCAAATCGTATTACTTTTTTTTGGCAAGAAGGACTAGGCCTCAATTCCCTTGGAAGACTGTGTGGAAGTCCAAAGCTCCTTCTAAAGTGGCCGTCTTCGTATTTGAGGCTGTGTGCGGTGCAATTCTTACTGGCGATAATCTACGGGCTCGGGGGAAAGTTTATACCAACTGGTGTTATATGTGCAAAGGCGATGGGGAGAGCATTAATCATTTGCTTTTACACTGCCCTGTTGCGAGGGATTTGTAGCATTTTTTGTTCGGTTTATTCCATGTTTCTTGGGTCATGCCTAGCTCTGTCAAAGATCGTTTTCTCGCTTGGTCCTTGTATAGACGAAGGAAGAGGAATTGGGCGTGGGAGGCTGCCCCTCTAGCAATCTGCTGGGTGATCTGGTGTGAAAGAAATCGAAGGGCTTTTGATGATGATGAAGAGAAATGTGTTAACAGATTGAAGGAGATCATTCTTCAAACTCTTTTTTTTTGGTGTTTTGATCAAACAGACTACACAGCTCATTCTTTTGTCGATTTTGTGGATAGATTTTCGGTGACCTAGTTTCCTTTTGAGTTTTCTTTCTATTTACAAAGGATGCGTTTCCTGTTTAGGCGCGTGTTTATATATTTTTACTTATTTCTTATCAAAAATAAAAATAAAAATGTACCTCACTTACGATTACACCTAATGTTTGGCAAATGCACGCACAACGTGAGCAACTTCTTGTCAAGGGTTTTTTATGATTCCTTTTTTTATCACATTGTACAGTCTGGCACCACTCCTCCTGTTACACCTCTTCTACCCCCATTCACCAAGTCTACTTTCGACGTCTGCTAGAAGAGCCCCAATCAGCACCTTGTGATGAAGTCCCTACCGAGCCAAATCATTTTGTCTGCAGATCCTAGCACTCATGTGCCTTCACCATCTAATTTAGAAGTTCCGATTGCTCATCGAAAAGGTAAGCGTAGTTGTGCACAATATTTCATTTCTAACTATGTTAGTTACTCTGGTTTGTCTTCCATTTCTAGCAACCAATCCTTAACTACAGCCTCAGTTGTCAACTTTTGAGCACCTTATCTTCTGGAAAATAAGCTATTGAGTCAAAAAAAAAAACTGCCATATCTTATTGTCTATCTGGAATAGACTTGAAATGAAGCAAAAGAACATACTAAAGTCGAACCAAAAGAAGACACAATGGTGGACAATGGATTCAAAGAGATGCTTCAAGAAATTTTATGTAGAACATCAAAGAGCATCATGGCATCAAATGAGACTATACCAATTTTGCACTGCTATTGTATGACATAAACAACACGTAGGGATGAATTCATGATAATGGAAAACCTTGTGAAACAACCGAGTAGATTGATTTCCCATCTTTTACGTAATACCTACTAGGATTTCATTCCATCATACTTTACAGATTCTTTAAGTTGACTAAATGATCTCTTAGTTTTTTAATCACTCCATCAAACTTTTGAATTTATTTCAATCAAACCCTACTATGAATGGCTGTTAAGCAGATTGGATGAAATGTGTCTAATTGGCAAAAATACCTCATTTAATTGATGGGCGTCAAAATGGCATGTTTATGCTAACCTCCAACAAAATTTATGCTAATTTTCGAACAACCTAACCGTGCAGTCGTGCACCCAAACCACACCTATAACTTTAAGCCTTATTAAGACCTAATCCTTTATACAAACCTCTCTTCTTTCAAAAGCAACCACCGCAAGCCATGCTTTCCCTCCACCAAAATCGTCCACTTAAACTGCACCACCACCCAACACCTAAAGACCACCATTACAGCAGAAAAACTTCACATGAAATCTTTTCCTAACTAGATCAAATCTGAAAAAATCTGGTCAGATGAATTTCCAGTAGTTGTTTTACCAGCAAACATTGTTCAGGTCCTTACTTTAACAGGAGTTTGTAACATGGGCTTAACTACTCTTATTCTTTTATATATTACTACAAGAGTTCCCGTGAAATGGATTCCCTCCTTAGAGACAGCTGATAAACATAATCATAACATATTTACTGCAAAATACCCCATTCTGGGTTTCTTCTAAATTGTTACATTCGTGGGATAGTTAGATTAAGGACGGTGGGTTTGGCGCCTATGTATGTTAAGATTGTTAAACTAATGGAGTTACTTTGTAATTAGAAAAGTTTTGTCTTATGGTTCAATGTCTTGATTCATATTGGTTAAGTGGCGATATGACTGAGTTTAGAACCCATGATCTTCATCGTCAACATCGAGTTTTCAACCTAGAAACAGTGGCACAAGGAGAAGCTGTTGGTGAGAGTGATGTTGGTTGGAGAGCCTGATAAAGGAACTCAGGCTGACAATGGTAAAAACAAAAATAAATTTTCATATTTTCATATTTATTTTCTTCAACAGCAAAAAATTGCAGTTGGAGAAATGGTATAGGAGTAGCACATAAGAAGTAGATCTATGTGGTATTTGAATGCAAAGAGAGCTGGGAGTTCACCAAGTTCAGCCACTAAAGGTGTAAAGGGTGAGGCAATTTGGCATAGCATTTTCTGTCTTTCTTGACAGTTCGAAAATCAGCTACCAGTTACAAGATTGTGCTAAATTTTCAAGGAGCGGGCTGCTATCAACTGTTGCAAATTAGTCATTCAGCTTGTATTTAACTAGCCGTGCAAGTTGATTCTCAAATACAGCTAAATCTACATCAATTTCCAGATGATTGGCTGGCTGCAAACTCCAGCGAACCCAGATCCTTCTTTTAAGGGATCAATAATTCCAATTCCCATTAAGACCCATTTCAAGACTGCCCTATAGTGTCATACCTTAATTCTGAGTAAAATACTCTGATACTCCAAATCAAAACACTGTCATACGAATATACAATCAACATAAATTCAACTAGAATCAAACAAATTGCTAATCGACTTCAATTTTATCATCAAATCACAATTCATACGGAAAATAGTAAAGTTAAACTAAAATTCAAACTAATACCCCCTTAGGCCACCCCTGACTAACACTCTCATACAGAGACACACATATTGATAAAGTGCCAAAAAGAAAATGTTTAAGAGTCAAACAGAGAGCAAGATTTGAAGAAAGACTTTACCTTTGATCTGGGTTTGTAAGGAAAGCTCAAAGGGTGTTGTTCTAAGGTGACTATTTGAGCTTTAATTGACTACTGTACAATTGTTTCCATGGAGTTGAGAAGCCATCAATAAACAAACAAGGAATTGTCTTTCTTCCATGGCTATTAGGGGGTAATCATTGTGGGATTGTTGGAATTAGGGCTTCATTTTTCTTGTGGGAAAAGGGGGAAGGAAGCTGCAAGGTTGATGCAGAATAAGAACAAAGAAAAGAAAACAAACAAAACATTTTTAGTACTTTTAATAATAGTATGCAGTGAAGAGAGAGAAGGTTGACTTGAGGCCGAATAGTCAGTTTTAACTTTGGAGAGAGAAAGGAAGAAAAGACTGGCAATGGCTTGCTGGCGCCACTTCTCTCTCTCTCTCTCTCTCTCTCTCTCTCTCTTCGGCTTATGTCTTGAGTTTTGACTGAACATCCAGGCTGGCAATTTCTTGCCCAACTGCAAATATCCGTACAGTTTGATTGTTGGGTAAATATAATAGCCTCCCCTGAGGTTTGGCATTATATGAACAAGATCCCTTATTATTTGGATAATCCCAGTAATAGCCTCCAAAGTTAGTTTGTGTTGGCCTTACGACGAATTGGTGGTGCATCGGCCTAAGCTCCTATCCACGCACCCAAAGTAGCAATGACAACGGACGTGTAAAAGCAAGTTTCATCACCATCACGGCAATGATTAAGAGTCCATTTGTTCGTGCGTTTTGGCCAAAACGCAGGGTTAAAACGCAACTTATTCCTTAACTTATAATTTGGTAAGCGTTTTGCAAACGCAGGATAAAAAATTTATTTGCAAAAAATTCAAGCGCGCAAACGCAGCGTTTTCAAACGAAGCGTTTAAAACGCAATTCCGCTTTTCCCAAAACGCAGTTTTACAACGCTCCTAGAAAAAAAGCGTATGAAGTGATATCTCAAACGTATTTATAAGGAAAGACCTCTTTTTAAAACACTTTTTAAAACGCTTTTAAAACACCGCCTTTGTAAACGCCGTACCAAACGGGCTCTTAACGTTTCAATGTTGCGGTAAAAAACGCTGCGTTTTCAAAACGCAGCTGCGTTTTAAAACGCTGGAACTCCTAACTTTTTCCCAAAACGCAGATTTTAAAACGTAATAGGGAATAAAAAGCAGCGTTTTGACATAATATCCCAAACGCATTTATAAAAAAAAAAAAACCGTGTTTTAAATAATCTGCGTTTTAGAAACGCTGCGTTTTTAAGACACTGAGTTTTCAAAACGTTACACCAAACAGACTCTAAGTTTAGGACGATTGTCAGTCTAGCAAGCACTTACAGATGTCGTGGTTACTGGAAGTTACCATATTTTGAGGTGGGGGAGTTTAGATCCAAACATAGGTAGGGGTAATTCCTTCCTGGTGCTATAGATAGAAGATGTCAAATCATATTCAAGACGCCATAACGTCAATACTACACTCTCATTTTTGTAAATTTCAATTCCTGAAAAAGTTTAGTTTAGTTTAGTTCATTTACCTTTCATGTTTTTAGCTTAGTTTCTCTTCTCTGCATTTAATGTTTCTGATTAGAATGTTTACATTCAATATGGTTAGAATAGCTTGTACTCCCATCGTTCTAGACAAAGAGTTCACTTTTTTCATTTTTAAAAGTCAACATATGACTAAATCAAATCTAAATTTTAACATATTTTAATTATGTTTTTCGAAATAAAACTTCATTCACCAAAAACTACATCAAAAACACTATAAATTACAATTTTTATGACTTTACAAATATAAATAAATTTATGTAAATCGTTGGTCAAAATTTAATTTAAGTTGACCCAAAAAAATTAAAATTAGACTCTTTAATTGAAACGTAAGGAAGGAGTACTTATTACTTTACCTTCCTTCAAATTGGAACGTGAGTTGGGGTTTGGCATCAAGAGGCTAGTAAAAGTAAAAAAATGACTTAGTCACTTAGACGATGTATGTAAACATGTCCATAGTAGATAGAAATAATAATGGTAATAGTTAATTATCTATTAGGGTTCGAGTAGAATTAGGAATAGTTCTTGAGTGTAATATATATATATATATATATATATATATATATATATATATACTTGATGTAATCTTCATTATCAATCAGAGAGTTAAAATCAGGTACACCTAGTTTCGGTCTACCAATGGTGATCTACGATGCTGATGGATGATAGATCTTTTTATGAAAAAATGATCATCGACAACTAGGCAACATATAATCCTGAAGTCTGAGTCATGATTGCTCTTCAAACTTTTGGTTATTCTTCTTCTTACGAAAAGAAACCTACTTGAATCAACTAGTAACCAACTCAGTTAGGTTTATGCAACCAAAAACTCCATCAAGTAGCTGCTACCAATGCCAATATCACTCAAACCTGTTGGGTTACTATTTTTTGGCCAATATAATTGGCTTCACTTTCTTTCCGTTCTAACAATACAAGTTCTAATTTTTTTTCAAGGATATAGTTGAGTTGGTTGAGATTTAGTAGAATTGGTGGTGACTCTCACGATGCCGTTGGAAACGGTAATGTACGTATATGTGCTTGGGGATGATTTCTTTTTGTTTTTCCGTTCCTTTTTTAAAAAAAAAAGGATTCATAAAATATCTTGCAATTAGAGAAAGTTACATTTTTGGAGGAACCCAGACAAGGACATGGGGATAAAAAAGCAAAAAATTACAAATGTAGTGTCTCACTCTACATACCACAAACTGAAGCACCAAGACGTACTCCAGACCTAGGAAGAAGTAGAGAAGACTAAAAGGGCAAACCCGCTACCTCTGAAAGCCAAAAGGTTGACACTAACAAAACTACTAGCTTTAATAACCCTAAAGATTAACCACAATATAAAAACATCTTAAATGACCCAAAGAGAGAACTCAACGAAAAACTAAAACAACAAAATACCCCTAAATCCCAAAAGCCCTAAAGTAATCAGGAACTAAAACTGAGAACTCCAATAAAAGACATGAAAAAAATAAACAACAAAGATACTCGGCCCTACAACCCAAAACCCCAGCATCGAGGATTGCACCAGCACCTCACATCAGTCGATGAAGCACAATTGGAACATTTTGGATTTGAACGGATACTTTTAGGGGAGCGCTATTAACACCCACATTCCCTTTATATACCCCTTTTCTCGATACACCCACCATCTTTATTTTACACCAACATAATTACTTAATACACCCCCATATATTTCCTATTTTACCCCCACCCACTATCACTACACCCATTCCCCCACTCTCCCAATTCATACCCTCTTTCAACCTAACCCCCCAACCCCTCACGGCAAAGAACGGCAGCCCCAACCCCAACCCATCCACGGCAAAGAATGGAAGAAGAAAGAAGAAGGAAGGAAGAAGAAGAAAGAAGGAAAGAAAAAAAAAATGTTTGTCTTCCCCACCCCCTCCCTCCTTCTCTCAATCTGTCCCTCACTCACTCTCTTCTCAAACCCACCGAAATCTTCATTTCCCTTCCCTTCCCTCCTCCCTCCACCCTCACTCACTCCCTTCTCAAACCCGCCAAAAAAATCTCGTTCGGCCATAGTTGACCTAACAACCGAAGGTTGTTCGGTTAGCCCTAACCGAATATCAACTAACCAAACAACCCTCGGTTGTTTGGTCAACCATGGCCGAACGAGAAATTGCCAGATTTTTTTGAAAGAGTGTGTTGGGTTTGGTGGTGTGATCTCGGACGGAAGAAAAGAAAGGGAGAGGGGAGGGGAAGAAGAAGAGAAGGGAGAGGGGAGGTGATAAAGGAAAGAAGGGGAAAAAAAATTAGAAAGGGGGAGGGGGTAGAACAGATCACAGGTGGGGGAAGGAGAAAATGAACAATGGTGGAGAGAAGGGCTGGGAGGGGAAGAAGGAAAGGAAAAAAAAACGATTTTGGGGTCTTTTTAGACAATGACATTTTGCAATTAAATTAGGCGGTGTATTTAGAGAAAGAGGGGGTGTTAATAGCCCTCCCCTACTCTTTATTGGTAGAATATTCTAGGCCTGCGCCCATTTTTGTTCAGGAAGTTGCTTTATAAGTAGGGATGACAATTTATCCAAATCGGTTTGAACCTGATTATGATTTGCCCTAGGTTTGATAAGCAAATTCAAAAACCAGTCATATTTAGGAGCGGGTTTGGGTTTACTTGTCAAACCGCTCCTAATCTGACCTGACCAGTATTAGATAATTACTATTTTACCCTTATTAGTAATATTATTTAATTTATACTTTACCTTCTATATATATTACCCTTATTAATAATATTATTGGGATTGTACTTCCTTCGTTTCGGATAAATATTTCTAATTTCTATTTTGAGATGTTCCAACTAACGTTCCTAAAAACTTTTGATGTACATAATCTCTACAATTCTTTCGAACATACCCTTAAAATTTTATTTAATATCAACATAGCACATCTTAGAGAAACCTACTTACTTAGAATAGTAGAACCCAATTAATGTTATGGATATAACATCTGATCGTCTTGACATCTAAAAAGGGTATTACGTCAGAACACATTTTAGAATTTATCATTAATTACGTTTCTTAATTCCTGTGCTTTATCAACAAGGAACATTTTTCTGGAACGAATGAAGTAATACGTAGGGTACTAGTTATGAAGTTTGACTACTTAATTTTCAAAAAAAAAAAAAATTTGTTTTGTTTTTGTTTTGAGACCAAAGTTTGGTTATTTTGTGTACTCTTTTTAATTTTTAAGCATTTTATTTAGACAAAATAGTGAATTGTGAGACTTTACTGGAAATCGCCTTAGGGAAAGAGAAAAGTGAGACTTTGGATTCTTCTAGACAAACTCAATTTCTCTTTGTTCTTTCTAGTTACAGAATAAAAAAGTACTCCACAAGAATTGAATTCGATTTCTTTTTAGCAAAAATGAAAACGGTTGATGAGCTTTTAAGAATATAAGTTGACTGACGATAATATCCTTAAAAATGGCTATGCACATGCTGGAGATAACGGTCAAATAACGATGAAATTGGACGGATTGACAAGCAAAACAAGTACAAGGCTTGTAATACGTGTTAATGAAATGCAAGGCAAGTTATAACCATAAAGAAAAAGTACAAGGTTGTTTTGTTCATCCAAAGAATAACTCTGACGCTTTTTGTGTAGAACAATTATTTTTGAGATTTTCTTAGTACAAACAATTTTTAACGAACTTGCTGGTTTTTCCTTTTTTTTTTTTTTTTTTTTTTTTTTCTATTTGTAATTATAGACTCACTAAAATTATTTTGTAAATTTTCTAACCAACTCGGGATAATGATCAGCTTTCGAGCCTGATACTTGGAGAAACCAAAATTATCTTATATCTTCATCAGTCTCGCTTCTATATTCTTATCTCTTGGATGCAGCATGCGTAGCTAATTGAGCCCATTTGCTGACTGATCCCTTCGGCTCGGCTCGCAGAAAAATAATGACTAGCATCTCACTCGATTACTCGTATATCCTATAACAGAGGCATTCAAGTTTCGGCTTGCTAACCTGGTAACAACTATGAACTGAGGCCCCGATGGAGAAATTTTAAGAACATAGAATAGAGAAAAAGAGAACTCATCATAAGATGGGCCTTTTCTTTGATAATCAATCAGTTGACAGCTGAGTGAAAAGAATTCACAGACCCAAACAATATCCTACAAGGTAAAAATGAAGTTATTGATGTTTCTAATAATCCATACAAGTTGTGCATAATCTGTACCATGAAACCAAAAGATGCCATTTTCACAAAATACTCCATAGATTCCCGATGATAATATATGCAATCAACAGATCTCTTCGGCAAAAACGATGTCGTATATATCTTGCACTGCAAGAAGTTGTTGTAATCAGAAGAGTGAACACCAAACAATTTTAAAAAAAAATATTACTAGGATCACCGAAAAGTAAGTTCTTTCTACCACAGTTCCAAAATATCAGAAAGTTCTTGCAAAATTGATTTCCAAATAATAAAAAAGAATGATGACGGAGATCTCAACCTAAGGATCTCTAGGATTAAGGAACCCTTGTATATCTTTTACAAATTCAAAAACCATCTTATGCATTGATTTAAGTTCTTCTAAACTTTTTTAAGAAAGTGATAATCCATGACTGCAGTTCCAATTTCTATTAACTTTAAGCGTTCACACCATTTTAATCCCAACAGAGACTACTGAGTCATCAGAATACCCACTCTCTTTTTTTCTTTTGGCAGAATATGTTTCATCAGAATTCTTTTTAACATACACTGATTTTCGTGTCACTTTGTTCTAATATCTTTTTAAGTTTTTGGCTACCTTCTACAGTGATTCTTTAACTGCTAATAAAAATTGGAACCAAACTCAATCCTTAACTTTTGTATTGTTTACGTAGCTGTGTGATACTATAAAATTGGCTGTTGAAACTGAGTTGCCGTTTCACTCGTCTCCAACATACCTTCTTCTTTGGGAATGTTAGGTTGATCAATCAGGACCTGCTGGAGAGCATCTAAATCACTAGCACTGCGATAAAAAAATTGATCCAGCAGTTACAATAATGCATACAGAATATATCAAGCATTACAAAAATGAAAGAAATAAAAAAATCAAATAAACAAAGTAAACTGGAAAAGTTGCATATGATTTCACCATGATGGCAGTTGGTTAACATCAATGCAAGACAGGGTTTGGATGGGGCAGGTACTACCCCCATAAAAGAAATGTCCAACATTAGTATTGGCCCTATTGGGTGTGTGGATTCAGATGGGGGACCGGAAAACACACGTATGCTCCTCAAACTTAAACCCACACTTAACTACTGAAATTTCAGCTTTTACCAATGGTAGAATTAGTGCCACCTATTATTCTAATTTTCAGAAACATTTGATCCATATAATATACAGGTGCATTTTCCAAATCAGGACATGACCGGTTAACAGAATTTTCAGGAATCAACATCAATGATACGATGCCAAATTTTACCATATTAAGCCGGGAGCCTGGATTATCAAGGAAGACTCAAACAAGTCATAAAGCCGCAAGAAATTCTATTTTTGTTCACATCAAAAGTTCTAAGTGCTACATTTTCATGTTATCGCTTTTTCTTTTTTTTTTTTTGGGAAAGTCGTTTTCATGATATCTCATTAGCATTTAATGGATATGTGCTAATGTCAACTAGATTATTAACACCTCTAATATGAGTTACTAGACAAAACAATAATTAGACAAATTTATAGGTGTAGGAAAATACCCAACGCTTGGCTTACCTTGGTTTCAAAGTAAGTGTGGCAAGCGCAGAAACCACTGAGGATTTGAGAAGATACCTGAGAAACTAGATTGAATCACTAAAACTCAAAAAGACATTAAATAATCCTGAAGATACATCAGTACCAAGAGTTGAACAATATGAGTACAAACAAATATAATGACCAGGTGAAACTTCATAAGAAACTTAAATGCTCTCGTCTGCAGATAACAAATTACCAAAAACTAACAATTTACTGCAATTGTTCTCAAAGAAAAGAGCAGCAAGAATTAGAGCATGTGAAATTGAAAATAATCCAGGACATGACATTTAAAAGGAAGTGACCCGGGGATTGATTAATGCCAAAGGGTGAATCGAACCCAAAGAAAGAAAAGAACTAATTTCAAAGAGAGGGGAAGTACACAATCTCTTGCCAATCCGGCAACAGCTAATATTGAAAGCTCAGCCATTATAATCTCCTTAATGGCAGTCTAAAAAAGCTAAATATAAAAATGAGTAGATTTCTTAGAATCCATACTCCGATTGGTGCATCTCATGAAGAAGCCGAAGCCCTTCCAAGCAATCCGCAAGACTTGGTTTTATGCCAATTCGTTGCTGTAGTTGCTTCACTGTGGGCTGAACAGACCCCCCTTTAACTAGCTGTCTACCATCACGAAGAGTCTTTCCAATTGACAAAACAACACCATTAAATTCCTCCCTGACCACAATCAACAGAAAAGTCAATCAGACCTGAAATTACTTGATTGCAGAAGACTCTTAAGATATCAAAGGAGAGAAACAATCCCAGTGCAAACATTAAACAATACCCCCCAAAACAAAATAGGAGATGCGACATAGAATGTCTCAAATGAACTGAACAGTAAGAAGTGAAAAGAGTACAAATGAAAGAACTGCAAACCACACTACTGCCATAATGTTTCAACTTTCAGAAATGCTATATAGCCATTAGCAAACCAGTCATTCCAGAACTCTGTTCCAACCTCATGTGTCATAAGGTCCTTTGAATAAGTGACAAATAACTAACCAATGGCATGAATGACACATCAGGTTGGAGCTGAACTTGGGAACTAACAGCTGACTCTATAGCACTACTCTTTTGGATCTTCCAGCACCAAGAAATAAGCACAAATAGCTGAGCTGTCCCCAGGTTATTTTCTTTTTCCCAACAATTTTTCACCAATTAAAAGGAGCTAGGGAGGGGATAAAACTTACAAAGTCTTATTCATTGAAAGCATAATACTTTGCAAAGATTCCATCTGTTTTGCAAAGATGGCGGCTCCAATGCCACTAATACTTTTCAAGGATCCGTGATTCTTGGGATCTTGTATCACCTGATCAAAGAAAACTGTCAATCTTAATACATCCCATAAAGGACAATAAAGTAAGAGCCTCAAATATATATATACACACACACACATATAGGTGTAAAAGTGGAAGGACCTGCAACCTCTTTATTATGGAAGAAGCGTTTCTAATCTGTGAAATCAATCTAGACTGGAGCTCATCCCATCGATTCATATCATCTCTCACCATTTTGAATTTTTGCTGATATTTCTTTACCATTGCCTCCATCGCTGACCTACCAAATTAATTCTTCAAAATAAGTAAAAAATAAAATAGAAAATTATAGCTTTTCCCCAGTAAAAGAGATTTGAACCAACCCAGGACTCTCTCTCTCTCTCTCTCTCTCTTCTCTGTTTGTTGATAAGAACCTGAATCGGGACTAATACACTCTGCTTCCCAGCCAAGGGCAAAGACATTCTGAAAAGATTAATATACACCTCGAGGGAGGTTTTCCTAGACCATAATTTGTTACATGTGTATTACCTGTATTAAGGAAATTGAGACATGCATGGTTCCTACACAGGCCTAAAAAGGAAAAGAAGTAAAAAAGTGGATAGCTTTCTCAATCCACATCCAATTGACTTGCATGTTTTGCTTTTCAATGTACTTCCTCCGTCCAAAAATAAGTGTCCCCTATTAAATATACACAGATTTTAAGAAAGTGTTTGACTTTATAATATTTTCCTTTAATGCCCCTCACTTTATCACTAGTGGTGTCTAATCAATGGCGTTCACTTACTTTTCTATCTCACAAACAAGAAGAACACAATAGACAATTGATTTGAAAAACTTTCCAAAAAAGGAAAGGGGAATTATTTTGGGACGTCCCAAAAAGGAATAGCGACACTTATTTTGGGACGGAGGGAGTATCAAATAGCAGCTTTCACTAGACACATAAACACATTCAAACTTGGGATCATACTTTGCCAAAATTTTCTTAGGACAATACACATTTAGAATTGATAGATTTCCCTGCACATTCGAATCAATTCACATGATGTGCCTAAGCATGGAGCTATATTTTAATTTAATTTCCTGTGAGGAATACAGCTACGCAAAGCCAGTACCTCTCCAGTATGGTATAGCAATATACATTTATATGCTTAATCACCTTGTCATCACCATAATTGGGTCGATTCAGGCAAAACAAGCGCAATGACACCAAAACAAACCCATGAGTTATCAAGCACTTTTAGCCACTTTCAAACACGTCTATATTAATTCTCAGCATGAGAATGGCCATGGTTCTCTGTTGAGCTGCTCCATATCTACAAGCCATACTTACCTAATGTGGGATCATGTGATTCATGTCTGAATCTTAACTGCAACGCTAGCAACCCCCTTAAGTCTTTTACATTCTTTTCCAGAAGAGAGAGATGGGAAGCGATGTGATCTGGGTCCATCACTCAACTTTGAGATTAGTGTAAATGATGTAAAGTTAGGTTTTGTTGAACCTAACTTTATTCCATTACCGCGAAAAATCAAACTACAAACTTGCCAAGATATAACCTGAATATATTCCATCACCACGAAAAAATCAAACTACAAACTTGCCACTAATAAACAGAAAGAAAATATATAAAAGAAACTAATGGTTGCTTAATTGAGACATTTTGTCAAACACGTGAAATACAACAAAAATGAGGTTGCAATTCATACCATGAAAGATAATCAGACATCAAGATGTTATGAAAAAGTAAACTAACAGCAAGAATTATAAGCTTAAAGAGAATAATAAAACCACAAAGACTAAAAATTTGCTTACAGTCGCGGGTGACTTGGAGCTTTGAACAACAGAAAGAAAGAGCGCGTTTGCAGTGTTGGTGCTTTTATAGTGCCTCCGCTGAGTTTGGATACTGAAGACAAATCCAAACTACAAGGGGGTAATTGTTATTTGTTTAAATAAAAAGGGTTCAAATTAAAATTAATCCTATGTTATTGTATTTATTGGCCAAAATATAAAAAAAAAAACCAAAGCATCCACCAAATCCCACTTTGCACCCTAATTTGAAATTTGCGTCTAAGTCACATTCCACGTTCCAATTTATCCCAGTTTGCCCCCTACCCCCAACGGTCGAGACAATGTTGACGTTAAGTAGCCACGTGCGAGTCACGCGAGGGCAAATTTGGTCATTTTCAATACGGAGTTAAACTTAGGACTAAATAGTCAACAGCCACTTTAATAACCAGGAGGAGCAGCAGCAGCAGCATGTGTGGATGATGATGGACCCCCTCTCTTTGTTGCCAGGCGAAGTCGATGTCGATTTCCACATATTTCTCTCTCTTCTCCAAGTGCGGCTGATCCTCAACTTGCATCAACAGCAACGTGAACGATATGTTCAGAAACAGCCCCAATTTCGGCGCCGCTTCGTATTCCGACACCGTCGACAGAGCGGTGGCGGCGGCGATGGTGATGGAAAGTGTGGGGAAAGCGAAGGGATCGACGTGGTGGAGGAGCCAATCGATGGTCTGTCCCTCGGACCGGTGGCCGAGTTCACAAGTGAGTTGGAAAATGCAGGCGACACATAGGGTCAAGAGCCTAACACGGCGGCCTCGTCCGTTTACCTTAGGATGCCGATCCTTCTTCCTAGACGAAGATAACGAGGTAGGGCGAGTGGAGACAAGGGCTTGGGATGATCCGAGTTGACTCGGGATGAGTAGATGGTCTCCTCAATCTGGGCTACAATCACTTATTCTACCCTAGATCTACACCAATTGAGTTCGATAAGAAAACAAATCGAACTTCAAAAATTCTACAAAACTAAATCAAAGAGTCACAACAATTATATTTTTTTTCCGTCATGAAGTCAGGCGATCTCGTTATCTACAATCTATTTTCGTCATCTACAGTCGAGTCCGACCAGCTATAGGCAAGTTGAGTAATAAAGTTTGTCAAAGCAATTACAATATTAGATACGATCTTGTTTGTGGATGAATGATAAATGCTTTGGAAGGCTTAAAAGTGACTCTATATAGGATGTTATTAGAGAAAGAAGCAGGTTGGCATGCGCAGGAATCAAGGTTTACAGAGATAAAGCCATAGAGGCAGGGGTGAAGAAGATGTATTGAATCCAGTAATCCACACTGAGACAGGCTTGAGGTTTTCTAATCTAGTGTTAAAGTTTCCATGTTGGAAATGACCAAATTAGCCCTCGCGTGACTCGCACGTAGCTACTTAACGTCAACATTGCCACGGCCGTTAGGGGTAGGGTGCAAACTGGGACAAATTGGAATGTGGAGTGTGACTTAGACGCAAATTTCAAATTAGGTTGCAAAGTGGGATTTGGTGGATACTTTGGGGGTTTATATTTTGGCCTAATTTATTCCGTAGAGAATTGCTATTCACACCCCCATTTTTACTAACTACACCCATTTTCTAAATATACCCCCCTAAATTGTAAACTTTTCTAAATACTAAGTATACCTCCCTAATTTTTCATTTTACCGCATTTTCACACCCCCCCCTTACAGCTGGAATCCTGCTGTGGGTGTTTCATCCCCTACACAGCCTCCTAGTGTTCCTGGTTCCCAACACCCCCAGCTTGCCTACCGTCTAGAGGTGGAAATGGGCTGAGCCGGGCCGGCCCAACCCTAACCCATCGAGCCTAGCCTTGAAATCAGGCCGCCCAAACTTGCATCGTGCCTCTAAAATAAAAGCCCAACCTCTATTAATATCGGGCTGGCCCGCGGGTCGACGCATTGTTTTGGGCTAATTTACACTAACTTTAACATTTTTGTTAGCCCGCATGCAAGCCCATCGAGTCGAGCCTTAAAACCGGGCCAGGCCGAGCCAAGCCAGCCCAAATTTGTATCAGACCTCCAAAACTAAAGCCCAGCCCGTCCTAAAGTCGGGTTGGCTGGGCAGCCCATTATGCCGGGCCAATTTTGCCGGCTCTACTACCATCAAGCCCATCACCAGCAGCAAGAGCAACTTCATGTATTCTGAGCTAACCAAATGCAAGAAATTGAACAGACCACCGACTTCAAGAACCACAACCTTCCCCTTGCTCAGATCAAGAAAATTATGAAATCTGATGAAGATGTCAGAATGGTTTCTATTGAGGATCCGGTAATATTAGTAAAGGCATGTGATATGATAATCTTGGAACTGACATTGCGTTCTTAGATCCACACTGAAAAGAACAAACGGAGAAAGCAGGGGAGTGTAATGGTGTTCGGTCAGTAATAATAGAACACACTTAGTGGTCATTTGGTAGCTAGACAAAGATAAACATTATTATTAATACTGGTACTATTAGTGCCCTCACTATTATGCACCAGGATTAATAATCCTATTTCCAGTAATAACATGATGTTTGATAGCACCAGGATTAGAGCATCTAATCCTGTTCTTAATCTAATTTGACATTTGGTAGCAATATGATATAACTCAGTATTATTATTTTTTTCCAACAATAACCCTAAGGTACAATCATTTAACTTATCCATAAATTGAATATTTTTTCAAGAAAGAAGGTTCTTAGAAGTATAACTTGAAAAGGTAGGAATCACTAGGGGGATCCACGAGATAGAAACTAGAATGAAGATGCTTCAAGCTTAGCGAATCGTTAGCGAGGCTTGCATGTAAGAAACTAAGGGGATACACAAGCTTCGTCAAGTGCCCAACTCATTCCAAACAGTTTTTCGCCAACAAATCTACACAACCGTTAGCTTTCCGAAACATCTGAACAACTCTGCAAGTCCAATCTCTACTTAACAACTCTTGAATTTTTTCGATTGCCATCAAATCCACATCATGAACATTATTTGCATGAATAGCCTTACAGCCTCCACTGAGTCAGACTCCAAGAGAACCCTTTGATGTCTATCTGCACAAACCAACCTTCCCCATATATCCCATAGTTCAGCTCTTCGGATTGGCGCAACCCCTAAGTAAAGCTGGAACCCAGAAATCCATTGACCCATATGATTTTGAATCAAGCCCCCACGGGCAGCCGAGTTCTTAGAAGCACCATCTACATTCACTTTTATCCAACCAACGGATGGCGAAGACCATCGAACGACAACGCAGTAGTGCCCATTAACACGTCTCCCCCTTTGGAATGCCTGGGAGAACTCCTTACCTTTCTTAAGAATGGTGCCAACTTAGAAAGCTAACAGAAGGGTGGCCTGGTGATGCACAACCCTATTTCGCCAAAACCAAATACAGTTTATTGCCTTGGAGAAAATCATAGACCAAGGAGCCCAAGTGATGTTTAAGAAGTTTTTACTCCTCACATTTCGGTCCAACCAATCTAGCAGACTTGTTGAAAAAAAGCTGTTAATGAGATGCGGCTTCACTAAACCCTTCCAAATGGGCTGGACATGCAAGCAATCGCGAATAACATGGATTGTAAATTCGACTGCCGAACTGCACCGTGGGCATTGTCTGTCCATATCTAAGCTCCAACTTAATTTAAATCTATTAGTGAGCAAGCAATCATGACGAGACAGCCTACAAAGTAAAAATTTTAAGTCACGAGAAAGATGTTTTTTTAAACATACTACTGATAAAAAGAGATTCCATCTGAAACTACACAAAATAACATATTTGCAACCCTCTGTGCATACATCCAATGCATGAATTAGTTAAAATCAGTGAATTTAAAGGTAATGCTACAATATGCAAGTTAGTTGCCATGTTACATCTATATATGTGTCACAAGAAGTACAAGCGCAATGTTCACAGCATTTAGCACGTTTCTTTCTTTTTACAACATATAAATGTCAAGGTAAGAATGGGCTACACAAGTCTCTCACATTGTTAATTATTTTAACAATGTTTCCAAAGAAAGAAAAGGTTATGTTTCTAGAATAATTTTGCTGAACCCTCCATTGATCAAATTAGAAGCTGTAATTTTTTGCCCAAGTATAACTGAGCAGATATCTCTATGTAGTACCTAATCTTTGTTTTAAATGAATTTCAAACATTCTCTTATAAAAATTGATATGATATACTGGTAAACATATTTATCCTTGACAGATATTGAGTATTGCAAGAGATATTCCATTTCATCCAAATTTTAACTCTAAAAAGTAGAATGACTCATAAAAAATGATCATTTTATTTAGTGCCAATCAAGATACATCAAACATATGACAAAAGGAGTGTTGAATATCTCTAGCATTGTCCTTCTTTTTCAGGAGTTGCATTAGCGAGAGCTTCACTCTTTTAGTCTTTTATGCCATATGCTAAGTTCTCTGAATGGCATGAAAAAATGTTTTTCCATTATTCACTTTTTGCTGTACTTCTAAAAACTTAAGTTGCAAAGATATTAAATTAGCTTTTCCCTATAAAATAACAGTTCAAGCCATATTCTTAAGTTGATCTCAAACTTCTGAATAGGGCAATTGTTTTGAATGACAAGAACTGGCCAAGCAATCCGAAACAGACCCAAACTTAACAATAACAAAAAAGGGGAAACTATAGGTTGATTCAAAATTTCCAATTAAACAACCCCATACATCAATCGAGTCCTTAAATCTTACACTTAGCCAAAAGCATTCCTGGTATCACATCTCTATGATCCAGAGTCTATGCTTGATGATATGAACCCTAATCCGAGAACCCCGAATGGTATGAGATGTATTGAAATAACATAGTAAAAGAAGAAGAAGAAGAACAGAAAGGATGAAATCACTAATCCGAGAACCCCGAATGGTATGAGATTTATTGAATAACATAGTAAAAGAAGAAGAAGAAGAGAGAGAAAGGATGAAATCACTAACCCGATTGAGATTCCCACCAACGACCGTAGAGTCGCAGTCGCCGGTCGCGAGAGAGAACGATGTATGAAGAAGGATTGCCCTGGTTGTTTGCCTAGTCGACTATACATACGAGGGTATTTTGGTATTAAAAAAAAATATTAGCTTTTCCACTATTAGTCCCGTAACAAATTTTTTTAAAATTTCAGTTCCGTAAGTATCAAAAAGTCACGGGGTTAGTTCTTTTGATATATGTCGTTAGTAAAATTTCGTTAAGTGACCCATATGCCTCCCACGTACATTTAAGTAAGGGTAAAATTAAAATTTCATTTATTATCTTCTTCCCTAATTCTTTAAACCCTAATCCCAAAACACACACATACACTAGCACCTCTTTAACCCAGTTCACTCATTCAACGAAATTCTCACCCATTCTCAAAATTCATTATTCATATCATTAACTTCTGTTCATAGCACTTCCTTAACCTAGTTCATTGAAATCAATTTGAATCTTACCGGAACTTAATCACACCAAACCAATAAAATCCAATTGATTCTAGGTTTAAAATTCATCATTTGTAAGCTAAATGTCCACATCGAGATACCCAGATCTGTGATTGAGTTTAAATCCATGCCACAGATCTGAGATTATCGTCGAAATCACACCAAACCAATAAAATAAAATGCCACAAATCTGAGTTTAAATCACACCAAACCAATAAAATCCAAGTGATTTATTATCGTCGGAATCTTAGAAACACCTGGAAATCAAGCAAGGGATCTTGAAAGTGGCGAAGACGGGATCTTGAAGCCGCCATTGCTCATTCCAACTAAGTTCACGTACGCTTTCTCTCTCCTACGGAGAAAGATCTCTTCCCGCACACAATCGCAGACGGGATCTTGAAGCTGTCATTGCTCACTCAACATGTCCGATGAAGAACCCATCTTTCAATTGAAGTTGAACCCATTAAAATCTAACTTGGGGGTGCTCTGATTCGGCAGAGGTCTGACATCACTACCGACCCGGATGTCGAAATTCTGGCGAGTCTCCGGGTACTTGGAGTATGAGCTGCTCCAGATTGAGTCGTTGAGGGAGAGTTCTAATTGGTGATGTTGTGCTTTAGGGTTTGTGCCTTTCTGATTTTGTAGCTCATTTTGGTTCTAGGTTCTTGAATTTGTCCTGAGTTTGTAGCTCATTTTGGACAAACTTTTGTTGTTCATGCGTTAAGATCAGTAACTGTGACGGGTTCTCTGTCAAGAAATTATTGGGATTTTTTATATTATATGTGAATTTAAAAAATTATTGGGGTTTGAAGAACAAGTGTGTGTGTGCGCGCGTTTTGGGATTAAGGTTTGAAGAATTGGGGAAGAAGTAGGGATGGCAATTTCGAGCTGAACCGTGGATATTCAAACTGAACTGAACCGAAGTTGACGGTTATTAATTGGTTTGACTGGATATGGGGTGGGTAATGGGGATAACCGAAATGAAAAATTGGGGAACGGTTTGGTTTTGGTATTAGCAGTACCCGCCCAATTACCCAAACCGTTACCTGAACCGCTTATTTAGTACTAATATAATTTTACCCGTATTTTCATACAAGTATTTACCATATAATTTAGGTATATATATGTTAGATTTAAAATACTAAAATTCAAACATCTTTCTCAATTATGTGAATCTGCCGCTCAGTATGCTTAGTCGTTCACTCATCTTCATCACTTAATTATTTATTATTTGATGAATTTGTGGCGTGCACAGCTATTTAATTTGGCTTTTTAGCTTTTACAAACATAATTATGATATAGTTTTAATTATAATTATTATCCTTCATCAAGTCTTATGAACTTGATTAAATAATAAGTTATTTAAAAGTTCTTTTTGAGTATTTTTTCTAATCATTAAATTGTTTTAAGCTAAATTGTTAGTTTGACGAATTACTCGTAGATATTCTCCGATTAATCATTACCCATGGGGGATGAATATGGGGGGACAAATTGATTACCCAGTGAAAAATGGGGTGGATATGGGGCATAAAATTATATTGGAGAATGGGGGTGGTATGATGCATAACCGCCCCCGAACTGCCCCATTGTCATCCCTAGGAAGAAGATAATAAGTGAAATTCTAATTTTACCCTAACTTAAATGCACGTGGGAGGCACATGGGTCAATTAACAGAATTTTATTAATGACATACATCAAAAGGACTAGTCGCGTGACTTTTTGGTACTCACAAGACTGAAATTTGAAAAAAATTCATTAAGGAACTAATCGTAGAAAAGTTAATAGTCAAAGGATTAATGGTGTAATTAACCCTAAAAAAATAATGTCTACGGTCTATAATAATACCAACCCCGGATAACTAGGTAAAAAGCTGTTTATCCAGACTACTCTTCTTATTAAAAAGGACGCTTAAAAGTGTACCAAACAGCCATATTAATTATTACTAGGTCTTTGTGCCCGTGCCTACGGCACGGTGTCAGAGACCGGATCAATGTATGCTTGAGTCAATGTATGCTCGAGGTTAATGTATGCATGAGTTTTGTAGGAGGTGAATAACACTAAACGACAAAAAAATATATATATTAATTAATTATAATTCATTTAATGTGCCGATGAATGTGTATGAAACACATCTACAATGCTTTCTAGTACCAAGGTTATGCAAGGAAAAAGCTTAGACTGTTCATCACATGTGGTTAAGAAAAACGCATCCAACCAACAATTAATAGGTAAACTTAGAACATAGGTAATGTATGCCTCCGAAAAGGAATGCACTCATAAAATCTAACTTTTAAGCCTCTTACTTGGAATGCATTGGCCAAACTGAGCAGCAAAAAACTGATCTTGAGTTGAGTTTAAGATATAACGCCTGCATTAGGGGAAAAAAAAATGAATCTTGTAACCAACCCAAAGTAAAGGTTATGATTCTTACGCAAGCAAACTGTTTGCAAGAGTTTAAAGTTTTATTTTTCCAATCAAAATCTTTATTTTTTGGGAATCACTCAAACAATCAAACAATCTCTAATATCTAAAGAACCAAAAAAGTGAGGAAAGTGGGGGATATGAACCTATCATCTTTTTGGTCAAATTCTTTCTTTATTTTTTTCCTCGACTGAGAGGTTCGTTCCATTTGACCTCGACTGAGAGGTTTGTTTGATTTGACCTCGACTGAGAGGTGCATTTCGTTTGACCTCAACTGAAAGGTGCTTGTTTTGACCTCGACTGAGAGGTTGTTCGATTTGTACTCGACTGAGAGGTTCGTTTGATTTGACCTTGATTGAGAGGTGCATTTGATTCGACCTCGACTTGGAGGTGCATTTGATTTGACCTCGACCTGGAGGTGCCTTTAACTTGACCTCGACTTGGAGGTGCATTTGATTTTACCTCGAATTGGAGGTGCCTTTAAATCGACCTTGACCTGGAGGTGCATTTGATTTGATCTCGACTTGGAGGTGCATTTAATTTGACCTTGACTTAGAGGTTCTTTTGTGCCCATGCCTATGATACGGTGTCAGAGATCGGATCAATGTATGCTTGAGTCAATGTATGCTCGAGGTTAATGTATGCATGAGTTTTGTAAGAGGTGAATAACACTAAACGATAAAAAAAAATATTAATTAATTATAATTCATTTATTTCGTCAAAAAAAATATATTGAAATAAAAAAATGGAGAGAGAGATTTTCAATTGCCACTGATAGTTGTATACGACGTTTGTTTATATGCATTTATCACCTACTAAGAATCATACAAATAGAGTTATAACTAAGAACTATACATTCATTTGAAGTGAATCATCCAATCACAGAAGTATCAAAACAGTCATCCTCTAATATGAAGGTGATTAAATATTAGAACATTGTGTGAAAAATTACTTGATTTGGGAAAAATGAACCCGACTGCCAGTAATCCAAACCTGCACACACGAAATTGAGACTTTCGGCCCTTCTGTTTGAACCGATTAAAATCAAAATCAAATCACTTGCGAGTTGCAATCCACAACAGAGGAGAGAAGGACGAAAATTTATCCATAACAGAGGAGAGAAGGATGGAAAAGAGACCGCACCCAAAAAAAAATTTATTAGTAAGAGGTTAAAAGATATATTGCAGTCTCCACATAGCATGCAGGCACTGTAAATGCAAATTGGGTGTGAGGATACGCACCTATGACTCAAGATAAATCCAAATTAAAAGGAGCAACGACTCTGCCTTTTCTTTGAAGAGAGAGTCCCTCTTTTCTACAAATCCAAACCCTACATAGAGTGAAAAAAAAATTTGGGAAAAGGAGCAACTTGAAAGAAATTCATCAAAATTAAAATTTGCGCAATGGACACAATCAAAGTAGGGGCGAGGGAGGAAGTTTTAGGACCATGTCAAACAGACCATGAACCTTGATATTGACTTTAAAATTGCTACACCCCCACCACCCCCTCACCAAAAAATAAATAAATATAAATGAGGTCAAATAACAAGGAAAAGGTTTCCAACATGACCTATATAAAATCTCCAAGAGCAAATTCTAACATTTTTTTGGACTCAAGTTTGCAATTGACAACCTCCAGAGCTTTGATTAAAATTCTAATTTTTACTTTTCATTTAACACACTCCCACCCCCACCACCCCCCCTCCCCCAAAAAAATAAATAAAATAAAAATTAGTAGAGGGTGAAAGATATATTGCGGTCTCCACATTGCAGGCTGTAAATGCACTAAAAAAATCAGTATGTTTCTATATCTATAAAATGTATCCACAGAATACTTAATGGCCTACATAAAATCCCAAACATAACCATAACTAACCAAATTCAACTTATTTTGGACTCAAATTCTAATTTTCACTTTTCATTAACACCCAACACCCCCCCCCCCCAAAGTAAAGGTTATCATTCTTACGTAGGAAAACTGTTTGCAAGAGTTTAAAGTTTTCATTCTCCAATCAAAATTTTTATTTTAGGAATCACTCAAACAATGAGACAATCTCTAAAGATATGCTCCGTCAATTTTTCTATATGTCACTAAGAAATTTTTTTTTTACACTATGCCATCATACTATGCCGATGAATGTGTATGAAACACATCTACAATGCTTTCTAGTACCAAGGTTATGCAAGGAGAAAGCTTAGACTGTTCATCACATGTGGTTAAGAATAACGCATCCAACCAACAATTAATAGGTAAACTTAGAACATAGGTAATGTATGCCTCCGAAAAGGAATGCACTCATAAAATCTAACTTTTAAGCCTCTTACTTTTTCCCCCTGATTGGCATTGACCAAACTGAGCAGCAAAAAACTGATCTTGAGTGGAGTTTAAGATATAACCTGCATTGGGGAAAAAAAATGATTCTTGTAACCAACCCCAAAGTAAAGGTTATGATTCTTACGCAAGCAAACTGTTTGCAAGAGTTTAAAGTTTTATTTTTCCAATCAAAATCTTTATTTTTTGGGAATCACTCAAACAATCAAACAATCTCTAATATCTAAAGAACCAAAAAGGTGAGGAAAGTGGGGGATATGAACCTATCATCTTTTTGGTCAAATTCTTTCTTTATTTTTTTCCTTTCTATGAACACACAACTGTATTTGTTTTCTATGAATACAAAACAGTATTTGTTTTCTATGAATACAAAACAGTATTTGTTTAATGTCCAAGGCGGTGTCAATTGCTAATAGGAAGTACATACCTCCAGTACCTCCAAACTTCTGTGAGGTAAGATAAGATCTCGCAAGCAAATTTTTTAATTGCATCAACTGAGATTGCTGCCTCAAGGCCTATTGAAGAGGTTCAGAGAATACAACAACTCAGAGAACAGAAACAAAAAAAATAATCAAAATAAATACCAACATACATACCCAAAATAAAAAGGAATAAGATAACCAATTGAGCAATTAACAAAGGTCACATGATGCACTGACCAACCAATCTTCTAGGAAACCATACAAATCCCTCTTTTCTTGATGATAGGATTGAAATTTATCAAATAACCGTTTATACAATATACATTCAATCCAAACAGAATAAAATAAAATAAGTCATTTGTAGTCAGTCCTCATTAAAATTAATTGTTTTCTGGTTGATTGGCTCCCATACTAAAGCTGTTTTAGATGTTGCAAACTTAATATACAATAACATACACCGATGCTTTACATAAGCATCAACAAAAGACCAATGCAATTCGTCTAGAGAGTTTTATTATTCCACTTTACACTTGGGATCATAATCAATTTCAACTCTATAGAACCAACAATATCCGCATCCTACACCATTGAAAAAGATAACTCGAAATTTCATTAAACATAAAAGTTTAGTTTCAAAATGTGAACTACTCCCTCCGCTCCACTCAAACTGCTGATGTCTCAAAAGTCCAATATTTGAGAGGTACATAAGTACCCACATAAGTAACCATTATAACAAAAATGTTTCTTGTATCCAACTCGTTGCATTTCATATATGAGGTGGAAAGTAAGAGAACATTATGGGAATTAGAAGCTTAATTCTCGAAATGAGACTCTTTCCGGTGGAAAAATCCCAAAAATGAATCCAAGAGTTTTTTTAAGTAGAACGAATGGAGTATCTTCTTAGAACTCAAAAAGGGAAATGATCTTGTTGATACAGCATAACCTAAATATCTAAAGAACCAAAAAAGTGAGGAAAGTGGGGGATATGAACCTATCATCTTTTCGGTCAAATTCTTTCTTTATTTTTTTCTTTCTATGAATACAAAACAATATTTGCTTTCTATGAATACAAAACAGTATTTGCTTGTTAGATCTATTTTTTGACAATTGTTGTAGAGGCTCTCAAATGAATTACATCTTCTCATTGCTAATCAATCTTTCCATGATGTCAAGTGTCCTACAGCCGAGCTTTCTATTTCATATAACTTAGACCCAAGAGTATAGACATTTTTTATCCTCGTTAGTGTCCTAAAGACAAACTTTATAGCAGTCCTCGACAGATAGAGGAGAAGTCTGCTGCTGATCAATGTTATGTATCCTATCAGACTATATGAATGTATAGTTTAAATTGGCCCCTGAACAAAATTCGAACCCGTTTGATACTACAATTATATATTAAACATTGTAGCCAAAATGAACGTTAAAAACAAAAGATGGAAGAAGTAAGTTCCCAGATAATACAATTTAAACCTTGCAACTTCTAATAAAAAAATGCCCAATAAGCAAATTTAAAGTCTTAGATTCATAAACCAAATGTAAATAGAACCCACCAATGTAGATAGACAGATATGCATATAAATCGAGGAAAAGTATATTAAGAAAACTTTACCAGAAAATCCCAACCCTATTTCTGTATATTTCTCCACCAGAAAATCCCAACCCTCGATCTTTAACTGATGGGGGTTGAAGTTGTTAGCCTACTTGGATGTTAGGAGTTGAGTGTGTGATTCATGGGCTTTTTCACAAAATCCTCCCATTTGTCTGCAGCAAAAATAAAGCTAAGAAAACAACTAACCTGTTGCAGATTTCAATACACAAACCGTATTCTTTCTATAAAAAAGTAAATGTAAATTACTGAAAAATAAAATAAAAGCTTGGCAGATTAATTGACCAAATAGATGCAAAAGCTTAGCAGATGAAAATTTGAGAAAACTTACATCTTCGAAGGAAGATTCACGGCCCTCAAACTTGATTTTGCTTAAAGATATTGGGCTGTCTTTCTAAAGAATTGCCCTAAAATTCAACCACCCATCACACAAAATTGAAGCTTTCAATTAAATGCAAAACATAAAGAAACTGAATCAATTGAAGAGGGAAGACAAACCTGCCGCATGAAATTGCTTCAATGGGAGAGGGAAGAAAGAGAATCAATTGTTTTCATCATCCCTTCTGCAACTCCATTGCACTACTCTGTTTGGGGCTTGCGAGTTTCAATCCATGACAGAAATCGAGGATTTACCGATTGGGTGACAGCAAACGTGGATATAGAGAGAAAGTGCTTGAGAGAGAGTGGAGCAAAACTGGATAGAGATAGCAACCGCTGTTAGCACATGTGAATCTGGGATTTGATCTTGGCCGTAGAAATTTGGTAACTCAGTAAATTTGGGCCAGTAGTTAACCTCAGTCAATTACACACGTATGAACTGAGTGCTATTGTAATATAGAGAGAATCAATTGTTTTCATCATCCCTTCTGCAACTCCATTGCACTACTCTGTTTGGGGCTTGCGAGTTGCAATCCATGACAAAAATCGAGGATTTAACGATTGGGTGACAGCAAACGTGGAGATAGAGAAAGTGCTTGAGAGAGAGCGGAGCAAAACTGGATAGAGATAGCAACTGCTGTTCGCACATGTGAATCTGGGATTTGATCTTGGCCGTAGAAATTTGATAACTCAGTAAATCTGGGTCAGTAGTTAGCATCAGTCAATACCGGAGCGCTATTTAGCATCAGTCAATACCGGAGTGCTATTGTAATATAGATTAGTCTTATCATGCTACCAAACGATCCATTAGATTTGAAATTTAGAAGGGTAAATATGTTAATTTTATAATGGAATTTTTGTAATAATCTAGTGTGCTTGGGGGGGGGGGGGGTGGTTTTGTGTGTGAATAGCGATTACCTATTCCTTGTTGGTCCAACACAATTGTGGGATCGATTTTGATTTTGCACCATGGAAGGAGGAGGAGGAGCAGTAAATCGAAGCTCTGCAACTGTAACAGGATCGACAGCTGAAAAAGAAGAAGAAAACAATAACGTGTTGAGATTTCTTGATTCGGTCGACAGCTATCTAATCCTAATTGATTCCTTATCTTCAACCCTTCGTCAGGTAAATGTTTATGTTTTTTACATCAACCCAGTTCATTTTTTTTTCATGCTTATAGTCAAATCATGTAAGTTGAATCTTACCCTTTTTTTTATTTATTATTCTTATCGTGCATCTTGAAATTTTTGCTTATTGTTGGATCATACGAGATGGCTCATTCTTTTTTCTCTCTCTCTCTCTCTCTCTCTCTCTCTCTCTCTCTCTCTCTCTCTTGTCAAGAGGTGTTGATGGGATTAGGAAGATGAATACCCGGAGCTTCAGAAGTGAGTGATTTAGAAGGATAAAGGAATGGTCCCCCCCCCACCCCACCCCACCCCACACCACACCACTAAGGCGTAGGGATAGGCTCGCATAGCCGATCAATGATCATTTTATTTTTGAGTAGCAATGTACTACTTCAATGCCAAGTATAGTTAATAAATCCAAGGTCCTTCAATGGAAGGTTGAATCTAATTTCTGGACAAATCCATCCAGAGCACCATAAGAACTTCCCGTTAATATAATATCATCAAGATATGAGTGAAGGAATGGTACCAAAGTCATTTTGATGGATGTAAAGGCTGGTCAGTCAACCCAAGCTTCCGTATTTATCTAAGCCTATACAATGCTTTCTATAATAGGTAGACATAATAGGTAGACATAATATTGACGAGAGTGATCTAGGAGCCCTAGAGGTTGATCCATGATACTCAGCACAACCAACAATGAACAAAAGGGTCCATAGGTTGTTGAATATTATATTTGTTTGCTTAGCCAATGCTTAAAAAAGCCATAATTGTTGCGATCTTTATGATAGGAAAAAAGGTTTTGGAGAAATCAAGTCTACAAGTTGGGAATTTAGCTTTTCCATTGTTTCATTTGGCATTTAATTTGACATGATGAACTTACTTCTACCCGAGAATGCATCTCCGGTTGTCTCAGAATAAGTTCCCATGGTGTTGTTGTTATAGAGAGTTTGTTGAAGCCAATCATGAGGCATCCATGCAGATTTGATGGACTGTGACTATGTAGGAATTAGATCTTCTGCGTGTAAGATTTTGGGCTTTTCACGAAAATGATTTTTGGTCTTCTTGATGTGGTTTAATTTATGAATTATCATTGATGTAGAACGGGATACAAAAATGCTGAAAATTGAAGAAAAAATAAGAGAGGGAAAGAAAGGGGGAGGACCTACTCTGGCAAGGGATCGGGAGAGGCACACACATAGTTCGCTAGGTCAATGCTCAAATACTTCAACTCTGATTGATAATGAATGAGTACATCAATATATATAGTCCTAACTAAAAAAAACCTAGTTTAACTAGGAGTATTCCAAATATAACCCTAATAAGCTAGTAGACTTAAAATCTCTGAACTATATGCTAATAAAGTGATTACAGTTCAGATTTATCTCTAAACAATAATACATTATAACCTAGCGTCAATTGTACTCCAGCTACATTAGACGTCCTTGGGCATTTCGCATCACATATTCTATTTTCCAAACTGATTGGAATAAACTACATTGTTTGAGGATCTACTCTGTCTATCTTTCTTTATCCTAGTGTACAAAGGATGTGTCACTTGTTTTGACGCCTTTTGGTATATATTACTTTACTTATCAAAAAAAAAAAAAAGTCATATCATAGTAAAACGTAAATCTTGCCTCACTGAAGCCATCTCTTCTACTCCTTTTTTCCTTTTCTTTTTTGTTTAACTTTTATCTCATTGGTACAAGTTGAAGTGAGTTACATCATGCTATTGTGTGGCTCTGAATTTTGAAAAACAGGGATGGCTGGAATTAGCCAGTGCTCGATATTCCATGGGTGCTTCACGTATCAACGCTGCCTTGCTTGACCACAAAGACCATCCGGCGGCTACATCATTGGAAGTAAATCATCATGATGGTACTTTATTGCTTATCCTTCTTCAGTAAATCAAAATTTGGGTGAAAAGTCAGTTATATTGCTTCTGCATACTGCATTTGTTGTTGGACCTCGACTGGAATGATGAGTACTTGAACATTGCTTTTAAATTATTAAATTGTCTTCTCTCAAGGCAAATTTTGTTGAAAAAAGATGAATTGACTTCTGTATTTGTCACAAAACAACCAAGTCACTTTGTGATGCTGATTAGTTTTCCATTTTCTGTTGTAGCTGGGTCTATCACGAAGTCACCGGAGTTCACTTTGTGCAAATGGACATCCCCCGCTAATGTGAAATCTCCATCTGGGGAAGCAAAACTTGAAGAGGATGACTTATTAAAGAAAAAAGGTAGTGGTCCACAGCTTCAGCATCAGGGTGCACCGCATATGTCTATTTCCTGCCAATGTTATGGATTATAGGGCTGCTTAGTAAACAGCCTAAGGATGTGCAATATAAAATAGAATGCTGGAAACTGCTCTGATCTCTTCTATCGCTCTTGCCTCGGGCATGCTTAGCTCTTTTTCTGTTGCGTAAAGGCCTTGCCCTAGAAGGGAGGGTAGGAATTAGGATAGCAATTGGAGGGAGATCGTATCCAAAATACGAAAGTCTAATCCCAGTTCGTATGGAACCTAGTTCAGGTCGTCCATTCAAATCAGCAGCTATCTTGGTAGTCCTGCTAACTGCACGTGCACCCATCTTACTTGGTCGGTTCACGTCCGTCTTTCAGTGTGCTCGAGTGAGCTCACTTTATGATGTAGGTTTGGTATGCTCCAGCCCTTTGACCTAGGGATGACTCTGATTCTGAAGGAAAAAGAAAAAAATATCAGAAAGGGTGAGTAGTGCATGAGGCTACTGTCCCTATGGGTTCTAAAGTAAGCAGCCTTGGCTTGCCAAGCGAGAGGCTGTCTCTGTAGTTGAACCCATGGCGTTCAGCCTATGATGTAACTTGAAGAGTGATCTGAAAAGGAAGATGATTAACTCTTCTATCCATGAGAGTGTTGTACAAGAAAAGTACTGATGAGGAGGGATATCCTTCTTGAGCCTTCAAGTAGTGATAGAGAAAAGTCAAGAGAGAGAATCTGACTCTCTTTAGCAAAAAGGAATGAGAAGAAAAGAAAAGAAATCAAGAAGAAGAAAAAAAGAAAAGGAAGGGAAAAGGAAACATCCCACAGGCCCACGACATATCAGTGTTCAGAATCTTCCAATTCCAGAAATTCTCATGTCTATAACAAACAGAAGCCTTTTATAGGCCAAAAATTAGTGAAAGAAGGAAATAAATTTCTTTCTATAAATTAAAAGGACATACTGATGAACTGTTCAAAATAAGTAAATAGGAAAAGACAATCATCGGTTCCAAGAAAAATAAGATCAGTGCTCAACTAAATAAGTTTACGATGGGCTCTACATGATTCTTTGGCCATCAAGTTTAGGATGGGCTCTACGTGATTTTTTTGCCATCTCTTCTTGGTTTTCTCTGCAGCAGGCTATTATTTATCCATTTCCACTACTGAGAAATAATCTTATGCACCTCAATAGTACCTTTTCTTTTTTTAAGAAATACGTCAATAATACTTCAGTTGTACTTGGTTTTATTTCTGTCCCATTTTCGTATCATATATTGGATATATGTAAAAGTTAAAGCATCTCTAATTTCTTATTCTTTCTTACTTTTTCGTCTTGTTAGTTCAAGAGAATGCACCTAAAAGCAATGGAGGTGAAAGTAACGGATCTCCAAGAACAATTGACAATTCAGTGAGTGCCCATTAATGATCTTAAAGTTCTATTTTCAACTTAAATGGTTGCAAGTCCATTTGTAACTAGAATTTCTATTATTGTTTTATGTCTCTTGCACAACGGCATGTTACGCTTAACCAACCACCATATTGAATATTGGGTGCCGTCAATATCTCGATTGTATTGGGACCATGTATGTGTGGCCTTGTGATATTGGACATCTTTTTTGCTAATGCATTTTTGCTTATTTATGGAAGGAAACCCGAAACTCATCAACATTTGTTATCCTATGATGAGAACTGTATCAGTCCCACTCTTTTTTCTGTTCGTCCTTCTTTAGGTTCAGAAAGAACGATCCAGACTATTGTCAATGTTTGGAACTTTGGTCTCTCCTAAGCTTCGATCTTCCCAACTCTCATTTGAGACAGGTGATCTTCCAAAAAGCCATTTCATCAACTTGGAATTTATTTTATTTTATTTTATTTTTGCATTGGATCAATTGGAATCACACAAATGCATAGGACTTTATTCCTTAACATTGGACTTGATCCCGGTTAAACTCACTTCTTGAGGTCCTCAGACAGACGCACCCAAATTTCAGTTGTTACTTGCGCTGTGTACATAAACTCTGGTTAATGGATCATTGTGCTGATTTTGTTTTTATGCAGCTCTAGAAATACTTGTTGAAATAGCAAACATGCGATCATCAATGCTAGATGCTTATGATCAAGTGCGGAAAGAGATGGAGAGCACCATGTCTTGACAAAGGTTGGTCTCTCCTCTCATATCCCCAAAGCTGTGAATTACTCCATGTGTTTTCCTCATTTCTAGTGCAAGTGATTACTTCATTAATACCAAGTTGAGCATTGAAATTTCAAGCTCGTGCTCACTTATATTTCATACGAGTTTGAGCCAAACTCGAACTTGACTCAAGCTAGTAAGCTTGACTCATTACATCACGAGTCAAGCTGAACTCGAGCCGAGGTTGAGCCTGTTGGTGACACAGACAGTAAATTAGTATCAGAACCGATAAAATTCATACAAGTTTCAAATTACACTAGTTGGTCTGACCAGCTTATGCTAATCGCCATGCTTTTCCATCATTTTACCTCTTGATGTTTATGCTTCATGCTGCCAAGCAATACTAACCATATCCAGTCATTCCTATCTCTATAGAGCTCTCGCGCATCTGAAATGCATCTTAGTCAAAAGGATTGGATGTGATCGTGTAGAGCCCGCTCTCGCGCATCTGAAATGTATCTTAGTCAAAGGATTGGTTCCATCACGCGACCCCTGCAATTTTGGAAGACTTGAGATCTATCATTACCCATTACCTGGGTCATTGAAAACTCTCTTTTTTCTCCTTTATTGAGTACTGACGCATATCGTTTTTCTCTATTTGTGGTACATGTTACTACCAACAAATTGAGCTGTCATGTTTTTTTTTTTTTTTCACTGTATTTGGTTATCATCAACTACTACATAAATGTAATGATTCACATTATTTTTGAATCAGCTTGTAGAACACAGAGTTCTGATGTAATAATGACGTTTCTAATATAGTATGATTCAAACTTGAGTCCAGAAGTAGAGTGAATACGCATTTTACTCCCGTGATTTAGAAAATTACAGATAACCCATTCCGTGATTTAGAAGGTTGCAGATAACTCATTCGTTGATCCAAAGAACACCATTAAACCATCCCCATCTCCTTCTCTTGAAATGCAGACAGAGATCAGCCATTGCAATCAAAATTGTGGCTACAATTTCAATACTATTACCAATGATTTTGCCTTGAATCTTTTTCCATCTCCAGATGACATTTTGGGTGATTGACACTATAAAGTCAAGATTTTATTTTATTCTTCCTTTCCCTGCAAAGCAGGTTTCACTTAAAACCAACATCTTGTAAACCCCCTTGTGCATGAGATCCTAGAATTTTGAAATGGGATACAAGGGCGTTATGAAGATGTTACTCCTATGTGAAAATGAGATAAATAGAGCATGATTAAGAACAAACATTCAAAATATGCACTCAATTCCAGACAGACGCAGCACAAACCTACAAAAATTCCTTTCAAGCTATGAACATGATCTTTGAGGGGAAAAAAAACACGAATTATGAACATGATCCATTAATATGGAGCAGTGGGAGAATCATTTAAAAGAAAATCAACAAATACAAATATAGAAGATAAACAAAATGATACAAATGCAACTATGACGCCATCGTACAACGAAATACGGAAAACTCTCATCAGCTACAAACTGTCTTCATAACAACACAACCCATCAACACACACGCTACCACCATCAGCGCCACCAGTGCAGAAGAACCTCTCCTGAACTATCATGATAGATGGATTCTCTTTCTTTCTTTTCATTTATCTCTTTTGTTCTGGCATGCCAGGAAAAAATATAGTTGATATACGAATACAGCAGACTCAATTCCCTTTAGAATTCCCCTTATAACCTATACAACACGAAAACAACTGCCTTCAGATCAACGAGACAAACATCAAACTAAATTTGGGTACAGCTAGTCGAAGTGAAACAGACACTGAACGGGCCCACTAAAACGCATTCCATTTATCAGAATCTTTTTTGGGGGTTCGACTCTCTGACGAGACCTTAAACGGACCACTCGAGCCAAATGGGTCAGAATCGTCAAAAGAGAAGCCTCGACTATGGTCAAATCCTGCGCTGCTGTTTATGGAATCAAACCTTGAGAAACCACGGTCTTGTGTGCTGAAAGAATTTTGACCTGCGTTGCTGCTCATAGAGTCAAACCTTGAGAAACTACGATCTTGTGTACCGTAAGAATTTTGACCTGCGTTGCTGCTTATGGAGTCAAACCTTGAGAAACTACGGTCTTGTGTTGTACTGAACGAATCATAACTCGACATATTGTCAAAGAAAGAATCCCCTGCTCCACCACTGTATCTAGGGGAGTTGCCAGCTCTAGAACCGGGAGAGCCAGGAACTGAATCGTCAAAGCCAAACGCACTCTTCTTCTGGAACATACTATCGGCTGAAGGAGAATTAGTCTGTCTTGGACTTACCCCAAAATCACTAGATCCAAAGAAATAGCTCTCTCCATTCTTCTCATGGTCTAAATCCTGCAAAACAGTGCCATTTAAAAGGAAAAAGTGTCGGTGAAAGCAACCACCAACACCAAGGGACATTTGATCCTATATTGTAGGGAACAATCAAGACAATCATCCACTTCTCAACAAAAAAATACCGAACGTAATTTTAAAGACAATAGTATCAACAAAACCCGATGATTTTACTAACGACTATAATGACCAAGTTAGACTTATAGCATCAGAATTTATAACTAGGGGACTGTAAATCATCCTTTCTCAGTTGACAGCAGCCCAATGGCCAAATGTTTTTTTTTTTTAATTTATTACTTCATTTTATTTTGGCCAAAGGGGGTGTGGGAAGAGACAGAATCTAAGACCTCAGGCTTTGCAACGCCCAAAGATCTACCACTGGGCCACCTTTTAGGGGTATGGCAAATGATGGACACCATCCCACATTAAAACAATGCCAATTGGTCCAAAAATCTCACCATTGTTTAGAAGGAATCCATCATATTGAAATGTACTAGATTCAAGCATAGAATGCGTTAATTTATAGGTAGTAACAAGTGCTCCCTCCATCCCAAAATGTTCCTTTTTAAAAATTGTCCCAAACCAAGTGTCCCTTTTTAATAAATTCACATTTATCAACCATCAATGTCCCAATACACACTTCCAATGATGTAATGTGGACAATTCATGTCTATGTGCTAGTAAAATTGCTCAAAAGTAAACATCCTTAATTTTAGTGAAAAACTAAAAAAGAACACTCATTTAGCGATAAAGGAAGTAGTTAGTATTTTTCAAAGTAGTGGGTTGCTATCTTTTAAGGTTGTTTCTGACAAATCAAAAAAGCTGACAGGGTTTCAAGAAAGGCATCCCCTTCTTTCTGATAAAAATAAAAATAAAAATAAAAAGGTATCCCTTCTACATAGTTGAGACATGGATAAAATGCTAGTGCATGAAAGTAAAAGGTCAACTAACCTTAGCATTACTGTTATAACCCCAAACAGAATCTGTGTCATCATTGTTATCGAAAGTGCCCCAAGCCGGTTCATCAAAGCTCCTGTTTACACAACATATGACTCAGAACCCTCGTAATAACAGTACAAGAAACTAATACGCCGAGACAATTGATAAATATGAATTGCCTCCAAACCTCTGTGTTTCTGTGTCTGCTTCAAAGCTCTTTCTGAAATGGTTGTCAGAATCCTCTCGAAACGGGCTGTCAAATGCCGTTTGTCTTGCTGGACTACCGACTGGACTTTTCGCTGATTCATCTTCACTATGGCTGTATGCTGAATCGCTCTCAAAGACATGTTCAACTTTATTGAAAGGCTTCTCCGACTTCCCATCAGCATTTGACGATAAATCTGGAGAGAAACTATCAATTGGAGAAGAATTCTCATGCTGAGGAGATGTAGATTTGGCATTTTCAGGCACAGCAACGTCGAATGAAAACCCTGAAGGTAAGAAAATATAAGTTGGAACATGCATGCATGTTCCATGATCTTTCAGCCTATAATTATATTGCATATACAGCCAGTAGAAGTAATCGTAGAAAATAATCTGGCACTGAAAATAGCACACCTTCATCTTCAAATTTATCCCAATCTTCATCCCAAACAGCTGATACCTCTGGAACCCCAGGTTGCCAACCTGAACACACTCATTACAAACAAAAAGGAGTCAGTCATCTGCTTAATATACCGATATGGCGATATACTACTAGTAAGCCGTTCCCAACTTCCCATGAGAAAAGTAGAAGAATGATTTTAGATATAAATTTTGGAACTTGCCCACTTGTCAATTTAAAGAAGCATTTGAAGTACTTCAAACTACAAGGCCTCGACACAAAAAAAATAACTTTTTAGAGATTTGATAGATATGAATCTTAAAGAAAAACGATCATAAAAGAGAACATTGTAGTGAACCAGGAACCACAAAAAAGAAAAGGTCAGCACAGTTTGTTGAGGAAATGACAGTACCCTGAGGAAGTTCAATTACTGCAGCTGACTTGACATGGACCCCATGCTTCTTGCAACGTTCGGTTAAAGCCCTCAATAGCTCCTCAAGATCCGATTGTATACGATCAGCACGAACCTGCATAAGCAACGAATTTGTCATTGGTGTCAAATTCCAGTAGATCTCCATCACCTTCTCTTAATTTTGAAATCCTTCTTTTCAAGGGAGATCATGAGACTTAGTTAATCTGAGTGGTTAAACTTACTTGAAGAATACCATCTGCACTGCCACCTTGTTCCATCTTAACAATTGCCTGATTCAACTCCATCTTTCTCTCCTACAAGAATATCAACAAGCCCTCGAGATAAGTAACAAATAATGAAGAATATATTACGTCAAATGGTTTTCATGTGTTATGCCCAAGCGACAGGGGATGTCAAGATAAAGCTACCCCAAATATGAATAAAACCAATATAAATCTGTACAGGAAGAGACAGAAATACAAAAAAATTGCTAGGTGTGTGGTTAGTGTATTAGTTAGAGTTCGTAATGGATCATATGTGAAAACAGCAAAGAAAGTATTCTCACGCACGAAAATGGTCAAATTAGTCGATGAGCATCAGTAAGTAGTAATATGGTACAAATTGCTGAAATTACTAGCATGAGAGTCTGAACCAAAATGGCAATAATCAATTTACCTGAATATCGCGAAAAGATGCCTCTTCAATAGTTAATTTAGAGGCAATTTCCGCAACCTGCTTGTACTTCTCTTCATATTTCTTAGCAAGCATCTCGGACTGAGAAAAGAATGTAAAAAGACAAAGTTACTTGCAATGCAGGAAAGAGGAAAAGTAAGAGAGAAGTGAGAGAAACACATTTAATAGTCAAACATACCTCACGTTTATCTCCCAAAGCCCTTTCTGTGATCTCATTAAGGCGATTATCACATCTGCTTTTGTATAAAACCTGGGCAGGTAAAAGCTATGAGGTGAAAAGGCCAAATAAGATGGAAAAAGAGCGGGTTTCCAGGCTGTCAAATGAACTTCAAGTGACAGAAAATACTACTCATTCCGTTCCTAAAAAAGAGTCCATTATTCCTCGGATTCCAGAAAAAGTGTCCACTTTGTAATCTTTCCTTTTGGGGATGTTACTTTTACATTTTACCTTGATTTGCTTTGATACTTTAATTGATGATTCGCACTTTCACATGGCCATCACTGGAATACACTACACGCTAATATTTATAATATAGTCGATTAACTTTTCTTAATTGTGTGCCGAGTCAAATAGTACTCTTTTTAAGAATGGAGGGAGTATGATTTATAATGGCATAACATGAATATGCTGGTGATGACACGTGAGACAGAGAATGGTAAACACTCACAAGGTCCTGCATTTTTGTCCTGTAGAATTCAACTTTTTCTCTAGAATCCAGAATCATCTTCTCCTTATCTTCAACCTATGACAACCAGAGAGAAATTAAAGCAGCAGTATTGCTCGACCTCAATTCTAAACACTCCTTTTAGGTAACAAATTCATAATCTTCTAGAAATACAAGTCAAGTGAAAGATAACAACATAAGCAGAGATGAATACAATCAAACACTCATCTATTATTTTCAATAAATGAAAATCTTTTATCTTGGTTGATGGAGATGACCAGACCAATAACACCTATATAGAAATCTACTTTGGACCAGGCTACTGAATGCGAAAGTTACACCTTTTTGGCGGACCCATACACCAAAAGTCATATAGCTAAACGAGGATAAATCAATATGCAGGCACTAGTCTACTGCTTCATGTGAAAATGATGGCCCGACGCACTGAGGGCTTCCATACTACATGTCAGATAGGTCGTTTGCATAGTTCAAACTAGATGATCCACGCCATCCACTCAGCATAATGATATTAAAGCATTCTATTCCTCTGATTTATAGCAGAGAAAGTGTACTTCATATGTTGGAAATTGTAAATAATAAGATACTAACTAATTGAGGAAGATATTTGACGAAAACTAAGATGCATAGGTAACCCAATTTATGAAGAAAAAAATGTATCTATATTACACCAAACTCCTGTAAGATAGATAATTCCAATATTGCTTAATAGTACTTTCAGTCTTATTTATTTGTTTTTGCTGTTATATATCTGTAAATACTTAGAGAGGGTGATATATGTAAATACTTAGAGAGGGAGGCTTGTGTTTGTAACTGTACACTATTAAGCCCGATGTATATACGCGGAGAGTTCTAGGGGCTGGACAGAATGCCATTTTGTTTTCCTCTCCTATCTTCAGACAAAGATTTTGCATATTTACAACTCCATCACTGTGCACTGCAAACTATAGGCCCCAAGTTTTCTAGAATGACAACCTCTCTAAATATCAGCCTGGCCTCACATGAAGCCAGGTGAGCAACAGGTACTGGATTTTATGGCAACCTTCCAAAAGAATAATTAAGACCAACAGGAGGATCCCATGTTCAAATCATTTAACCAAACACAATTGGAATCCAGTAAAACTACCATATACTTCATGTCCACTAGTCCTAACGAAAAGTTGAAAAAAAAGAATTGAAGTTTTCGTATTGCCTTTAAATAAACTGTATGTTTGATGAATCAAGTACACTGTTGTTATCATGTTAAGTTGGTTAAAGAAATAATAAATCATAAAAACTTTATCCCAACTGTGTTGTGGGACAACATATGATTCAATGAACCAAATTTCATTGTTCGTCATATACAGTCTGCTAATCAAACCAGGTGAGCAAAACAACCAATACATAAATCTGGTTGGCTACAGACAAAATAGACCTGATAGGCCTATACTCCAATCATTTTACTTTTATTTTATATTATTGGGTTTGGGGAGGCGGGTCAAGAGTTTGGATCGTAAAACCCATAAAATTCTGGAATGATCAGTGGAGCAACATAACAAGTTAATGATATGCAGACCTTTATTTCTTTATGTGCCAATCAATTGTCGCTGAACTACATTATGTGTAAAACACGAAAACATTCAGACCAAGAAAATTCGAAGATAACTTTACAGCAAATGAAATTTGCTGCATGTAATTTTAATATCAAAGAAAGTACAAGAAACATTATACCTTTTTTTCTGTTTCTGCTTCCTCTTGAGGCTTCGAATCAAACGAATTCTGTTCTCCATTACCGAGCTGGTTCGCATGAGAATTCTCCATTGATGGCACACTTGTCTTCTGCTGATTAAAGTGCATCTGACCATCAGCTCCAGCAAATGTTCCCTGTGGGGGCCTCAAACCAGGAGTCATTTGCTGAGGACCAGGCATCCCTTGCTGAGGCCTCATGCCTGAACATGGTAAGAGTGATCTTATAAACTAAGAAAATAAAAAGTTTAAACGGAAATATAAGGATAGTTAAATGCAATGAAAATCAATACCAGGCGCGGATCCCCAGGCTGCACCACCATATGCAGGGTTGGGAGGACCTGCCATGGACAACAGAGTTTCATCGAGCAAAATACTACTAGGAAGTGCCGGCGGAAGAGTATGACCTTCTCTGTATCGCTCCATTAGATAGAGGGCAATACAAAACTCCCTCAAGGAAAGCATGCTATCATTGTCTTGATCTGACAAATCCCAAACCTGCTTCAAGACCTCTGACAAAGAGGAATAAATTCATATTACTGACTGTGACACTCTGGATAACAAACTTCCCAGAAAGTTACATCCTAAAAGTGAACATCAGAAAGAAGTGCTTTCAAGACTACATTGAAAAGGAAGAAAATTTTAAGAACACGCGATATATCCTGAACAAAATGTTTTTAGACACCACAAAAGAACACCATATTTGGTTACCCATCATCCTAAATGCAAATTTTGCATAGTTAAGAACCTTAAATTCACACAATCTGACTACCTTTGCAAGTGTTCTAACTTTGGATACATGTTAAAAAGGACCAGATGTGACAGGACACATCTTTTGCTTGAGGCTCCCATAATCTGAACAGGTTCATTACCAGAAAATTCAAGATAGTCACTACATTAGTCAATGTATGCTGAGCCTAAAAAAAGAATTTTTGTTAAATCAATCTCAATCATAGACTTTTTAATCTCACCATTCAAGTTGGTTTTAATCCTCCCTACCTCAAGCATTGCTGTTGATATCTGATATCATCACTCTCCCTAACTAGTACAATACTTGGCAGTTGAACTTGTGTCTAAAATTCAAACCATCTTCACTAACTAGTACAATACTTGGGGGTTGAAGTTGTGTCTAAAACTCAAACCATCTTAATACATTTTCTCTCATTTATCTTCTGTTGCTTTTACTGCATCACGAATTTTTCATCTACGCATTCTATCATTTCTTATTCTCCAAAATCCATCTTAGCATTCTCATTTCAGCTACTCTAATTTTAATATTGATTCTTAATTGCCCAACATTCGGTACCAAAAACTAAAGTAGGTCTAATGGGTGTTCTACGGATTTATTTTTCAGCTAAAGAGGATAACACCAATCACATAAACTTCTAGACGCACTTCTCCGCTTCATCCAACTTTATTGTGTCAGATGACTAGCGTATCTCCCACTTCTCCCTCTTAATTACAAGTTGGCCCTAAATAACAGAATTTGATCATTTCTGGCATTTATTAGCCGTCTACCTTAATCGTCTTCAGTAGGAATTCTTATGTCGCTAAAGTTCCATCCCACATATTTTGTTTTCTTCTTACCTACTTAAAGCTTTATCTCCACTATTCTAGTTTACCATTAACCCTCACCTTCTTCTCATCAATGAAGACAGTCTCATCAGAAAGTAGCATGCACCATGGTGTATCACATTGCTTATGCTTAGTCAACTGATCCATCACTAAGTCAAGAAGATAAGGATTTAAACTGATCGTTTATGTTGTTCAAAAAGATAATTGTAACCAAGAAAAAAATGTAGTTCAAAAAGATGAGAATTTTAAAGCAATCATTTATGTAGTTGTACCCTGACCGGGAACTCACGAGTTTCTCCTCTGATTGCTCTGATGATGATTATAGCTTGATCATGTCTTCGATCATCAATATCTAATTTTAACTCCTTTCTTCTCTACTACTTCAAAATTATTTCCTTGGGCACTCCATAATATGCATTCTCTAAGTCAATACAGTGTCCACATGCAAATCCTTTTCTTCTCTCTGTCTTCTCATTATTCTTCTCATTGATTAGTTGGCTCCTATATTTGACATCCTAGGCATAAACCCAAACTGATTCTTAGATATTATAATCATGAAGTCCTCTTGCAAGTACTAGAACCTGAAAAGGACCATTTCCATTATATAAAGCTTTCTTAATGTAGTGGTGAGCGTCAACAAACTAATGATTAAACAAACCACTGTTACTTGGAAATAGCAGGCACATAACCTTTGATACCAAAGGGTCCTGGTATAAAATAGAGCAGCAAATTCCCTACCCTAATATTTAATGAACGAGCATGTCATCGCCTCAATGGTTAAATTAGCTCGAACCAAGGCGGAGACATCGTTTTCGGGCAAAGGGAGCATATGTCCAAATTCACAAAATAATAAACGAATAAAATAAAAATTCCTCCTATTATTAGCAAATCACACTAGGTAAGCTACACAGGATGCTGTTCCCTTGTACAAGATGCATAAAGTACAGAAAAAACACATACCAGCTAAGATACTCCAAATCCTATTCACAGGCTAAGAGAAGGTTTTCTTCTTCTTCTTCTTTTTTTTTTTTTTTGGGGGGGGATCTAGAAAGGTGAAAGCATTAATAGCAAACATCATAATGCATAAACATACTGCAATCAAGCCCAGCAGATCTCCCATCCGAGAGGTATAGAAAGGTGGTAATGTTCCTTCCCAATTACTCCAAACAGGCAATCCAACTGCATTGTTCATATAATAGCGAGCACCCCGAGGTAGGAAAGACAACTGATATGCATTACATGGTAGTTATTTTCATATTCCAGAAAGGATTTTCATCGTTTCTTGCTATCAGCTTAAGGCCTTTGGCTCAACAGCACATGTGAATTGCAGAAGCCAATGTTCACTACAAAATTCTTGAGTTGGCATCATCTATTTCTACTCCTAAAAGAATTTATTATAGTTCAACCTTGGTGGGGTAGACTCATGCATGACCAATGTCCATACTCTATCAAGCTTGTTAAACGGCATGCTTCAGCAGATTGAGTACTCTCATACAGGGAAAGTGATAATTAAGGGATGCTTCAACATTTCCATTAAGGGCTAGAAATTTACAGAGAATTTAGCGTGAATAATGGGTGAGGTAAATTACCCTACTGATGAAGACGGTAAAACGATTCAATTAACATGTATTGAAGCATTGCACACTTAGCAATCCTCAAAAACATGGAGAAATTTATATATATATATATATATATATATATATATAGATATACACATATATATATATACACATATATATATATATATACACACACATATATATATATACACATATATATATATACACACACAAATATATATATACACACACACACACACACATATATATATAAACACACATATATATACACATATATATATATACACACACACATATATATATATACACGCATATATATATATACACATATATATTGAGAGAGAGAGAGTAACATAATTTGGAAGTCGTCTAAAGATTCGAAACAATAACCAAAGGAAATGCACCGAGTCTGAAACTGCTGCAAAGCAATGATAATATACCTCTAGGCAATCTCCAGCTCAAGAATAAATTGCGTGCTTGCTCGCCAGTGATTTTTCCATCTCGGTCAGTGTCGACTTCCAAAAACACCTTTGTATACCTCTGAACACCAGCACGTGTCATTTTGGGCCACTGAGGTTGGGACTGATTGGAAGCAGGAGTTCCAGCCTCAACTGACTTTGCCGATGGTCCAAGTGAGGATGTATACTGAGCTGGCACCTGTTGGTTCGGTTTTGGCACTGATGGCGATGCTTGTACCTGACCCCAGTAGGCTGCCTTGTGAAAGCATTCAACATGTCTAGTGGATCAAGCTTAGCCGAAGGTTGCGGACCAGTGGTTACTGGAACAATGGCAGAAGAAGCAGGTGCACTACTTGCAGAATACGTTGGCATAGGAGAAGCCGGCTTTGATAAAGACTGGTTCGCAGAAAATACATCACCTCCAAACATCGGGTCAGAAGCAAATCCATTTCCTGCCCCAAAGCTTGCTTTAGGATCCTTAGGTGTCATTAATGAAGAGGCTGAAAGTGGATCTTGTGGTTTTGGTGCAGCTGAAGGTAGCGAAGTATTGATACCTCTGTTAGGGGCTTGTGATATTGCTGAAGGACTGATTCCTCTGTTGGGGGCTTGTGATGTTGCTGCAGAAGGAGTTCCAACAGTTCTACCACCAAGCCAATCACTCGAAATGTTTGAGTTTGCAGGACCAGGACCAACCATACCACCACCTCTTGGAAAATCTGGACTTGCCACACCTTGAGGCGGACGTGAACCAGTAGCAGCAGGCAAGGGAAGTGGTGGCCTCATTGACTGATTTCCAGGAGATGCGAAATATTGCTGGTTCATACCTGCATTAGGAGGTACTTGTCCTCTAAACCCAAGATTTTGAGAAACCATCGGAGGTACTGTTACTGTCTGTGATGCAGGAGAAGGGGCCATAGAAGTTGGTTGAGGTGCTGGGACAGCTGCTAAATTAATCTGTGGGGCCGGGATTTTAGCTGAAGCGGGTCCATATAAAGCTGCCTTCACCATATCTGGTGTTAATTCTCGCTTACTTTGTGCAACTGTCACAAGCTTAAGAGCGTTATAAAATTCAGGACGACCAAGGAAGCCAGTGCGGTTCTGATCAGCATGCATCCATATCTGCAATCAAGTAGAACAATTTGGTAAACACTTGGTCAGAATCACAAAGTCAAACAGCTTAAAGTATATGTTCAGCAAATAATACTGGGCCTTCACAGGGAACATAAAAACCAAGTTGATAAAAAAAAACAACTTTCTTCCGCAATACGATATAAAAACTTGTTCCTGATTACATGTAGTGACATGCAGGCGTACAACCTTTTTCTTGCATGTTCATCAAAATTTTACATTAAAAGCAGGCAATCAGAGGTTGTTTCCATAGTTTGAATCCCGGACTCTTCAAGGTCACAATGGAGCAATCTTACTGTGAGCAACAAAGCTCGCAATGACATCATAATGATCTATCTTAAAAGAAATTAAAAAAGGACTGCATTATTTTAAAAATTATAAGCTACACTTTTTCTTAACAAGGCTCGCAATGACATCATAATGATCTATCTTAAAAGAAATAAAAAAGGACTGCATTTATTTTAAAAATTATAAGCTACACTTGTTCTTTTATGACATCATTCCAGATTTATGATGTCAAACGCTCAAATATGAATTAATCAAGATGTCTACTTATGTTTATCATCATCCACATTTACAGCCCAAGAAGAAATCATCAACCAGATAAGAAAGGCAGGTGACAAGTAGCTCCAGAGTAACAAATCTGATTTAGTGAAGATGTTAACTTATGTTTCTGATCATCCAATTTTACCAGCCCAACAAGAAGGAAGTCACCAGATAACAGGGAAAGGAGACAAGCAATGATGCAATTAATTACATGAATTCATTCCGAAGAAATGTCCAAATACAGTAACCCACTTCAAGTACCTCCAGCATTTAGCTTATAGATAGGTCCATCAAATTTTGAGTTACTAAACCAAAACAAAATGAGGGCAAAAGCTATCATTGATAGTCCAACAAAATTCCAGAAGTGAAACCACATTTCTTAAATCACAGGCTTGAGATTTTAGCTCCTACTTCAACATCTAAACCATAAATGACGAACACCAAATATCAAAGTTACTTGATAGATAATTTACAGGTATACAACCAAATTATATTTGAGTCAAACAAACTGTGACAGGTACCTCATTCCATGAATTAAACCACATTTTCTGCAATCTAGCTTCTAATTTAACACCCAGTCCATAAATTACAAATATCCAAATGGCTAAATCAATTAATAGCAAACAAAACTTTCACTACCATGAACTTGGAACAAGCTGAACCATCAATTCGGAAACTAAGTAAGCAAGTACTAGATACAACTAACAAGTTTTGTAACCAGCTAACAAATCGAAGTCGGACAAACTTCCACAAGTACCCATTCGATTAATAAACCCACATTTCTTAAATCACAGTTTTCACATTCTACACTTAAGATCTAATCCATGAATTACAAGTACCTATATGGCAGAGTGAACATTGATAGGCAACTAAACTATATCAAAGTCAAACAAACTAAATACCTCATTCCATGTATTCAACCACATTTTTAACAATCTAGCTTATGATTTCGAAATCTTAACCATAGATTAAAAATACCCAAATGTCTAAATCAACCAACAACGCAAAACAATCACGAACAAAAACTCGAGAAACCCCAGAACTGAAACTACCAAATTAGAGAGATAGATTTAACCTGAGCAAGTACTTGCTTTGACAAGTTGGAACCTTGAAAGAAAGAAACAGCTTCAGCCCCACTAATCCTTCCATCATGATCCAAATCTGCTCTCCTAAAGTATGCATCAAACTGGTCCATATTTGGGTTCTGCCCAGCCATCATATTAATTTTAAAAGAGATATATCTCCAAAATCAAATCAACGAAATGCCCAGAAGCGATTTCGACACAACCATGCTCAAAATCAATGCCAATAACTTCAAATACGACTGGATCGAGGTGGGAAAATTAAATTATGTTTGTGGGTTTGATGGGATCGAGGAGAGAGGACGGGAAAGGTTTGGGAATTTGGGTTTAATTGCAAACAAGTTGGAGATTTGGGGGTATAGGGACGGCAATTAAAACTAAATGCAGTCGAGTTTTTCTCGAAAATGGAATGAATATGGTATTATGTTGTCTTGTTTGGTCGAAAATTGGAGACTACTCTGTTACAAGAAACATTTTGGGGGAAGAGAATTGCTATTACGCCCATGGAATTGCTGAGTACGTTTTCCAACAAAAATTATAAAAATACCATTATAAATTTAGACCTTAATACTTTTATTTTTTTTTTCATTTTTTAGATTGTTCGGCACTCCTACGAACATTACTATAATTATTCGGCACCCATACCAAACACTTATAGTAATGTTCGGCAGAGATACTAAACACCCATAATAATATTCGGTAGGGATGCCAAACACCATTATGGGCATTCGGTAATCTAGTGTCGTGCCAAATAAACTGTTTAAAAAAAAAAAGCACGGGAGCAAATTGTGTATGGGGTGGGGGGAGGAGGTGGAGAGGGGGTGTTCAAAAAAAAATCAAAGCAAAGGTGAGGTGTGCGGGCGTGGTGCGGTGGTGGGTGGGTGGGCGGGTGCAAAGGAGGAGGAAGGAGGCGCTAGGGGTGTGCACGGGCCCTAAGCCCGCGGGCATTGGCAATGCCAAAGACAGCCCATCAGCAATGGGCTTCATTTTTTAAAGCCCAAGATGAATGAGCCCACGGGCTTTAGTGGACGGGCTTTGTGCGGGCTTTGGACGGGCTTTAGGCGGGCACGGGCTTGACGGGCTTACAATTGATTTTTATGTTTTTTAACAATTTTACCATTAAAATTTTGGGCTTCAACCCATCAATTCATTACCATGGAATTTCATTGAGACCATTATGTTGTGGGCTATAAAATATTTGTTACTTAGCTCATCAAATCATTGTACAAAATCAATATATTACAAATAAATTAAAAATGAATTGAAGTCTAACAAGTTATAGTCCAAACATTCATCAAATCATCATTTCAACCTTACAAGTTACAAGTCCCAACTTCAAATTTAAAATTACAAGTCCCAACTTCAAATTTAAAATTACAAGTTCCAACTTCAAATAAACTAAAAATATAGAAAATATCATCCATAACACATTCCTCAACTTAACTTCATCAAACTACAATCATTCAATAAACTCTTGAAGAGCCGTGGAAAGTCATCTACATGAGACCAAAAAAGTTAAATGAAAATTGAAAATTATGAAACAAACACTAAACAACAAATCAACAAGGCAAAAACTAGTAAAAAATGTTACCTTTCTCAACTTGTCATCTCCATTCTCCAATCAATCCTCCTCGAAACGATTTGCAAGAGACTTTGGTCGACTTTTCAATTCATCTATAAGAAAAAAAATGTCAAATAAGAACATCTAATTGACAAAGTAAATAAGCAAAATTTAATAAGAATTGACAAATTTTTACCAAATTCAATTTTCTCTAGTTTGTCTTGCAATTCCTCCAAAACTTGAGCTTGTATGAATTGGCTTTCAATATCAACCGGGGACGCACGAATCCAATCCTGTGTACATATCAATGCCTCCGCCGTCTTAGGAGTAAGTGAACTCCTAAAAGGATCTATCACCCTCCCTCCCGTGCTAAATGCCGACTCACTCGCAACGGTGGAAATTGGCATAGCCAAAACATGCCTTGCAATTAGAGAAAGGATTGGGAATTTTGAAGAATTGTTTTTCCACCAAGTTAACAAATCAAATTTCTCACCCATTAATCTTTCATTTTCAACACGATCCCCCAAGTAAATATCAACTTCTGTTTTGCCAATATCATTTTCTTCTTCAAGATGTTTTAAAAAACCTTCTTCCAAATCATCAACTTCCATGTTACTTGCACTTGACGAAGAACCCATAAAATCATCACCCACATTTGTTTTCACCTCTTTGGTTTTATAATGATCAAACAATTCAATCAAAGTTTTAATCACCTTTTCCCCCATTTCCTTGGCTCTACCATCATCCTTCCCATACATTCGCTTAAAACAAAAATTCACATAAGTCATCTTATGACGAGGATCTAGAACCACAGCTACATACAACAAGTAATTTATATTTTCTATGTTCTCCCAATACTTTTCATATTTTCCCCTCATTCTAGTAGCCATGTCTCTTGCCTCTAGATCATCATTGTTCATACACATTTTTCCCAACTTACATTGCAACGACACAAGCTCACCAAAAAATAAATTTGAAGTTGAATACTTTGACCCCGAGATCTTCAATGTCATTTCATAAAAAATTTGCAAAAAATCAACAAGATAGCCAACATTTTGAAAATCCTTCAAAGTTGGAGCACCCACAACCTTTGCTTTCTCTTTCTTCTTTCTTGTATTAACTTCAAAAATTTCCTCATCTCCACCAAAAAAGTAATCATCATAGTTGGAGTCGTTACGCATCCTATCAAAGGCCTTGGCATATTTTATCGCCGTCTCTAGCATTAAGTAGGTGGAATTCCACCTAGTATCAACATCAAGAGATACTTTTTTACTACACTTTATGCCTAATTTTTGAACACACGACTCAAATTTTGCAAGCCTTGCGGGAGATGACCTCACATATCTAACGGCATTTCGAATTCTCACAATTTCCTCCTTTTGTTCCTCTAGACCTTCCTTCACAACAAGATTGAGAATGTGAGCACAACATCTCAAATGCATATACTTACAATCCAAAATGGATTTTGACCCACTAAGTTCATCTTTCAAAAATTTAATGGCACCATCATTAGATGAAGCATTATCGACCGTAATTGTGAATACCCGATCAATACCCCATTCTTTCAAGCAATCATAAACCAATTTCCCAATTGTTTTCCCCTTGTGATTAGCAATTGTACAAAAGTTCAATATTTTCTTTCTCAAAATCCAATCATCGTCTATCCAATGAGCCGTGAGACACATATAGTTGATGTTTTGACATGATGACCAAGTGTCGGTGGTAAGACAAACTCTTTGCCCCTTCAAAAGAGTTTTCAATTTTAATGTCTCCTCTTTGTAAATTTGCAAGCAATCTCTAGCAACCGTCCAACGAGAAGGAATTTTAAAGTTGGGGTTCAACTCCCAAAACATCTCCCTAAGCCCCTCATCATCCACAATACTAAAGGGTCTATTATCTTTTATGCACATCCTAGCAAGAGTCTTTCTAGCCCTCTCTTGATTAAAGGCATAACTTGTGATGCTCGCTCCATTACCCCTCTCTTTGGTTCACTCTTAAATTGCAAAGTCTTTTGTCTTTTTCCATCGCTTGTACTTATAGTCCCCTTCAAACCCACAAAACAAGGTGATGTTTTACAAGTTTGCTTTAGATGTCTACCCATAGCATTTGTTCCATTCCTAGTAGTGTTAAAAGTAAAGCCTTGCTTACAATAAGGACAATCTATCTTCTTCGGATAAGGTTTCCCTTTAGGTCTCTTAAAATGTTCCCACACCCAAGAAGTGAATTTAGCATCACAATTCTCCCCATCTAATTCAATCACATTCTTTTCAACATTTTTGTCGCTATTTTGTTTCTTATCTGTTTCCATTTCTGAAAAAAAAAAAAAAAAACACAAAACACAAATAACCCATTTAGACAAAACTCTAACAAGTAAACTAAACAAAACAAAACAAAACAGAACAGAATTGTTGCATCAAATTAAATACATGTACGACAGAGAAGAATTGCAATTCAAAACATTTTAGGGTAAAGTAGTCACTTTTTCGTAAGGTAGTCCAGATTTAGTCCATAAAAAAAAAAAAAAAAAAATCAATGTTAATCCATTAACATCAACAGATTGAATTTCTTAACAGATTGAAATTCCATACCCCACGAAATCAAAATCACTTTTTTAATTACTTATTCCTCTTCTAAATATTTTGGTTAAAATAGTTAATCCATTAACATCAACATTAATCAACTAAACAAGTTAACAAGACATCTGCAAGACTGCAACGGTGGGTGTAAAATCAATGTCTAAACAATGAAACATTTTGTTTAATTACTTATTCACTCTCATCCAAAACCAAACCAAACCAAGAGAGAGAGAGAGAGAGAGAGATTCGAGATATATGTGGGATGGTCCGAATGCGGGAGAAAGTCTCTATTCGGACTTCGATGAAGGCGGCTCGGATCGGTTTTGGCTTTTGGGCGAACTCATCGGAGATGACGAGGAGGTGGAAGGCTCAAAGCGACGACGGCGATGACCAAAAGCAGAGCAGCGATGGCTGAATCTGGTCTTCTCCCCGCTGGTGTCGTCTCTCAAGACAGCGACGGCGAGGAAGATTGACGGGATCAAGATTCAAGGCCGCGATGGTATGCGGTGCAGCGGACAGCGGTGGTGTTAGTCTGTTAGATCTGGATTTGATTTGAGATTTTGAGGAGTGAGAGTCTGAGAGAGATAGATATTAGATAGGGTTTTAATTTTTACTTTTTTAGATAAATATTAATAATATATATATATATATATATATATATAAAACGACGTAGTTTAATTCATAGACGGGCGGGCCGCTCAACGGGCTTTCACTCAACCAAAGCCCGGCGCCCGAGCCGCGGGCTTCACTCAACCAAAGCCCAGACTATGTATTAGCCCATGGGCACGGGCTTTGGGGGCCGGGCTCTGACGGGCTTGACGGCGGGCGGTCGCTCACCCCAGGAGGCGTGGGGGGAAGGAGGTGGGGTGTATCGAAAATAGGAGGATGGGTGAGGTATGTTTTGGGTGGGATGTACTTAGTATTTTGGGGAAAATATTAGTGAGGGTAAAATAGGAAATTAATGGGGGGTGTACCTAGTATTTTGAGGGGTTGAAAATATTGGGGTGAGGTGTACTAAGTAATTTTTGGGGTGTAAATAGCAATCCTCTTTGGGGAATTGGGTTGAATATCGAAATTACTTTTTCTCCTAATTTGTCGAATTGACCAAGTGACCCTTCCATTTCGTGTTAATTGTAATCCATCACTGTTATATTTACCGAAAAGGGATAATTTCATTTTTGATAACCTAAGTTTACCTCAAATTCTACTTTAGCACCCACTGTAGCGAGGCAATCAAAGTTCATCCACAACGTTTCCCACATTCATTAAAATTGGTACTTTTCTTCAAATGCCCATTAATCATTAACGTACAACCTGTTAACCCAGGTTGGAAACTGAAAGCAGATAGTGAAGTATAACCAATTCGCGATTCCTTCCAATTTCATCCCCTTCACATTCAAGCCCTGACCCTCGGTTCTCTCTCATTTATTCTCTCTTCTCATTCGAGCCCTAAAGCTCAAATTGACTCATGAATTGAACCCTATTTTGAGAACCCTAATTTCTACACTCAGCAGCTAGATTGAGAGAATGAACAAGTCCACTTCATCCTCTTCAAAAGTAGTTGGAGCTCAAGGAATAATGGTGTGCCATGTGAAACCATGTACTGTACCTATGGAATTAAGGTTTCATTCAAGACTTTTTGGACCAAAAAAAATCTTGGAGAAAGATATTGGGCATGCTGTAAATAGAGGGTAATTTTTCTATTGCATTTTCATTTAATTTGAGTTTTTTTAAAATTTTATTTTAGTTTTTTTTTCTATTGCATTTTGAGGTTGGAGTTGATTGCAGAAATTGCTTTCTTTTTTCCTACATTACAACAAGATGGATACTGTGGATTTTTTAGATGGTTGGATGATGATTTATGTCATAGGTCCAAACAAATTATTCCGGGATTGTTAACCAAGTTGAACAAATTTGAAGCTCAAATAGAGAAACTCAAGATCAAAGAGGGTGAAATAGAAGCTGAGTTGATGATGGCAAATAGCATGGTTGAGGTCATGAAGACAGAGTTAATCAATTGAAGAAAAAAAAATTAGGAGTGCTTTGATTGCAATGACAGTTGTGTTCTTCTTTTGTTTGTTCATGGTTCTTGGTATGTAATGAAAGTTGTTCATGTAATGTAGTTTTGCTCTTGTAATGTATTCTAAACACCTCATCTAATGTATTTTGTATTTTGATTGCAATGACACATTTATGAATTTTGTTCTTGTAAGATCACTTGTCAGTTTAACAATTGGAGTACATTACACTTGACAAAGAACACTTGTAATGGCAAGAACTCTTGACAGTTGTGGCCTAAATGTACTCATTGCAATGGCAAGAATACTTGACAAAAGAACACTTGATAGATTAATAAAAGTTGTGCAATAACACTTGACAACAACAACAGTTTACAAAACACAAGTACATTGCCAAAATACAACTGAAGTTTCACCATTGTCTAATTCCAACTCAAAGTACATAACAACAACAACAACAAAACACTCTTTAACATCAGACAACATCAACTTAATGAACAATAGTAGTTTAACAAAACCAAACACAACTAATTAAGAATTCTTTGCCACTTGATTTCTCTTTCCCATTTGGTTTCTCTTTGCCACTTGATTTCCCTTGTGTTGTACTTGAAGTTCTAATTGCATTCTCAGATATGTCGTGATAATGTAATTCATTGCTCCCCTTACAATAATTGGAGTACTGATAGTTGATGATTGATTCACCTACAATTACAATGACAAAACAAATTACAGTGACAGTAATCCCAAACTAAAATGACAAATGCTAAAATATTCATTCTTACATTTAAATAAGATATCATGACAGCGTTTCCACCTAAATTCACCCCCCACAATACTTGAAATAACTATTTCTTTTAACCTGCAATATCAAATTAGAAAATCAGTATCAATTATGCGCAAAAAAATGGATTAATAAAGAAGATAACTTTGACAAACTTGTAGGTAATTTAGATTTCTGTAAAGGATTTGAGGACTAAGGTTGACTGCTATCTGCTGTGACACCAATAGATTTTGGTCCAGTCAAGGGGATCTCATCAACAAGTTGTGGAGTGAGATGTGAATCAATGGTGTCAGGTTGTGGAGTGGGTTGTGAATCAGTATTTGCATTGGGATTCCTTTTTTTACAAATTTTAGAATTATGTCCAATTGCACCACACTTTCCACATTTCAAGGATTTTGGACATCTTTTCAATTTGGTTTGATTGGTAGATGATGCAGGTGGCTCATAAGGCTGCCTTCTTCTCAGTTTCTTTCGTCTTCTAGGTCTATTTTTATATCTTGAGGGCAAAAGGGTGGTAAGTCACACTTAGGCCACAACTCAAATCCATTAATTCCCATTATGGCATGCTCATATACGAATGTATGTTTTAACAGTAGAATTCATTGACATAAGACTCAGGATCCTCTTTTCTACACCAAATGGCTAAGCAAGCATGCTTACAAGAAATGTTTGTCAACTCACGTCTTCTATAACTACATAACTGCTGAGCAACATCCACATTGTGCTGGTCAAAGGGGCTAGTGATTTTAAAATGCCATTCATCTGATTTGATAGGTATTCCCTTAGCACCCTCATTGGCATTCTTCTTACGGACATTTTTTATCGCAGGACAGTCTGTCATCCCACTGTTATGCTTTATCCTTATTCACTTGCATTATACTCATCAAAAAATGTCGTATTGTCTTGAGCATGGTTATGATTGACTTGTCTCTTGCAGCAAGAATAAAAGCATTAAAGCACTCACACATATTATTAAGCAAAATGTCACACTTAGGTTGAGTACTAAAATGTGACCTGGACCATTGACTTGAAGGCTTATTGACCAACCACTCATAAGCACCCTCATCCAACTCTTTCAGTTGTTCCATTCTTGCCTTAAACACCTCAACCATGGCTACCCTAACTGCTGCCCATGAAGCATTCTGTAGGTCCCAGTTTCCTAACAAGCAGAGCTCAGGAATAAGCTAGGGGGGGTGAATAGCCTATTCAACAAACTTAAATTTTTTTTTTTTAAACTTCAAGTTATGAAAATTCTAACTGATATGAAGAAACATACTGATTTATCAGTATGAGCAGAAAATAAGAAACGATCAATTAGTGAGTAAGTCAGCTAATGGGATCAGCTAACTTATGGCAAGTAAATCAGATAGGCACACTGACTGAGTAATCAGTATGGACAACGGAAGTTCGTTAAACAGTTGATTAATTAGTCAACTAATAAGATCAGTTGATTGATCAGTCAGTCGATAGGATCAGTTGACTAATAACTAAGTGACGAGTATGAGATATAACACATAAAGAGACTCAGTCACTTAATACTTACTGATGCTTTTGGTATGATAGTTTAGACATGAAATAGTAATGCAAGTAAGTTCAGTTCACATGTAGGAGCAATTTATTTAAAGTAATAAGATAGGCAATGATATATAAAGCAACAAAACACAAGATTGAATTCAGCAATTGACTAGAGAACAGTCACTGCATAAGATATTTCATATAACAGAATTCAGTCAAGTTATACATGTTGTTTAGCTAACTTGCCTAAGTACATATTACATAAAGTAAATTAATCTATTAAAGGAAAACTTATAGGCATTCTATTCCTAATGGGTTGCAAACGGAGATATAGATAATTATTTTATCCGTTTGCAATTTTTTTTGCTATGTATCCAGAATCAACAAGGGATTCAAACATAAGTTGAACTCACGATGATAAGGAAGATAGGGTAAGAGATATAAGTTAGAATACTAAAAGCGATGTTCAAACTAAAAAGTTTGAACATCCCTTTTGGGGATATCCCGATTCATACGAGGTTGTGTAATCAAATTCACACCAACCATTATAAAGATTAGTAAGGCTGTGTGTATGGATAAGAAATGAAGTGAAGACTTAGACTCTAGTCTAGACGCTAGCAAATTGGATCTCTTTAGATATTTCTTTCCTTCTTTTCTCTTTCTTCTATTCATACACTTGGTGAGTAAAGTCTTCATCCTTCAATCTTTTGAGAGATTGATGGAGATGAGCTTCAAGGACAACTGGTAGATGACTGATTGTGCACGCTTAGTAGGCTCTAACTTCACAATTGTGACAACCCGAAGTCATCACCTGCTTCCAAATCCATATACCAACATATCAGAGTATCTCAAACTTGCAGCGAAAAATAAATAACACCCAAATTCTCGAAAATCATCAATCTTATAAATATCAATCTTGATACAACAACTCAATCAAATCTCAATGAAACCCAAATATTACAACATCACTTCTAACAACCACAATAGGCTCACTTTCTGCCCCACCTTGCAGCTAGCCACACTTCCACTGCACATTCTGATCAAATTAAACCTGCAAAACTTAAATAACTGGTGGGGGGTGAGCTTGTGAGCCCAGCAATGGAGGGGATATACAATACCACAGAATAGAACGGAGACATACGATTCAAATATCACTTTGTCCATGAAGTTAAACTATGAACAATAACTCATAAATTGATAAAATCATGCTCTTGGCAAATCAACGTTCGAAGAAAGAAACATGGTATATATGCTCGAAGCATCAAAACATACTGTTCAATCATATATCATAGTCTAGTATACTATCGGGCTCGGGTTCAGTGGCAAAACATGAAGCTCATATACATCTCAATCGTTGGCATTCAGTTTTCTGAGCCCACCAATCAAACAAGAACAACTGTAACGAGCACACTGAAACCGAAGATACCGACTAGTATCACTAAACTATTTCACATAATCATGCTTTTAACCAAAACACGATAAATCGTGATAAACACATCCTTTTCGAAATCCACTTTGATAAATAAGATGAAACGATAGTAATAAATCATATTTCAAGATACGAAATATTTTAGAAACAATCACGTGATTCAAATGACACGGAATCAGTACTGCATAGTCTCCCATACCTCAAATCGAGATAAAACCCAATACCAAAAATCATCGGTGCAACATCATGTTCCTCAATATAATCGATCTACACCTCAAGCATGTCGACCCTATGGAGTCGGTTCGTCAAAACACCCAAGCATCGCGAACCAAATCGACATCGTACCCAAAATATAAAGTGTCGGGTTTAATTTCGGAGAGAAGGATGGATGTGTAAATTTTTGTATGAAAACTCCATGAAAATCAGCCCAATTTATAAGCCTAGGGTTTCTTAGCCATTAAGTAACTCATTGGGTGAGTCAGTAGCCCAAACACGAGGTGGCGACGTAGGAGAAAACACAAAACGATGACTCATCAATATGAATGATGAGTCAACACCTAAGCACGAGGTGTCAGCACATGAGAAAGCCACCAAATGATGACTCATTATCCTTATCTAACTTCATTTCTATCCATTTTCATCCTTATCCAATCTTGATCTTATCCACTCGTTTAATCTTATCCACTTTCGTTCTTATCCAAACTCATACTTATCCAAATTTATTCATAAAAAGTCCCTAAACAATTCAGAATATTTCTAATACCCAATTAAAGTATTAACATACTTAATAACTTAAGATAAAAAGGTACGGGGTCTCACATGTATTGCTCTTACATACCTCTTTCTTTCTTTCTTTCCACAAATACTTGCTCTCGATGTATTTGTCCACACATATCCACTCTTTTCTTGAACAAATGCCTAGGGTATTTATAGGGAGAGAGATGAGGGTAGCCGCTGAGAGATATTTTTAATCCAACCGTTGGATTTTGTCTTATAGTGGTTGAATTAAAAGTCTTGAAGGTTGTGTCCGGGATTTATGGCTTTTAAGGAAGATTGTTGAGATCTTTCAGAAAATACTTTGCGTCTTTAAAAAGCTTCAGAGAGTTGTCATATCATAAAGTACTTTTCTGGCAGGGGCCACATGATGAACAGTACCTAAGATCAAGTTTGTGTAAAAAAATATATTTTTAGAGAATCTAAAAATATATTTCTTTTTTACCGTTTGAGTTTTGATCGATGATGTGAGTCTCGAGACATCAGTTGGACATCAGTCGCCGAAGGTCTTGTATAAATTAGTCGATGATACTTCTTTCAGCTTCAGCAGCTTATCCTTCAGCAGCTTCTATCGGTTTAATGCTTAGTGTCCTAGCGAGATCCGTAGCAGTCTTGAGTCTTTGGTTATCACTCTATTTAGTTGTCCTGCCATAGTGAGTTGGGAAGGTCTAATGCCGAATAACTAAGTATGTAGCACGCAAGCTACTAGTCAAATCTAAAAATAAACTATCCTAACCTAGACAAGTTATGGTTTATGGTTACAAGCAAATCTTAAGTAAATAGGAAATATTCACTTTAGAGATATTATAATAAGCGAATAGGTGAATATTCCCAACACATTCTTTAATGATTGCCTTGTAAAACCATCCGTTTTCATGTTGGTGCGTAAATGTCTAACACAAAATCTATTTTCAAAATCAAAAAATAAATCTTCAAAGGCAGGTATCAAGCCTTTCTGTTAGTCACTCATGCATGTCCATTTAAATTTATCTTCAATGCTTGTGTTACTTTCCATCAATGATAAGAACCAAGTCCAAAAATCCTTAGTTTCATTTTCAACCATTGCATAAGTTATGGGAAACATTTGATTGTTTAGATCAATGCCAACTGTTATCAACAATAGACCACCTTGAGGGCCTTTCGGAAAATACCCATCCACCCCATTTGTCTTTGTAACACCTGAATCCTCCTATGTGTGATTTGCTTATTTTATGTGTGATTTACATGTTAGACTTGTTGTAATAACATGTTAGTTGAATTATGCTTTGGTTCATATTTTTGTTTCATACTTATAAAAATTGTTAGATTAATTGTGCCTTAATATGTGATCCATGATATCGTTGAGATGTGTTATAAGTGTTGTATAATCAAACCTAGGAGTGGCCAAGTGATCGAACCTAGGAAATAGAGTAAAATAGACTTGACTGGACTTTTGAAGTTGGCACGGCCGTGCGCCTATTTTGGCATGGTCGTACGAAGTTGGCACGCCGCGCCTATTTTGGCACGGTCGTGCGAAGTCGGACAGATTGGTACTCTGTTCGTCCGGTTTTGTATTTTCTCGGTTTTTCGTGTTTTTAAGTGGTTTAAAATGCTCAAACAAGCCCGGGATTGGACCAAACACTTACCCATGGTATTAATAACATAACCCAGCCCGTTTCTCCCTCATTATTCTCTTCCAAACCCAGATTTTAGAAAGAGAGAAAGAAGAGAGAGAGAGAGTAGAGAGTATAATGCGATATCTTGTTCGTTCGGAGTCGGATTTGCGAGCCGTCTTTGTCGGAGCGTAGCTAACGACGAGGGGAACGATTCTAACCAAATGGATTGTCCGATCTATTAAGGAATCACCAACCCATCTCTTCTCCCACGTTTTAGAAAGAGAAAGTGGTGTTTTAAGAGAGAGAAAGCTTGATTCGGAGTTAGATCGAGCTTGGGATCGACGTTTGGACTCCGTAGTGGCGTAGAGGTCGCGGAGGAGTACATTTCCAACCAAAGCCCCCTTGATTTCGTGATGGATTTGCTATGAAGGTAAGTAACTATAATGTTTTATTTGTTTATGATTTGAATTGGAAGAGTAAAGCATGTAGGTTGTGTTAGATGATATCCTTGTGCTCATTTCTTGGAAGAAATGTGGGTTGGTTGCTCCAAATGATGTTATGATATATTAGTTGTTCATTTAAGTTGGATATATTAATTGGAAGAAAGAATTGATGATTTTCGGAAGCCAAATACATAATTTTCGAAGTAAGTTTTGTCACTGTTTTGGACTATCTTTGGAAAAATTCTGGTACAAATATACTATTGAGAATTCGTTGAATTTTGGATATGTTATTCCTAGATATGTTAAGTAGTTCTCTGTAAATTTTCATTGAATTCCGAGGTCGGGAAGTACTCCAATTGCGTTATGAATCATCGCTGCGCTGAGTGGTCTATTAATAAGAAAAAACTGCTTCGTAGCACTTACTTTATGTGACCATAAGTTGATAAGTACATGTCCAAATGAGGTAATTCAAAGTGGTAAAATGTATTTTAAGATGTCTAGATTTTAAATATGAAATGATTGTAATATTTGGAGTTTTGGATATTATTTGGTGAATTTAATGGTACTGGTCCGCAGTCCTAAATATATGTTAATGTATTGTTGATATTGTTGTTGTTAATCTCCAATAATTAGAGATTCGACGGAAGTGTAATTGTTGTTGTGGTTGTCGTAGTTATTAATGGATATCAAGTATTAGTAACTCTCTGGGATTGTTGTAAGTAGTTATTCGCGATGCACTTGCGAGATGTTATGGGTGGTAACGTAATTGATTAAAGACGATACAATGGTTCGTCCGATGTTACGAAAATAAGTAATGACTCTAACGGAGTCAACACGAGATAGTATATTTATATTTAAAAATCATATGAACTATATACTAGTCGTGACTGACTCTGACGGAGTTGAATAGGACGTAATAAATAAACGTCGAATAATGTGTAATTTTATTAATGGGTATAATCGACTCTACAGAGTTGAGTAATGGGTAGCATTAATCCCTACATGAGATATATTAGTTCCCTAACACGTGGGATGACGAATTGATGGGTCATAACTTAGTAGAACTTTAACCTTGGTCGACTTAATCAAACATTAGTTGACTACAAGTTATGCTGAATAGTTGAGCTACGCTCTTGTATAAACAAGTGTTAACGGCATATAGTTGCCTCTCCAATAGAGTATCTTGAGTAACTATAGGATACGATAAGAATCCTAAGATGAGTGTAATAAATATGTGTTAATTAAGGGATGTAAGTATAAGAAGACTTACCTGACGTTGGGTTATGTATGTGTCTAGCTATCGCGGTGCGTTTGATGGTTGAATTGTACAATAGGCCTACTTTGCCTATTGTCTTGTTTAGTTTACATGTTCAGTGATTTCAGACATGATGTGATTGTTCTAATATGAGATATGACAATCATCCTACTTTGATGATTGATCGTAGGGCAGTCATCCTACATTGATGATTGGTTGTGTGTTTAGTGTTTACGAACACATTTAATTGATTCGATATGTGATTCAGTAGAACTCATGATGATTTGTTGAGAATGACGAGTAAATATCTACTTGTGCATTGCATTGAGTCCAGCTGGCATTTTTGGTAAAGTTATGGTGAGACGATGTATAGTCTTTACGAATGTGTTTCGTAATCGCTATGGGTCGCCGTCGGTCGCACACACCCTCACTTGTTGGCCGCAGTGGGATGTAGCCCCTTGTTGTAGCAATACGCGTGACTTTGGTTAGCTATTAAACTCGATGGTATTAATCGGGAACGTCGATACTACATACACGGGTATCGAGGCACATATGTTTTCTCGTGTATTGCAGGAGCAACGCGAAGTTAGAAGAAAGAGAAATAATATCCTTTATGATGTGGTATATTTAAGTTGCACTTATGTGAACACCAAAGTGCTAAGTGATTTATATGACTAGTATACTTTTAATATGATACATGATCATTATGGTATATAAATGTTATTACCATGTTATTCCTACTGTTGAGCATCATGCCATGTCATATAGTTGCATGTAATAGCTTGTTGATTATTAGTTAAGTTGGAATGGTACCTTGACTTGCCGGTTTGTGGCTGAGATGTTAGGTAAGCCGGAAGTGCTACTTAGACTAGCTACATGTAGAGTTTTAGTTTACTGTTGCATTCGTACTCATAGCATACAATACATTATAGTGGCTTACGGGGTCTTTTAGACTCACCCTTATTGTGTTAACTCTTTTAGATTGCAATCGATGGATGACATAGTGAGGTCGGTGAGACTTGCGGGTGCTGCCAGTTTGATCGTTGAGTAGTTGATTTTCGGAGCTCGTTTACGCTTATGTTTCTTAATTCAGTAAGAACGATAGTTAATGTAAAGTTATGTAAACTTTACTTATGGGTAGCATTGTTTTGTAACTCTTTATTGTTGTATTCTTTTGGAGCCGACACTCGATGTCGAGCCGTTTAATATTGTAATTTTCGCGAGCATGTTAGTTCGCGTGTTTTTAGTGTTGTGGTTTCCCCGGCTTAGTAGTTAGCCGTCGAGGTTATTTATTGGGATTTCTATTATTATTGTTCTCCGGCTTGTGTTTGGCTGTGGAGATTTTCTAGTTATTGTTTTGTTATTCGAGTTTTTTTTAAAACTCAGGATTTTATTAGTTGTGGTTTTCCACTGCATAGTTTTGGTTTTGAGCTCGTGTAGTTTGTTCACTTCTGTGGACTTTAGTTGTTTCATTTAGTTTGGCGCACCGAGTTGGGGTTTAATACCGAATCCCGAACTCGGGGCGTCACAGTCTTCCTACAAAACTTAAAACCTTTTTTGCAAACATCAAAACAAATATAAAGCCTTTGGAAGGTACGCTGACCAAATTCAACATCAGACAACTTCAAAACCACAATTGACTCACATGAGTTTCCCTTCCCCACAACACCATCAAATTTTTCACTTGAATCAACATACATATCAAATTCCATATCGTCTTCCTCCATATCATATTCTGATTCATTAAATTCATCACAATCAGAAGAGTCAGAACCATAACTAAAGTTAGGATTGACATTTGGGTTTTGTTCAGGATCATTTTCAAGAAAAGAGAAGTTAATTAATGGTGTCATTTTCAGGATTTTTCAAGATGCTTTAAATACATTCTCACCTCTTTCTTAGTAGGTATATACCTCAGTGCCCTAGTTGCTTTGATTTCATTATCAATGAGTCTCGTAGGTCAGGTTGATGCCACACCTTAACCTTTTCAAAATGATAACCTAATTGCTCTGTAAAATCATTCAAGATAATCATCCCAAAAGTCTCTCTATCCACACATTAAAAAAAATCTATCTTCCCTCCAACATAGTGTGTAGGGTCATGCTTCATCACACCACCATGAACTAGTTTTAATGAAAACATAATGGCATCATCATCAGGGTGTACAACAATGGAAAAAACCAAATGACAATTTGCCCCAATATTATACAACAAAAAAAACTAGGTTAAGACACGTGAAACATGTACTGTGGGCTAAGACACAAAAGTAAGACACAAATTGCCAACAACATTTCAGCTAACTTGCAAACAACTTATCAGAAATTACAACATTTCAATTGAAATTATCCCCCAATTTGCCAACAAAATATACCCATTAGCAAAGTTGATTAAAATCAACACGCTTTTACCCATAAATTAAACTACAATATTTATGAAAATACTGTATATATGAAACGCATACAATACTTAAAGTTGATTAAAAACAACACAGATTATACACATAAGGGGACTTAGCCACATAAAAAGACAAAGGAAAAGGAAAGAAACTAAACAAATTATTAGCTAAGACACAGTTTATGAAACACATACCGTAATGTGGATGCGATGCATCCTTGCCTATTCTAGTCATGCGAGCTCAAGAAGTTAGCGTTCACTGCTTATGAAAATGAGAAGGGTTGGAAATTGGGTAAGAAATTAGGGTTCGTTGCTTGTGGAAATGAGAATGACTGGAAATTGGGTGAGAAATTAGTGCTGAAATGCGAAGGAGGAAGAAATTGGGAAGAAAATTAGGGCTTGAATGAAAAAGGGGAATAAATTGGGGATAAAAGAAAGAGGTACGTACTTTGGGAACCTGTTGCCAGGGCCAAACTGGTTTTCAGCTTTTTCCAACCTAGGCAGGTTGCACGTTAATGGTTAACTGACATTTGACGAAAAGTTCCAATTTTGATGAATGTGAGAATCGTTGATGATGAACTTTGATTGGCTCGCTACAATAAGTACTAAAGTAGAATTGGAGATAAACTTATGGGAGACTATTGAAACACTTCCTTATTCTAGTCATGGGAGCTCAAGAAGTTAGCGTTCACTGCTTAGGAAAATGAGAAGGGTTGGAAATTGGGTAAGAAATTAGGGTTCGTTGCTTGTGGAAATGAGAATGACTGGAAATTGGGTGAGGAATTAGGGCTGAAATGCGAAGGAGGAAGAAATTGGGAAGAAAATTAGGGCTTGAATGAAAAAGGGGAATAAATTGGGGATAAATGAAAGAGGTACGTACTTTGGGAACCTGTTGTTAGGGCCAAACCGGTTTTCAGCTTTTTCCAACCTAGGTAGGTTGCACGTTAATGGTTAACTGACATTTGACGAAAAGTTCCAATTTTGATGAATGTGAGAATCGTTGATGATGAACTTTGATTGGCTCGCTACAATAGGTACTAAAGTAGAATCGGAGGTAAACTTTTGGGAGACTATTGAAACTCTTCTTTATGTTTTCATTTAACAGTATCCAAATTTTTTCTCTGGTTAAAAACAAAAATTAAAGTACGCTGAAGAATATTCAAATGAAGAGCAATTTGTTTGTAAGAAAAAATGAAAAGTATAGTACCTATTTTGGTATTTATTATTTTGTATACAAACACAAAATATGTACTCCATTATATTATTTAGCAATTCCAGTTGGCCTAAAAGTGTATGTGTTAGAGCGGAATGATAAATGGTTTGATTCAGTTTGAGTAAAAACACAAGCCATCGATTTGGAAAATTTGTAAGTAGACTGAACCGTCTAAAGTTTATAATTGATCCAACTTGAACATCAATGGTTTGGGTTGGAGCCACGTTTGAAAAAGAAAAAGATGTAATAAACAAATTTCAAACAAACATTATACAAGCCTCAATGACCGAAGGCATAAGAAATAAATTATTATGACAATCTCAAGTTCTTAAATTAAGCTCGCAAAAGTATTACTTTCAGTCTCTCAGTACTTTAATACATTAAACGAAACAAATCAAATAAAACCTAAAAAAACTAAAAGAAAAATTAAAGTACGTGAGGTGGTATCTTTTCACCGGTTCAATGATTGAAATAAAAGGTACTCCCTCCGTCTCTTAATAGTCTTGTTTGACTCGGCACACAGATTAAAAAAAAAATTAACTTGATTATTAATATTGGTATAATGTGTTATTTTCCTGAATGCCCAAGCGTATGTGGCCCATAATTAAAGTACGGGAAAAAGTAAGGGTAAAATGGTAAAAGTAATGTCTAAAAAGAAAAGTTCGAACAAGACAATTATTTTGAAACGGACAAAAAATGAAAGAAAAACAATAATTTAGGGACGGAAGGAGTATTTTATTAATGAAAGGCAATAAAATACACATGGTTCAACGGTTTGAGGGTATAATAGTGGTTCGTGAGGCAAAATTGTGAACTGAACAAACTGCTCAGTTATGAGCTAATCTAAATAAAATTGAACCACTTAATTTATAAAATCGAACAAATCGTCGTATTCGACTTGGTTAGATAATTCGCATTGATACCTCTATTTGAAATTGGTACTACCTCTAATCCGAAATAAATGTAATTTTTACAAAAATTTTTAATCCAAAATAAGGTTGCTGATTTTATTCGGTTTAATTGGTTAGTTTCATTGTTTCACTCGTACCTATTTCTTTACCTATTATTACTGCAGCGTATTGTAGAAGCCTCCCGCCAAATTAATGGAATTTCCGTACCCAAATTCAAATCGAATTCCTGCCAAAACTCGCCGAATCACCGCCCACCCCCAAATTGTTAACCTCACCAGCATTTCAATCCCCACAATTACAGCTCCTCTCGCAAAACTCTCCACCGTGAAAACCCTCAATCAACAGAGAAATGGCATCATCAAAACCCCGTTCAATAAACCCTAACCATAAACCCCAAAACTCGAAAACCGTGCTGCCCATCGGAGGCATTAAGGTCGAGTTCCCTTACCAACCCTACGGGTCACAGCTTGCATTTATGGGCAGAGTGATCGCGACCCTCGATCGAGCTCAAAAAGAGAAGCATTGCCACGCATTGCTCGAGTCACCCACTGGTACCGGAAAGTCTCTATCTTTACTTTGCTCTTCTTTGGCGTGGCAAGAGAATCATCGGTCGAAGAATCTTTATGGCAATCTCTCTCACTCTAAACCGGCTCCAGAGGCCTTGGTTGATCCTCTCGGTCATGGTGGTGGTTTCGTCCCCGAAATGGAACCCTCTGGTATACAATTTTGTTTCCTTTTTGGGTTTTCGTCGTGGCATATGCAATTGTGCGTGCTTGTGGTTTAAAATTTAGTGGTTTTTTTTGTGGGTTTCCCAACATTTCATAAATGTGTATATATGTATATGTAATTATCTGCGTGTGTATTTGACTTTATTTGTTTGGTGCTATGAACTACTTCTTTTGTCCCAAAATGAGTGTTTGTTTTTAGTTATTACAAATATTAAGGAAGATGAATTTTAGGTAATTTTACTTTCAAATATACGCGAATGCCCTTATTTTCCACGTTATAGCATTTCAGGTGCACACTAGGAGAGTTTTTTACCTAAATATTGTACTTATAAGAAACTATTTCCAAATTATAGTAATCTTAAAATTATTTCCTAAACTGAGTTACTTTTTGAAACACACCTTAAAAAAATATTTTTATAATTAAAACCTTTCACACAATGAAATGATTTGATTAATGAAACAATAATCATGTTCACTTTCTATGCCATTCTTCTATTGATTGATGACTATCAATCTATAGTCGAAACGTTCTTCCAAGAGCTTGAACTTAATTTTTGAGTGGCATCTTCCTCGTCCAAATCTAGTGGAAGACTTACTTTCTTTGATCAATCACAAGACATTTTTGTGCATAATTGTAAATAATCATTTGCTTTTCATGAACACAAAAAACAATCAAGAATTCAGCAATTTGATAACAGGGGAATCAAGAGTATCATAAGCAGTTAACATTGAGAATTGCAACAATCACAATTAAATCAAGGCAAATTCACTTTATTTCATTGGATTGCATAAATGTAGAAACTGGTAATAGGTTTCATAGGACTTATATTTCTTTTTTCCCCTTTTATTCCACAATGAATTGCAAGTAGCTAATATTGCACTAGAAAGCAACTTCAGACACCAATGCTGAACAGCAAGGGCACTGCCAAAAGATATTTATGAATAATGAAATGTCTTGAAGAAGTAGCCAACGACATAGCTTGGCCAGAGATTTCCACAAGTGAAGCAGTTCAAGAGGGTTTATTAAAAAGATTTTGTTTTTCACGTTGCCTAACCAGGCACCCATCCGCTCAATAATCAACAACAAAACACGCAGACAACCAGATCTACCCGGTGCCTTTTTTCTTGAAGATGATGCACTAGGGTTTTAAGGGTTTAACTATAAGCGTTCTTTTAGATACACTTTTTTTATAGTATGAGAAATAGTTTTAAAAATACTATGGTTTGGGAATATCTTCTTAAAAGTATAATATTTAAGTAAAAAACTCACACTAGGACATTAAAGTTGGAAAGGTGAATCTAGTATATTCAAAGAAAAAAACGGATACTCATCTTGGTACAAGGGAATTTTAAAAAGGGGCATTTATTTTGGGTAGGAGGGAGTAGATTATTTGAATTTTCCTTTATTCCTCATTAAATATTTTAACATGTAAGGATTGTAATTCTGAGCTCCTGTGTATTACATTTCCGGCTAAAAAGTAATGCATGTTACTCTAATTAGCTGTATATATCATCAATCTTTTGTATTTGTAGTTTCTTGCTGTTATGTAAAGTGTATAAGCATTGGATATTAATTCAGAATTCTTGTTTTGTTTTTTTTATTTATCTTTAGGGAACACGGAAGCAGCTACACCAGTGACTAACAACAAGAATCAGAAGAAAAAGATGACCCCAACCATTTTTTATGCTTCGTAAGTCTTGTCATATTTGTGGAGTGTCTGTTGATTTGAATATTGTTGTACATAAGAACCATTAATTATGTTTGGTTGGATTTTACTAGCCAAAAAGTTTTGATTTTAGTGTTATAAGCTCATAGCTATAAATTTTGAACTGGATGTAGTGATTTGTCAGTTGGTATAGAACAGAATGTTACTGGAGTGTGCCGGTGTAATTATTGGGTTTACCTATTTTTTCACCAATTTGCTACAGAAACTGTAATTCCACTAACAATGATGTATAATGTTTTTATAAAATTTTAAGCACATGACACAACTACCACAATCAGTTTTATGCCCAAAATTTCATAGTAACTATAAGAAATAGTCTATTACATCCAAATAAATGATTTTGAGTGAAAACTGTTCATAGCCTATTGTATCATGAATTAATTATTTTAGGGCAAACTACACAAATAGTCCCTGTAGTTTTAGTGTTTTTTACATTTGGTCCTTACACCTCGCAAATGGTCCCTGTACCGAGACATTTTACCCAAATGGTCCTTTTGTTAAACTCTGTTAATTTTTTGCCATTAAATGCACACATGTGCCACACACGTGCATTTATTGATGGGTAAAATAGTCATTTCATCTTAAAAAGTACAGGGACTAATTCTGAAATGATTAAAGCCAAAGTAAATCAACCCATCACTGGTCATCTTCTTCTCAACCCAAAAAAATTTTAGGAGAAAAGTCAATTTTTCTTGTCCCTCACTCCTTCCTTCAAACCCACCATTCACCACCACCACCACCACCACAATCTTCACAATTTATAAATCTAAAAGTCAATTATTGATTTTATATGGATACTTTTTCTCATCCCTCACTCCTTCCTTCAAACCCACCATTCATTGACCCACCACCACCTCAAAGCTTCAACTACTTACAAACCCACGATTTCGTTTTTTGAATCTTCAAATCTGATGATTTAAACCCAGATCTAACAGTTCCCTATTTCACCCAGACCACCACTTCATCCCTGCAATCGCTGCCACCACCGCCCCCATGCAACCACCACCATCATCCCTGCAGTCGGCGTCACTGCCACCACCAGGAAATGCTCTCATCATCTCCATAAGCAAAGAAATTGACAAACACACACGAAGAGTGAGAGTTTAGGCTTGATTTATGGCTGGAACTAAAAAGAAGAGAAAAAAAAATGGAACTTACCTAAACCCGCTTATGAGAAGCATACAAGAATAAGAAGTATCTGCCTCTTGATTTGCGTCCCAAAAAAACCAGAGCCATTCGCAGGCATCTGACTAAGCATCAGGCATCCTTGAAGACCGAAAGAGAGAAGAAGGAATGAACAGAGTGCCCATTGTTCACCGGAAAATAAGATGTGCCCAACACACATTGGCTTCTCCATTCTTACCGGTAACGATTACATAAACTCTGAAGAATTGGAATGAACAATTTCATTGATTTATCTACAAATCTGGAGATCCCACTTCTGCAGATATTTGAAATGCTATTCATGTAGCAGTATGATGTAAAATTTTGTACATTTGCTTCTACAAATCTAGAACAATTATCGAACATTCTAGGGTTCTTCCAGAAATGGGTGTTCAAGAAATTTGAAAAAAAAAAAGAAGATTTCGCAGGCAAGGGGTGCTCTTGGATTAAATTTGGGAAATAAAAATGCAAAAGTTTGTTCAGTTTCTTGATCTGGGTTGTTGCCCTTCAATGGTTGTTTGATGGAGGTGTAATTTGTTGTGTGTATGGGTGTGTGTGTGAGAGAGAGAGAGGGAGAGGTGGGGGAGAGTCCCCGAAGCACGTTGAGTTGACTTGAAAAAAAAATAAATTATGACTATTTTACCCTTTTAAAAATGCTTGTGAGGGGCACGTGGGACAAGTTAACAGAAAAAAGTTAACGAAATTTGACGGAAGGACCAATCATGCTCAATGTTTGTGGTACAAGGCTGGTCTCAAAAAAATTTTTGGTACAGGGATGAATACAAAAAAATGCAAAAAGTACAGGGACGATTTGTGGAGTTTGCCCATTATTTTATCATCTTTCTAAATTGCCTTACAAAATTTAGATACATTTACTTAAGACTGTCAACCAAATTGTAGTGCTAGCGGGTGTGGGTGGGGGGAGAAGTCTTAGCACTTACATGCTTCATTGCATTTGTGATGGATCACATGCTTAATTGGTATCTTGTAGGATTCTTAAGTGTTTGCCTAAACTATTTAAATCACAAACTTTATATTTCAACATTTTAGGAGATGCTTCGAAATAAAAGGTGTTATATAAGTTGCACTGCCTGAGATGCATATTTCCGCCGAAATAGACTGACAATTGATGGAGTTTAGTATTTGTTAGAGGAAGGTTTAAAATAAGAGGAATAATCTTTGGCATATGGGTTAATGAGTTAGGCACAGTTTAGTCAGGCGGTCATGAATTACCACAATGTGATCAATCACATGTTTCTAAGGTCAGTTGTTTGTCAAGAGGAAGAGGTGGGCGACAATGTTACTCATATAATAGGTGTATGGAGAGAAGTGTGTCTATAATTTTTGTGATCAGTATATACCCATAAAGTTGAAATAAGATTCTAGACAGCTATTATACCTGCTTTACCATTTGGCACTGAATATTGGCAACTGTGAAACTGCATGTTTATAAAACGAATGTGGCTGTAATGAGAAAAGTATGATAGTAATGTTGCAAAATTGGAAAAGATAAAATTCGAAAACAAACACATTTATGAAATGGTAAAAGTAGCTGCCATAGTAGATCCAACGTGAGTAAATTGCTTATGATGGTTTGGACACACACAAACCTATACCATTAAGTGCGTTTCCAAGGAATAGTGATGCTATCAATGTCAATGGTGATTCTGTAAGTACGGGAATACCAAAACTACTGTGTGGAAAGAGGGATGTAATTGGATGTGGTTTTTCAGAAAATCCCACTTTAGAATGAATAGATTAGAATAAAAGGATTCATGTATTGACTCTAAGTTGTTAAGGCAAAGACTGAGTTGAGATTTGAAGGCTATGAAAAATTGAAACTTCTTGAACTCTTGTATGCATATTTAATTAGAGCTTAGAAGATAGGTGATAGAAACTGAAGAATACTAAATGCTTTGAGCTTGTGAAATGTTTGAGCTGACCAATCGAGCCATCAAAACTGGGTACAACTTTGGATAAACACTAGAGCTGTCAACTTAGCAAGTGCCCAAGGTTGTGCCAGTTGTCTAATTGATTGACTTCTCAAACTTGTGTAGTAACCTTGGAAGAAACACTACTAGTGTTATGCATTAGAAACAAATTTTGATTCAACACACATGCTGAACTTGTTTCTTGCTTTCTGTTGGTTAATCAGGAGGACACATTCACAAATTACGCAGCTCATCCGTGAGTACAGGAAAACTGCTTATCGGGTACCAATGGCAGTTTTGGTGGGTTTTCTACTCCCTTGTACCAGTTCTCAGTTTTTTTAAATTTCCTGAATATGGTCATGACCTAGAAACTCTTGCCCATATTCATAAATCTGGCAGTCTTCCCGTAGTTATGCCAGTATTTTGACAAGTTGAACTTGAAGCATGGCCCAAATCCCTTCAAGACTATCTCCACGTACACACACAGTAGTACATGTGGAGAAAGAAGATTTTACTAACTGAGAAAAATTTACACGTGATGGTGGCCAATGAATCAACCAAGAAAAAACAAAAGTGATCATAAAGAAAACAACATCTGAGGCTACATTTTCAACCTATAGTTTTGACCTTGAGGCTTTTGTCATCTAGTAACGATGTGTCTACAATTGCAAGACACACAGTCGATTCTGCCTTGGATCAGTCTAATTCGATGGGCCTTCTCCGTAACCCCTTTCACTTGCTGACTTAGGATGAAGTCTTGCAAACAATTTTTCTTTTTGTGTTCAATGGGTGCAGCAAAATCTCATCAAATATAAATGCTTCTGGGATCAAAAATTCCTTCTGATTGCAGTTGTTCATGGAGGAAGAATTTGAAAATCAGTAATAATGTAAAACCATTTTATAGTATACCTTTTTATGGTTAGACGACCGCACAACCTTGGATACTACCATCTGAATATGGAGATCGAACCAGTGTGGATGTAGGTAGCACAAGGAAGGCAAAAATGACTTTTGTTATTACCATTTGTTATTTTTACTGACTTGTCCTTTTAAAAGTGGCCCTTACAGAACTTGTGGAGACCTAGATCAATCTTGGCTTCCTAATTCAACACTCAGGACTATTGTTTGGACACTGGCCACCAATGGTCAGTATTCTCCATGAACAGCATGTGAGGTTCTGGGAGAAAACTCCTCAGGTTACTTGGAAGTCCATGTTATTTGATTTCCCTTGACTATTCTCAAGAGCTTCATTCTCTGGTTAGCAATAACTGTTTCTTAGATGGCCATGTAAAGAAAAGCTGTGCAGTTGACAGTGGCTGATTATAATTATGTTAAACAAAGTCCCAAAATGACAGTTAAGCATAGGACTCAGGAGGCTGTTTTTGGAGTTGTGTCACACCTTTTTAATTTATTTTAAGTACCCTTTAAAATAACTACAAACACCATAAAAGAATTACTCTCCCATTATTTTTTAAAAGTGATCACTACGAAAAAACTATCTAATAACACTTTCAGAAAATAACGTTTCCAAATAATATATTTAAAAATACAGCATTAAATAAAACCCACAAAAACCATTTGCATGCGCCTTTCACTAGGATTCAAATATTATCGGAAGTGAAATAACAAATATAGTTACCAGAAGGGATATAAAAACACTTTTAAGTACTCTAAGCAAAGTAGGCCTAGTAGTTGGCATGATAGCCTGATTGCTATAATCACCTTCATGTAACTTACGGTCATGCCCTTTAGGATGTATCTGGTGCCTTTGTCTTATGAGGCATCTACACTACCAGTTTACTTGTTGTGTTGAGTCTTTGAGCACTGTTGTCCAATTAAGAGCCTAAATTTGGACAGGACCTTGGCTTCCCAAATATGTTATGGAAAAAAGGTCAATTTTGTGAACAAGGCAGATAATCAGAAAATGACTTGCACAAGACTTCAATTGATTCAAAGGAACCACTATTGATTATTAGTGGAAGCAGATGCTGAAAGGAGCCTTGCTATCCACAGACTTCCTAGGATTCAATTGGAAGACCCTCCCTAATTTGAATGTGTTCAAAAGAGGACCAAACTTACCCATGATGAATGAGTTCTTGGAGCCTTAAAAGACCAAAACGCTAAGGCCTGATATGGGTATCTCAGTCATTTTGAAGCATAAAGAGTTACTCATGATTTCTTTGTGCCAAATAGAATGTCACTGGTGGTATTTCACATAAGTTTTGTTCTCACTCATTCTAACAGCTTATGCTTTCTGACAAGTTGGTTAGTCAACTTGGTATCATGCTTTATTTCCACGAGGTCTTGGGCTAGTCTCCCAGCCTAATCTAATGCTCTCAGTTTATCTCTCCACCTGCAAGCAAGGATGCACATCAAGGGCCGTATTAAGCATGATAAAACATTCCCGGCCCAGTAAATCCTCTACTAGATGCTGGCATGGTAACCCCTAAAGATATAACTTCAAGTATTCATGTGTGGTGATGTTTAAAAGTTAGAATTCATAAGGAAAACACTTGTGAGTGTACAGGTAAACCCAGATGAAATTAAGAGAAATACGCCTAAGAGAGTTTGGACACATACAATGTACACCAATTAGTGAATGCATATATATATATATATATATATATATATATATATATATATATATGTGGGAAGAAAAATAAAATTTATCTTTCATGAGCAGTAAAGATGCTGCTTACTTTGTAGTTAATACTTATCTCAGTGTGGTTGAGGATGCTTCAGATGGTTCTTCTATTCATGAGCTTAGCTGCATGTGAAAGTACAAGTCCCTTCCACCTTCTTCAAATCTTCAAGGGTGTAGAGATGCATGTACTCTTAATCATTCTGTAATGTTTTTCCAGTTTAAAACCGTTATTGTTCACACATTGGTTTTTTTTTTTTTGTATTATTCAGGCATCTCGGAAGCACTACTGCACAAACAAATATATACGCGGGGAAGCTAATATTGATGAGCAATGGTGTGTCTTTAACCTCAAAGCTTGTGTTTCCATAATGTCATCTCTTTCTAATGCATATAAATTTTTCAGTAAGCTACTTCTTAAGAATCGAGAAAGTGGATGCCCGGAATTCAAGTGAGTTGTTTCTCATACATATATCCCTGCTGTTAATAATGGGAGTGCAATAAGAATATTTAGCCAACTTTATTATCAAACAGAAACGTGAACAAGGTCAAGAGTCATCCATCTCTCCAGAAAGGTGGTTGCCATGAGGCCCATGATATTGAAGATCTTGTGAAAGTTGGACAAATCATGAAAGGTTTATTCCCTTCTGTCAGGACTTTTAAAGCTTATCCGAGTTGTCATCAACAGAAGAAGTCACTAAAGCAAGATTCAAAATTTCAGGTTGTTCATATTTTGCAGCACAACATTTGGCTGAAGATGCACGATTAATTTTCTGCCCGTACAGCTATATCATTAATCCAGTCATCAGGAGAGCAATGGACATAGATATTCAAGGGGCCATTGTCATTTTTGATGAAGCTCAGTATGTAATGTGACTTTGTAGATGCCTGGTGGAGTTACTTTCAAACAATTTCTAAATTGTCGCTGGTTTGCCCTAACAATCAGTAAAAATTACGTAAACTTCTAGCTAAACTATCGTCATTTTTGATAAAGATCAGAAATTAAATAGATGGTTGTGGAGATAATTCATATTAGCTGCTTTGCCAAGACAAGCAGTGAAAATTTATGTTAAAACCTTGGAGCTAAACCTTACCATAAGGCTCATCAACATGCCAAGCTATTTAAGAATAACACTCAATATAGTTATTTGGATTTCTGTTGACACACCTTTCATCAGCTATGCCATATTTGTATCATAATTTGAGTTTATAATTAAACTGCTACTGAAGATTGTTTTATTTCTCTTTTAATAATTTGGAAATATTGATTAATTTCCGTCTTTGTTTGGATTCCTTAATTACTTTTATTTTGATTTCAAACCATTTCCACTTCTTTTCAGTAATATAGAAGATATGGCTCGGGAGGCTGGTTGTGTGGATGTTGAAGAAGATGCTTTGATTCGTAAGTGTGACCTTTCTACTTTCATGTCCCTTATACTTTACTGAAGTGTCCCTTATTTTCTTTCCTTTCTGTACTTATCGAAGAATTACAGATGGAACTAAGGCAACTCCGCGAAACTGATGCAATGACTTACCAGCCCTTGCATGAAATGATTGAGGTAGTTTTTCTCTATTACCCTCAATTTGGTTGTGTTAAAACTTTTCACCACCATTGTTCATTAATGTTTACTTAAGTTGTGTAGGAAATTGTAAGTTGGATCAACCGAAGGAAAAGTACCTTGACAAAGCATGGGTTTCAGCATCATGTATCAAGGTGGGTAATGTTGGGCCACTTTACCTCTGTAAATGATGGTTTGCTTCTACTGCTTTCTATTTTAATGGTTCATCTAGTCTGTCACTTGTCAAGGTTTAATACTGTGTGCCCATATTAGGAATGAGAAAATTCGATTATTGTGTTTAAAGATAATACAATCTGATCAACTATATCAACTTTTCCTTTTGTAAACTTTAATTACACGGAGCCTAAATTATAATTATAGGGTCAACATATATAGCAATTCAAACTTAACGAAGTTCCAATATTGCCCCTCCTAGTATTCATTATTTGTAATTTATAATTCTTAAAGTTTTATTTAAGGATGGAGGGAGCAATAGAATAAGAACTTACAAGTTATTTATCAAAAAAATAGAATAAGAACTTACAAGTCCCATATAAGTCCGGTCCTTTCGTAAAAAAATGCCAAGGAAAGTTACCCCACATGTACCCTTGTCTGCACAATACTTTGTATGTAAATTTCTTGATTAAAGAATGCAGTTCTCTGCATCTTTCGAAAATGTGAATTCACTTGAAACAGAGCTTAACCAGTTGGCACTCTATTTGGGTCACATGTGATGGGGAGTGTTAAGGCTTGATATGGCTTGTTGGTCCCTCTCTAACATCATAAGCTTTTGGTTGGTAACCTAGATATGGCCCTCTGAATGGGAGAAGGAAATTAATTTTTATGTCAGTTGAATTGCACTATTATTGCTTAGTCGTTTGTATGCTGACCCTTGTTGAGGAAACCCATGCTGATTAGAAAAATCATTATGAAAACCCATGGTAGTTCCAGAGTAGTGTAGCTGGAAGAAAAAGTTTTGATTTATCCTTTTATGCCAACCATTTATTTAGATTAGGAACCATCCAAGTGTAAACAATGTATCTAAATAAAGGAACCATCCAAGTGTAAACAATGTATTTACTCTATTAAGTGATTTTCTTTTTCATCTGAAACATTATGTAAAGTTTGTTCCTCTATATACTTTTTGACTGCGAAATAATCCCTATTGTTACTGCTGTTGTAGTGTTGGGAGAGGGGGGGGGAGAGAGAATTAGGGAGGGAGGGGATTATCACATGCTCAATTTCCTTGCTACAGTACTTGTTCTTTCCTATAATGTCTTATATTTTTGTCATCTTATGCACATTCTGTATCCTTTGGTTGTAAAATTTTCTGTTATGTGCTCTTTAGGCAAGTAAAAATAGAAATATGTTTTACAAGGGAATATTTTCCATGCATCAAGTGTTATGCAAAACTAGGGGGAAGGAGAAGTTAATTACTAAATGCTATTCATAGGATTATTGAATGAAATAATTTGAAAATTAGTATTCCACCAAATTTTTGAAGCAACAATTGGCTATCCACCAAAGTCACCTAAATGTTATGGATGCCAAGTTGGCACTACAAGAAAAAAAGAAGGAATACCTTCGGTCATCTGTTTCTCCCCATTGTTATTTTGCAAGAATGACAATACCTTCTCTCCCCTGGTTCTTTTTTACTACAAACCATATTAGTGGGTTGTCAAAAATGATTTACTAGTTTGTGTGACTAATTATGGGTTCCAGGCCCCCATCCCCAATACCACTTGCGTCTCTGTACTCCATAATCGTAATAGAATCTGATTTTTAGTTACATTATATAAACATGTATTTTCTCCTTACCCAAGTATTTCTATATCAAGTGATTTATTGATATCTTTTTAGTTGGACTGGTGACAAAGCATTGAAAGAGCTGGAAGAAGCTAATATCTCACAGCAGTGCTTCCCGATCTTGCAAGAATGTGCTACAAAAGTAAGTTCCTATTCTGGTCAACCTTGTACAATCTGTCTTTTTGTGTTTGTACTCTAGTAATCTAGGAATCACTGACTCTTGAACTCATGGTGTCGGGTTCCAACATGTGACACACTACGCCACTTTAAGACACATCCGGAATCTGCCCTAAGACTGTTGGAATTATGGAATATGATTTTTGGTCTGTTCGCGCTGTCGTGGGTTATGCCCAGTTCAGTTAATGAGTTCTTTTTCAGTTGGTCCTTGTATAGGCGCAAAAGGAGAAACCGCGTTTGGGAGGCTGCACCTTTGGCTGTTTGTTGGACTTTATGGAGGGAGAGAAACAACAGGGCGTTTGACAGCATTGAGGGGACTACGGAGCAGTTGAAAATTAGTCTCATTCGTTCTCTGTCCTCTTGGTGCTTTGAGTCTGTACCGACTCTCCCAGTCATTCTTTTGTTGATTTTGTCAATAGCCTTAATCTTATTTAGTCTGATTGTATACTTCTAGTGTACATAGGACGCATCACTTGTTTTGACGTGTACGGGACACATGAATTAGGAATATTTTGGCTACTTGCGGTTAGTTCTGCTCTTCTTCCATGCAGTTTTGGGGTTGAAGGTCAATAATGCGAAGAGCGAGATTATGCTAGTGGGTCACGTGGATAATATTGTTACTATGGCTTCTTTTTTTGGGTGCAAGGTCGTCAATCTCCCCGCTTCTTATCTTGGTTTGCCCTTGGGTGCGCCTTCTAATAGCTCGGTGTTGTGGAATCCGGTTCTTGTAAGATTCGAAAGTTGGTTTTCTGGGTGGAAGAAGCTGCTTCTCTCCAAAGGAGGCCGGCTAACTCTTATCAATAGTACCCTTTCTAGCTTGCCTACTTATTTTTTGTCTCTTTTTGCGATTCCTGCTTCAGTGGCAAAGAGATTGGAGAAATTGGAGCGAGATTTCCTGTGGGAGGGTAATATGGTTCAGCGCAAATTTCATCTTGTTAACTGGCCTACTGTGAGCTCGAGCATGAGAGGTGGTGGCCTCGGCATTAAGAATTTGAAAATGTTCAATATTGCTCTGTTGGGCAAATGGCTTTGGAGATATTTGGTAGAGAGGAATGCTTTATGGAGGAGAGTGGTGGTTTGCAAATATGGGGAGGGTATGCATTTGTGGTTCCCGAAGGAGGTTGTTTCTTCTTATGGAGTAGGGTTTTGGAGAGGGATCCGTAAAGGGTGGGATCAATACCAGAACAACATATCTTTTGAGATTGGATGTGGGTCTCGGGTTCGGTTTTGGAAAGATAAGTGGTGCGGTGACAAGGAGTTGTGGAGAGATTTCCCTTCCCTCTTCGATATTGCTGTTGATAAGGAGGAGTTGGTAAGTTCTGTGGTGATGACGGTCGGGGGATCTATCACTTGGAATCCCACTTTCCATCGTAATTTACAAGACTGGGAGGTGAATTCTTTCTGCTTGCTGCTTGGGAAGATCCATGGTCTTCCAATTCCCAGCTCTTTGGAGGACAGAGTTATTTGGAAAGGGATGAAGGATAAGAGGTTCACTGTTAAGTCGTTCTATCATATTTTGTCTCCCGAAAATAGGGCTGTTTTCCCTTGGAAGACTGTGTGGAAATTGAAGGCCCCTCTGAAAGTAGCTTTTTTGGCTTGGGAAGCTGTTTCTGGGGCTATATTAACTGGGGATAATTTACGTTGTCGAAATTGATCTATGTGAACTCGTGTTTTATGTGTAAAAGGAACGAGGAAAATGTGGATCATCTGATGCTCCATTGTGATGTGGCTAGGGACCTTTGGAACTTCATGTTTAGCGTGTTTAAGGTCTCTCGGGTCTTGCCCAGATCAGTCAAGGACTTGTTTCTCATCTGGTCTCTTTATAGGAGGAGGAGGAAAAGTTGTGTGTGGGATGCTGCGCCGCTAGGTGTTTGCTGGACAATCTGGTGTGAGAGAAATAGGAGGGTTTTTGACAATGTGGAATCCTCTATTGCGTCTTTGAACGAGTCCCTGATCCACCTGCTGTTCTTTTGGTGTTCGGAGAATCTCCCTAGTTCAGCTCATTCTTTAGTTGATTTTGTGGATCATATTTTAATTAATTAGTGTTTTGGGCTGTGTATATTTCTTGTGTTGTGTATACTTCTAGTGTACAGGATGCGCCACCTGTTTTGTCGCTCTTTTATTCATTATCTTACTTATAAAAAAAAAAATAGCGTATGCAAAAACTTATCATAAGAAATACGAATAAAAGAAAGACTTGACCAGAATAGACACAAACGATGATACAACGATCCATAATTTCACATATCTTTGCTCCAAGTTGCTGGCAATGGAATTTTAGCAAGCCAATTATTACAACTATCCCATGAAGAATTCACGTGGGCCCAAATTTTACGATGTGGTTGTAAAAAATATCTATTTGGGTCATCAAATAGGATCCAGGTAGTAAAATTTTAAAACGTGTATTTTCTTTAGGTGAAATGTATACATTTCAATAGAGTTTGTATTCTGAATACAACAAATTTCTTAAACTAAACTATAATTCCTTTATTAAGTTGGCAATTCAATCAGCAAATAAATGCAGATAAGAAGGGAAGTGGTAGCGTATCTTTTCACAAAAAGATGCAAATTTTCTGCTCATTATATTCATCATAATAAAGTGCTTACCTAGGTATTGGAAATATAGAATGTGGTTCTAAAGTAATAATGCACAAACCATGTCATCTGTTTCAGTTTGCGTTCCTCATTTTTTCTTCAATGATTCGAATTGAGTAAATTTTATAATTCACAAATACGTTCAATGTGCGTCGTGTGCGTGTTCAAGCTAGTGTATATAGGTAGTGATAGCTTTCATTAATATTGTGGTTGCTAACTTGTCTTTCTAGTATCATATTGTTATATCATCCTTATTTCAATTTCCTTTTAAGGCAATCAAAGCTTCAGATGCAGAGCAGGAAGTAGCTTATCTAAGTGGCATGTCAGCGTCTATATTGGAAAGTAAGTTTCTTGTGTACTTGTATATATGTTGTGTTAAGCCAGTACAACTTTGTTGTATTGTTAACCGTCTGTTGTTATTGTACAGGCTTATTCTCTTCACTTAATTACTTCTTCTCTGGCAATGGGATTCATGTTTTTGATTATCTGCTTGCTTTGCGGGGGTATATCAAGAGAGATCCTGGTAAGTGGTATTATTATTCCTATATCGAGTAATTGCAACATAGTTTGTCATATTTCATCTGGAAACCAGAAGTTTCTTTCCTTTTTCACTCTTATCTCGGTCCCCAAATGAGCTACTTTTGCTTCTTCCATGGAGATGAAGGAGGTCACTTGAGTCCACATGCCAACGAATGTTGGTGACACCACGTTTCAAGTACACCCAAAGATGACTGATTGGTGCCCAAGAGCGGGAACAGAGACTCAACTGGTTAAAAGAAAATAAAGTCAAGTATGTCCAGACTAATGCCTTGTCGAGCAGGCATGAAACTGGTAACTCAAAAAGTGGTTTATCAAATGAGACAACCACTGACTTAGAGGCCTAAAGGGGGGTCCAGCGCAAACCACTCTCAGAGCAGTTGTTCTATAGCGTATAGAGAATAAAAGACTGATTCTCAAAGACTCAGGCGTACATCTTGAATTCGTGGCAAGTTAAGCATGCCAAGACTAGTGCAAGTGAGACTTTCGAAGGCCTCAAACGTTAGTTGGAGCAACTTGTCAAGCATTAGGCAATGTTCCCTTGCTTGAGTGGTCTTATCTTGTGCACTGCAGTGGATGGCATATCTCTCTTAAAATCCATAATAGCGAGTGGCCCTTGGTGCCATAAGACTCTCCATAATGCTAAATACATCTGAGGTTGGGGAAGCCCTGAGAGCAATGCTTGCTCAGTGTGGTTAGCAATAGCACTTCAAGGAAAAGATTGGGTTTTGGATTGCTGGCTCATGTCTTCCCGTTCTAGAGAAGCGGACACCAAATGACATGTTTAAAGTGGAGCTCGCCCCACTAGTCGATATTTGTGAGTAAGGTTAGGTTGACAACATGTAGGCAGATGGGGTCTTATTAAAGATTAAGACAAGTGCCCCAGGTGAGTAACTTGCTTGTCAAGTTCACCTCCAAGTATAAACAGAGAGGCTTGGGAGTTGGCGCATGAAAAATGCATTGGACATCTTCTCATAGGTGGTGTTTGGTTCGCTAGAATGAATTGGATGGAATGAAATGGTCAATGGAACTTCATATCCATGGGATTTGGTGTGGGAATGAAATCAGTCAACACACGCGTTTGGTTCACACGGAATGGAATGGTGATTTCATGTTTCGTACGTGAGAACATCGAAAGGAATAGAATAAAAATACCTAATAAAGTCTTAAATTTCCCTTAATACTTATTTCAATAATAATAGTAATAATAATATTATTATTATTATTATTATTTTATTGTTCAAAAAGCTTAAGCTGTTAGATAGAGATCCAACAGTGCATATCAATCTCAACACTCCCCCTCACGTGTGACCCGTCCACACGTGGAGAAACAAACAAACCCAACAATGTATATCAATCTTAACACTCCCCCTCACGTGTGACCGTCCACACGTGGAGAAACGAACAAATATGTATCATCAGGGCATTACAAACCAAACGAACAAATATGCATCATCAGGGCATCACAAACCAAACAGAGTGACAACATGCACTCACAATATTTCGGGTAACAAATGCAAGCGGGACGACTCGAACCCAAGACCTTGCCAAACTAGAGCTCTGATACTTGTTAAGTTACCAACTGATCTAAAAGCTTAAGGTGTTAGATAGAGACCCAACAATGTATATCAATCTCAACACAAACCAAACCAAATCAAATCTTTTTTTATTTTTTAATCAAACAGAGATAATCATGGAAAATGATTTCTTGAAATTCAATGTCACACCAACCATACTAACCTATTAATTTTTCACAACAATTGCATACTTGATCTGAGACTCATCTCTCACTCTAGTCCCGCAGTAATAGGCTTAAGAATAAGAATAGCTTGCTGACTACCGCTTATTCTCTGCCCCATCAAAAGAAAGATTTGAGTTTGGACTAGGAGCCAATCTGGATCTGGAACACCGGATCCAAAAGGTAGAGCGTTAAAAACAACAGGTGAGCTCCGAATAACCACCATGTTAATAATCCCTAGGGTTTTGAGCTTGAGGACGAAGCTGCCATCCTCGGAGGGAGAGTAGGATGTAACGAAGTTTGTGAGAAAGCCACCGGGAAGGCTATAGGATTTCCCAGACGGATGGGGATGGGTCGGAGTCGGAGCCGGAATTGGAGAGTGCAGTTGAACAAACCATGACGGTGAAGAGAAAAGATTAGGAGGAAGAGACCCATTGTGGTGGTATGGTGGCGATGGCGATGGCGACAGTAGTGGGGTTACAATGGCGGCATTGGCGGTGGACTGGTGGAGTTGGTGGTGGGAGGAGGGAGGAAGAAGGAAAGTTTGTGTCTTGTCACCCCAGGCAGTCCAGGAATAACATTAACAAAATAATTCAACTAAACGTGGCCACGGGATTGGTCAACGGGAGTTAGGCATTCCATTCCCTCCAAATCTGCGAAACAGACACCGCATTAGAAGCTGAGCAAAGAATCAGAGAACATTTCCTAGTCTACTCATACTCAACTGGCCAGAGGTTAGCAAATCTTAGGGCACCAGATGCTTCCGTTCCTGTCCTAGTGACTTATTTTCCTCCCCATCCTCTTCAGGTTGCTCTTTCTTCTCATATTTAGTAATGAGATTCTGAAGTTACCATTAATGGTCTCCTTTTTATCAACCAAAGGTAAGAGGGACAAATTACAAAATACAAAGTGACACTCACCTAGGGACAAAGGTAGATAAATAGAGTACTTCTTGATCTCTGCTCTGTTTTTCTTTCTATGACTTGAGGGAAACAGAAAATTGAAATAGTGTGTTGACACATGTAGACATATGAAGGTTTTCGAAAGATAGTAGGATTTTGCTCAATTACTTTTTTGGTTGTTTTCCAAATCAAGATATGTTTAGAAAAGGGAGTTTAAAAATAATCACTTTAGCGTTTGGTAATACGTGTATTCATATGTATCTCTTACATCTGTTTAGAATTATTTCTATGGCCGTGTCCTCATGTCTTGCATGAAGGTCCCCATGTCATGCACCACATGTCTATCTTGACGCTCACTCTTGTCCTTATCTACATCAGAGTTGTATGCTCTTTGTTTTGTGTACAGCGGCTACTTAAATTCAACTGATCAATAAGATATTCATTTGATTCACAAGTGATATTTACTGAACTGGTGAAGCAACGATGATTCAGTGATGATATGAAAATTTGTAACCCTTGTCAACTAGAAGCATGTTGACTCTTTTTAGTCACATTATTAAACTCAATTACACTGTCAAACTCATAGGCCAGTCAATTCCCTAAATTTCTAGTTTATTTTGAGAAAACACTTACTAGTTGGAACAAAGCAAAAAGTCTAAACTTTTTGAATAATATATGTGTGTGTGTGTGCGTATTATGTGAACATGATTAAACTTCTTTAACTGATGTTTACACTTTGTAAGGTCTGTTAATAAATACTTGTGCGCTATAGTAACCATCCTTCCTTGAGCTTTATAAAAAATATATTATATACAATGATTTGGAGAATATTAGTCAGCATTGATATGGCTCCTTTTGTTATTATTGTTGCTTCTTATTATTTGGTGCATGCAGGAAATGCTACTGGGAGCTGGACTTACACTTTGAGTTTGTGGTGCCTGAATCCTGCTGTTGTCTTCAAAGGCATTGCTGATACTTCTCTGTCAGTTATTTTAACATCGGGGTAAGTATATATGTGTAGATATGCTATTCAGTTTTGCAAAGGTGACCCAGTTTCTTCTTCTTTTTATAGATTTTTCCTGTTAAGCATGCATCAAATTGTGCTAATTCTTTTCCAGTCTTCAAAGCAAGTATATAACTACCCCTTGGAAATTTCATCCTGTGAGAAGCTATACCACAACAAGAAATTGCCATGCTCAAAAGGGCAGGCCAAGTACATGCTCTTGATGTCCTAGGCAAACAAATATAAGGCCAAGGCGTGTATCTCATCTAACTCATACGGGATGGGTTCGTCACAAACTTCCCTTCTTTAAATCTCTATGTTCTCATGAAGGCTCAAAATTCTTGATCTAGTCAGACAACCCAAAACCTTTTGTATGATGACTTTCCTCCCATTTCTCCCTTTGGGGGTTTCTTCATAAATGGCCTAGTCAAATCCCTAAAGTTCTTATACGACCTTACTCAAAAACATCTTTTAAGAACTTTTTTTTTTTTTTTTTTTTTGTAAAAACCCATAATACCCTTTTTTTTGAACGACTAATAGGTAGTCGTTTCGAACGACCCTAGGGTTTGTGTTGTTCGACGAATCGTTCGAACGATATGTAAACAAACCCCAAAAGAAGAAACAACGGAGGTAGTGTGTAAAAAAGGAGAGAGAGAGAGAGAGAGAGAGAGAGAGAGAGAGGAGGAAGGAGCATGAGGTCTAGGGCGGGAGTATTAAAAAGAGTATTTTGAGATGTTTGTAGTAATTGTTGGTCAAAAGCCATAAAATATAATTGGCCGGGTCAAAAGGCTATACTTGATATATACCACCTTGATGTCGGAAGTACATGGGCAAGTCTTTGTTTTCCCAAACCACCAGCAACACTTTCGATACCATTTTGCGCTGATCCGATCCCCACAGCTTGCTGCTTTAGCGGTTCCAACTAGAGCTGTATATGAGCCGAGTCGAGTATTTCTCAAGCTCAAGCTTGGCTAGTCACTATAGCAGTTGAGTTGAGCTTTTGAGAGTTTGAGTCTGGTTTTTAAGGATCTCTAAATGCTTGGCTCATGAGGACTATCCAGCTGCTTGCGTGCCCAGTCGAGTAGCTCACCTAGTCCTAAGCCCAATTGAAAAAAAATATTTCTTTGAACTAAGCCCGATCATTATAATTGTTTAGCCCATTTCTTGATCTGGCCCATAAACACCTATGGATAAGACCTAGGTCATTTTAGAAAGTAGATTAAAAAACATTAATAGAAAAGGACTAATAATTGAAAACCCAGATACATTTTCTCTTTAGTCTTAGATCTTGAGTATCGTTTTACTTCCATCCATGCGTAAAGGGTGGTTGGGTGAAAAAAAAAGGGTGGTTCGGTTCACCGGGTCCATCACAAGCTCTCTGGAAAGTCCATATATTAGGTGGCCAGATATAAGCAGGTCTATTGCCCCTTTTCCCACCAATAAGTAATAACCATTGAATGTTTTTGAATGGATGTACTTTGGAACCTTTATAACATGAAGTCTTCATTCCACTTGAAGTTCCTGTATCAAGGAGAGGGACATGGGCGTGGCAGCTGGTCATTTGCGTAGATCACAACTCCTACATTTTGGCGAGTCGGGCACCCTAACTGGTAGCCATTACAGATATTCGTACCCCGGTCTTTGACATAGAATAAAGGATAAGATAGCATCCCTCCTTGTATGATGGCATTGGTCTTTATGTTCATCTGAAGTTTTGGTGTCTTTTCATATTATTTGCCAATTTAGGCATAATGATCATGTCACACTACCAATAAGTGATATAGATGACATCCATATGCTAACCACTGGGACTTAACATCTATGCTGTCTTCTTTTCTTTGTATACTTTCCTGTTCCTTTTTTTCAGTTACTTTATTATCTCTTGCATCTTCAGGACCCTGTCACCGATGAACTCCTTTTCATCAGAACTTGGTGTTAGCTTTGGAACTTGTCTGGAAGCTCCACATGTTATAGATGCTGAGTCGCAGGTATCAGTGAAATTTCTTATATGTTCATGGTGTATTGACTGAAGTTGCATCTGCTAATAGTCTTCTCAACTAACTTGTCACTCTTCTCACTGCAGCTCTGGGCTGCTGTTGTCTCCAGTGGGCCAGGCAATTACCCATTGAATGCAAGTTATCGCACAGCTGATGCATATGCTTTCCAGGTATGATGTGCCTTCTTTCCATTGTTATTCGATACTCAGAAATAAGATATTTTCTCCCATATATTTGAAAGACTTGTCATTTGATTCTTTGGAAAGGATGCACTTGGTACATCCTTAGAAGAAATATGCAAGGTTGTTCCAGGTGGATGCCTAGTGTTCTTTCCTAGTTACAAGCTTATGGAAAAATTGTGCAGTCGTTGGACTGAAACAGGTCAATGGTCTCGACTAAATGCTCAAAAGCCCCTTTATGTTGGTAAGATTACAGTGCCCCTCCATCACAAATCATATTTCAGTATAACTGAATTAAGCAGTGCAAATAGATCGTAAATTTGTGGCAGAGACATATAGCGAGCGTTTTCTTATAAAGTATGCTATAACTCGCCGAGCTTGCTTACCATTCTTAATTTCATGATGTTTTCTTGGTGATTTTTATTCTGATGGTTTTGTGGTTTGTTTAGAGCCAAGAGGAAGCAACCAAGATGACTTTGAGCCTGTTTTGAAGGGTTACTATGATTCAATTCGTTATGGCAGTAAACCCGTGATTGGGAGGAAGAGAAATGGTAAAAAGTTGGGTCTTAACAGTCCTAATTCTGTAGAGTGCAAAGAAAACTCTCGTAAAGGAGCTGCTTTTCTTGCTGTTTGTCGAGGGAAGGTAATTGGACATGAACTGATAAAAAATCTTATCTTTTTGATTACTTAAAGGTGATTACTTCCATCTAAAAAATGTCACTATGCAACTTGCTACTTTAGTCAGAAACGCTAGAGTGATACTTTGAAGAATTTGTTACCCTTTTGTTCAGGGCCCTTTTCCACAGTTTTTAAGAATGCAAAGTTGTATCTCTTCTGTACTTGTTAACATTTTATTCATTTCTGTGGTCATCTTTTACCATGTTGCAAGAGCTTGCTCCTGTCTAAAGTTGTAAAATCAATTTTTTCTAGAACTATTTTTTTTCATAGGAGCTGTTGTTTTGACCAAACCAGTTAAAGTGCTCTGCTCTTACTACCCATTTTTCAGTAAGTGTGGCTTGCCCCTGAATAGCATCTATGTTTGGTAGTTATGCAATTTGAATCAACATACATAAGAAAATAGTTAGATACTACATGTCAAGAACTAGAAAGGATATGAAATAATTGATCCCTTCACATTCTTTATGTCTTTATATAATATATGATACATATCTTCGGCTTAGAACTTTTTGGTAGTTTGTGGTGTTGTTACTCTGCTCGTTTTTGTCAGACCACTTACTTTTGAGTTGATATATTGCTTGGCGTTAGATACTTGGTTGATGCCTGCTTTATTGCTTTTATCTTTTCCCTTTTTATTGTATCAGCATTCTAATATACCTTCTTGTGGGTTGCATCCATTTTAAACGAACATAGACGTTCTGCATAACTGACCTGCTGAAGATTCTTATACTTATAACTTCTGGTTAAAAGTTATGAGCTCTACTTTGCCTTCTTTTTTGGGCATTGGGAAGCGAATAACAATGCAAGTTTCAGTTTCGGTAGCATATGAGAAAATAATCATGATTGTGTCAAGGTTTTCTGATTTAGGCAGATTAGCTTGTGTTTCAGGATTCCTGCCTGCAGAGATCAAGGAATAAAAATTTCTTTTTGAAATGGCTGAAGTATTATTATTATTTTTTTCCCATTAGGGCCATGAAATCAAGACCTTCTTAGAGCAATCTAGACCAACAGAGCTGGAACTTCTCATATGTGTATGGTTTCTTCAAATCAATTTAATGAAAGTTTAGAGTCCAAATATCAGGGGTTGAATTTGAACTGTGCATTGAGATAGTTGGGACCACTCCAAAAGGTGAAAGTGTTGCACAATATTGTGAATGAATTAGGAGGTTAAGCACAGATGCAAGTTAGTAGGCTGTCTTTTTAGTTGCATGTTGTGTGTGGAATCTCCTTTTGAGATTCAAAATTTGCAGGTGTGATCGGTCATACACAATTCTTTAGAAGTTAAATAACTCAGTTCATGGAGGACCTTATGCCTCAACTCTTTTTGATAATGTACAAAATAATTACAGTGATTCTAAGCAGTCTCGGACAGGTGATAAGGCATGCCCATGCCTTATGGACAGGTGATATGGTGTGCCCACGCCTTATGACGAGAGCGGTTCTGTCCAGTATCCTAGTTGTATTTAGTTTCCGAGATGTATTCGGTTTCCTATAGTTTCCTAGTTAAGGCTGCTGTAGCCTAGTTATTTTAGGAGAGGATTTTATGGTTCTATATAACTAGGATCACTGTAATTATTTCGTATGTTATCACTTTTAAGACCCTTTTTTGATGTGAATAAGTTCAAAATCTAGGATCTTTTCTGATAGTGCAACACCTCAATCCCACATCTGATAGATGTGGGAAAAAAGTAGACTTTTATAAATGGCCACCAACTACTACTGGCACCAAAAATCATCCATGAAATTTTGGGTGTGTCTAATTGACACAGGTGCCCTTTGGGGCAATGAGTGGGCATATGTTGCGGCTCGGGCTCCCGTGGTGGGGTCATGACAATAAGGTAACTGCAGTTTGAATCAAGCATAAGTGGCGCAAATTGAATTTTCCCAGAACTTCTGTTGGCATTTACTTTTTTTCAATCGAGTATCATGATGCTGCTTCTCCTAGAAAAGGATTAGATAACTTCAACCACTTCTTTCCTACTTCAACCAACTTACTCAAGCCTACTATGAGACGATGAAACCTTTCCCTTGAGTTACTTAAATGTGATTTATTTGACTGTTTCAGAACCTGGCCTCCGATTTCTATGCTTTAACTTGTATATTATCCTCTACAGGTTTCAGAGGGAATTGACTTCTCTGATGAAAATGCTCGGGTGGTTGTATCCTTTTCTTGCTTCTTTCAGATTTAGGTGCTAGTTCATTCCACATGACTTCCCTCACTAGGGCTCAAAGGATATTACACATGATGTCTTTATGTTTGTATTAAATTCATTGCCGTTCACGGAAAAGGAGACTGTGTGTTTATGCTTAATGTTTTGGTGATCAATGTCATTTAGTTTGTTGATAGAAACACAATTACTGTCACATTGTCTTTGATGGTATTTGACTGTCATGTGTTACTTGCTTAACCATTACAGATAATTGTTGGGATTCCCTTTCCAAATGTGTAAGTAGTCAGCATTGACTTTCTGTTTTTCAGTTGCGTGTGTATTTGAGGAAGTGAGGGTATAAATCCTGCTGACAATTGGGATATCTTTTCAGAACTGACATTCAAGTAGCTCAGAAGAAGAAATACAATGACACATATAGGTCATCTAAAAACCTTCTAAGTGGAAGTGACTGGTATTGTCAACAAGCCTTCCGAGCTCTCAATCAGGCAGCAGGTATGCCAAGCTTCTGAAGGACATGCATTACTATTAGAATTGTATCTCAGTTTTTTCTGTTGTTGGAAGGACATGCACTATTAGTAGGAGTGCATATATTTTTTTAATTTTTAATTTTTTTTGGGGAACAGGTTGATTTGCTAATTACGTTTTATGAGGGTATGCGATTTGTCTGATGATCTTGCATTGGACCGAATAGAAGGGCAAAAAAAGATTCCTGTAGCCTACCACAAGTAATTGGTGCAAAGGCTAAGATGAGTTCGGCTTGATTCATTTCATTTTGGCCTGGATATGTTTTGGACCAACAGGAGTATACTACACATGGTTGAAAGGATTCCAGCTTGTATTGAGCGTTTGGGAATATTTCTCGTGACTTGAGAATCATGATTTGGGGATGGGTAGGTAGAGAAAGAAAGAGAGCTGAAGAGAAAGTGGGTGCAAGGAGGTTTTCGGAATGGGGGTTGGATGTCAAAATGAGATGGTGACCTAGAAGGTATTCTAGTCGGCGTCTCTCTCTCGGAGCCTTCTCTTCCTTGTTGGGGTTTTGGCGGCGAACCTGCAATAAGCATTTCCTGTTTCCCTCCTTTTACGACGTGTTCATATTGATCTCAAGTCAGATGCTCTAATTGCTATTAGTGCTTCACAGAATGTTATGAAAAACCTGTGACATCGAGTAAACTAAGGTGTTAAGTAGCGGGTTTATTACCATGTAGATAAACTTTAACCCGGAGTGCCAGTGCCATCAGATGTTTCTTCGTAACATAACAAGAACCTATACTGCCAAATAACCAGCTTAAATTGATTAAAGGTAAAACCTTAGTTTCAGGCATTTGAAGGGGAAATTAGTTGTCGCATGGGTGATGCAGGGTCAGGCTTAATCAACATTAAGCCCAAGCTCCACCACATGCTGTGAAACTCTATTTTGATCTGTGTGCTGCATGTCTAACTCCTCCTTGTGGCTGAACTTTCTTCAATGCACTTCAAAAATTATCTATTAGGTTTCTGTTTAAAGGAGTCTCATTTCTTCAGTGCTGTTTATATGATAAATATCACTCTGTTAAATCCTTAATATTGTTGGCACTTTGTGTGGTGGTACTTATTGCTGTCTTCTTTATAGGACGTTGCATACGCCACAGATATGACTATGGAGCAATCATCTTCTTAGGTAAACTTTCCTTCTTGTTCTTTGTTGATGTAGAGGTTATTATAGCTCATAAATCTATTTATTTTCTGTTATCTCTCTCAATAGTTGGAGTGTTTTGCTGACACTTTTAAAAGAGGCTTCTTTGAGAAGATGAAATCCGAACGCAATACAAATACATGCAGGCTTCTAATTATGCAAAATAAAATTACAGAAATTCCACAAGTTACGAAACCATAGTGAGTACTTACTTGCTCCGGCAAAAATGATTTGCCTATAAGTATCCTCTTAACACTTCTGCCATTTGAAGGTGAAGTTGTGAGATTGATGTGCGGGCTCTCTAGCTTAGGAACTATCAGCTCAAATTAGAGGGAGAGAAATTCCAAAAAGATTGACCATTACCTGCAAGATAATAAGAAAAAATTACAACACAAGTCACATGACAACCAAGATACGGGGATTATAAGGTTCACCTCAGAGAAATGTGCCTACCAGAGATTTCAATTGCAATCTCTTATTAGGATAATTATAATACAAGGACATGGTTAATTATAAGCCCCAGTGTTTGTGTCCCATATCTCAGAACAAAATATCATCTCTCTTCCTCTCACAATGCGTCCAAATTAATAAAAGAAGCTAGACAACCTATCTCAGAAAACCTCACTGTACACCAAAAGTCAGTTGCATGTGGAGAAAGGTTCAAATTTACAAAATGGCTGGCAACAACTGTATGGCTTTGTAATCAAACAATGCTTCTATTGTCATTGTCAGCTACGGCTACTGGGTACCCTTTCTTCTCCCTCAAATTTGTTTGGCTTCATTTGCGTCCTATATTTGCATGTGAAAAAGGCTCGGGATTTGGGTCAACTTTCATGAAGCTCCACCAATCTCCCTTTCGATGTCATTTCCCTAACTAAAACCAATCCCTAATAACCATAGGAAAGGTTCATGCATAAATATCCTGTTTGCAATATCACATTGATGATTTGAGCTCCTATACCCTGTGTACACCGTTTCTAACAACCCGTTGGGGTCTGCGTATTGGGCACTGTGCTTTCCATTCGACAATACAACCTATTACACTTCACCTGCTTCATCAGTAGCATGAACTACGTGTTATTTTTTGATTCTATGTGGATCAGGAATATCAAATATCCTACTGTTTTCGGGAAGTACTCAGACTAAAGTGTGTGCTACCAAATTAAGCATCTTAATCTTCACAGTTCAACACAGAAACCATCAAGGAAAGGTACATCACATCCTTGTGTTTTGGAACTTACCGAAATAGCTCTTCTAGAGTAGGCATGATAGGTTGAACCTGAATAATTATCACGAGAAGAATTTCTAGTTTTTTGAAATCATGAGCAGGCCTCCGTCATCTTTGAGCTTGACTACTACATCATACTCTTTGATTAGCCTTCTTTTCCAAAGCTGGACAACTTTTCGTTGTGATCCCGTTTATGACAAGAATAACTGTCTGTCCATTCTTCTATAACTACCTGAAGACTTGTTGCTAGATCTCTTATCACCAGGTCTTCCCCCATGCCCACTTATCACGAGATTAGAACATTGATACTTCCCCGCATGAATTAGAAAGAAAGATGAGATGCAACAGGGCCTTGTCTTCTTCCTCAATCTTCACATCCATCAAAGTTCACCAATAATTGAGGTTTTGTGCCATTGTGACCTTCGGGCATTGGCTGATTCATTACTAGGGTATACACCTTAATCTTCCTTGATTCTTCTTCTGTACCCTTCTCTGTGGGTGCTCTCACAAAGATGTTGGCACCTATTCTACTTCGGTAGTACCTCGCTACGTGGAACTTGTGGAGATGCATTTTGTCTCAATATCTTCTCAGTCTTCTACCACCACCATCTTCTTTGACTTATCTTTCCTTCACTTCATTCTTCCGCCTCCCCATGGTTGAACTAGGAGATTCTTTACCTTTTGTTGTCATGCAAAGCTTCCATCTTCCAACTCCTATACATTGAATGTTGGGCTATTTTTCGTCATGGTAGTTCCATCAGACTGAATCGATGGCGCTCCAGGACAACACACATTTCAAGCAAATGAAAATATGCAGAAATGAGCTTGCAAAAGAGATATTATGCTACGGACAATACAGGCCATAATAGAACATTCCACAAGGATTTAAATGGATTGCCCTAAAGCGATGGTTTAGGTCCACCAGAGAGTTCAGTCTTCCACTACTGAAAGATTACAATTTACAATGCAAGACAGGGTCAATCACCAACCCAAGAGGCAAAGCTCATCTTGAATCTCACAATGAAGATCAACTCTTCCTTTTCAACAAGATCTACCTTGGTTTCATGCCAAAATGAAGACATCTGGTCAAGACTGCCACATGCATCCCTTGTAAATATTATGCTGCGGCCGAGTCCCTCTGCCCACATTGTGCTTTTCTTTTCCCTGCTCAAAACTTTTATGAAGTTTTCCTGCTCCTGTCTCTGCACGTTTAAATAGCATAGGAAATTAGGAGCTATATCTTTTTTTATTTTTTCCATTCTTATCAAGCCAATAGATCAGCTTTGCGTTTCAGTTATAATATTTTCATCCAAAGTTAACAATCTGTACCTTGCTTAATAGACTTGGAAAATGATGCGATATGCTGCTTATTAAGTGCTGCATCCCACCCTCACCCACCCACCCACCCACCAAGAAAGAAAAATAATCAGTGTCTCTCTTTTGTGTTAACTGAGAACTTTAAGGTTTGCCTTGAGCTTGAAACAGTAGCAGCTTTCTTGTTTCAAACTTCGCCCAGATTAGTGAGAGCATCATATTGTTCTCAAATTTGCACGATCTCTTTGTGATGTGTAGTTTGTCACCGTAAATTTCCCTGGTTTGTGTTAGCTTTTACTGTACTTTTATCCTGATATTATCAACTGTCCCTCTTTAATCTAATTGTCAATGACTTTAACGATGGTAGATTTTACAAACAGATGAGCGTTTCCGTGAAGAAAGAAACAGAAGATATATTTCAAAGTGGGTGAAGAAATCAATTAAACAGTATGACAACTTTGACCAGTCACTAGAAGGATTGAAGTCCTTCTTCAAAGATGTTAAGGTTTTCCCTTGATCAAATCTGTTCTGTTGTCCATGCTCCATATTTCAATCTGCCATTTCTTTTTAAATTTCACTAACTAGTGGGTGGTGGTCAACTGGTCATTAACAAAGTGGTTTCTCAATCTGATCCATACAGGAGCAGGTTGGGAGTACTGCTGATGTTTTAGATCCCGATGTCGAACACATTGATTCTGTGGATCAGAAAAATGGTTTTACAGGAAAGAAAAACCAGAAAGTGATTAAGTGCAGTCAGTCTGAACAGAAATTAGCGTCAAATGGAGTCTCGGTATCCGAAAAGGGTGCTCAATGCCATGCTTCAACTTTTTCTACAAAGTATGGTTCCTCTCCCTGCCAATCAGAATCTAAAGTTAAAGCGTCAGTCTTGTCAAGTAGCGAAGATCGGAAAAGCCACAGAGAATATATCGACTTAGAATGTGACTTGGAGAAAGACTCCAGGTAAATAAGATGTCAAAGTCTTAAATATACCTTTATATTGTACTATTGAGCAAAAACTGGTGATGTGGTTATTAAACCTACTTGCTTGGCAGGAATTGTTGCGATGATGCTATTGAATCCTAACGACAATATATAATTTATCTGCTAAGGTGTTTGGTAGGAGTCTCTGGCCTACTACGCAAGGGTTTGTGGTGGCAGTAATACCACCAATGCTAACCATCAGGACTTGACCTGATGGCCAGAGCACTGGGACACCACAATGGAGGTCCTGGGTTCGAATCCCCCAGTGGTTAGAGTGGATGATTATCCCTCCCTAATTAATATTAGGCGCCTCTGGGGGTGGGGATTTTACGGGAATTTTCAGAGAATTTGAGGGACTTGTTAGTAAAAATTGACTTACAATGGGGCTTGCCTCGAGATGGGTGAGCCTCCAAAAAAAAAAAAGTAATACCACCAATGCTACCATATTGACCATTAGGGTGACCATAGGTCATTTGCGTGTTGCAATTTTAGAAGTTTGATAGGTAAAAAGAGCGCAAAACTTATAGCAGTAACACTGTTCTTTCTATCTATTTTCTTTTCCATGGGAGGGAGTCATATTTTCTGGTCAATTTCCTGCATATATCGATCACATTTATGTTCTGGTAGAATTTTTGCTTGGGCTCATATTAGCCAATTTGCTACACCGTTAACTTCAAATTCTAATCCTTGGATAAACCTAGGTAAGAATCTTGGTTAACAATAAGGTCATGCATAACCATCCTGGGTGTCGCGGCCCTCATGGGGTCGAACTATGGAAATAGCCTCTTAGCTTGCGGTGGTAGGGCTGCATACGTTAGACCCGGCAGTTCCTGGAGCTTTATTCACTTTCAGTGCTTGAGATAAGCAATGGATTGTGGATAGTTTAACACACATCTAATGGATGGTTGTACTTGTTGCTCGGTTTAAGTTTCTAATGTTTCAGATTATTTGTCAAAAGTTCATTGTTCCAGTTGCTGGATCTGGTTTGCAAAGAAATCTACGCTTAAACTTATTTATCAACTAGCAAACTAGTAAAACTGTCATGATTAGTCATTAGTGGCGTAATTTTTGCAGGGACTCTTGGCCTCAAATGATGGCAGTATCCCCTGATGAACCTGAATTAACCATTGTCAAGGAAACCCCCGGTATGGATGGTACTATTGAATCCATTTCCATGGATGAGTATTCTAGTTCAACAATCATTCAAACCTCTACAGAGTGGCAGGACCAGCAATTATCACATTCACCGTCCGCCCCAACTTCTGTATGCACTCCTCAATGCATTAATTCATTGGTGACTCCTACAAAAGAAGTTACTGCAAACACATACAGCCGAATGCCTGGAACAGTATCATCTTTAAATTTGAGTGTCAATTCTCATACCCAGAAAAGAATGAAGTTTTTGGGTTCTCCGTTAGTTAACCATCTGAAACGAGAACTTGATACTCCTGACTGTTTCATGGTGGACTCGGTGACAACAGCAGATGATAGCTGCAGGGTTGAATGTGGTCGTGAAACTAACTGTTCCGATAATAAATTCAGTAAGTGTGAAACATCGTCAACACCATCTAGTCATGTCATGGAGAAAAGACTACAAATCTTTTGTTCGGTCTGTAGAAATCCCTTGGGTCTTGCTGAAAACAATTTTCATATTCCGTGCTCAGTGACGATGTTGTCTAAAGTTCACTTGGCATCACTTTGGGAAGGGAAGTTGGAATCTCCAGCTGTAAATCCACCTAGTGTACCCATTGTTGTATCTGATATTTCATCAGTTGATCAGCGACTCTGCAGCAGAACCACTGAAGGTGCTGGACAGGGAATTTGGAGTAAAGAAGATGGGTGTGTATTCAATACAATATTCTGCCCATTCTGCTGTAATCAAAGCAATTGTCTTGGATTACAGGTCATGGCAACCGATGCATCAAATATCCAGTTGCTTAACAAGGTATTATTTGCGCATCTATGATAATTTAAGCTACCAAATTGTTTAATAGACACTTCAATCAGTCGTGAATTATTTACTCTCCTGATGCTTTACTTTGAGATAAGTTCCCTTTACTTTGTGCCTAGTCCTTTTCTTCACATTTTTTCTCGACTTATGTCGTACTTGCAGGTGCTGCTCTATTTTGACAGATTGGAAATTAAAGATCCTGAAGTGTCCAAGAATAAGGTAATTTAAACCAATCGACATACAAAAAGGGGAACAAAGGAACATATATTAAGTATGATGATATAACTTCTTACTCTCTCGAAAGGAAAAAAAAATTATTAATTCATTATTATAATCCAATTTTGAAATACAGGAGAAATTTATCCAACAGTTGTCATCCTTAAATATAGTAAAGAAAAAGAGAACTTAAACTCATATTACTCCTTAAATATAGTAAAGTAAAAGAGAACTTAAACTCATATTACAATCTCGGATTTAGAGAGATTTCATGTGGTTTAACTTTCTGCTGGTCATGCGTAGTTCTTGTTATAATCAGAACTGTAGAAGTTGCATGCATAAAAATGGTAAGAGTTAATTACAAAAAGTACCATCAAACTTTGCTTTAAGTGCCTACTATACCATCCAACTTGTTAAATTTCCGAAAAACCTACAAACTTTTCAAAATGTGGCAAAAATAACACTACCGTTAGTCCCCCGTCAAAATTTTAAAAGTGCTGATGTGGCTTTTTTTCTTTGTAATCATGTCAGCACCTCCATTAAATTTTTTTTGACGGGGGATGGATTTGCCACCTTTCAGAAAGTTCGTTGGTTTAATTTAACTAGTTGGATGGTGTAGTAGGAACTTAATGCAAAGTTTGATGGTACTTGTTGTTATTAACCCAGATGGTAATAGATCATATCAAACATCTAATTTCTCTTTTAACTATCACTAAGCAATTGAATATGAATCTAGTATCTTCCTTTATCATTCTGGTTTCTTTTCTGTGGGATTTTGAGCAGCGTTTTTGAAACCAATTGTAGGGCTTGTCCACACCTAGTGGTTCATGCGTCAGTGAAAGTCGAGTCTCCAAATCCATTGAGAAATTTGCATACTCTCCACAACCGCAGAACTCAGGAGGCTGGAGGACTACTAGGTCAAAGGTAGGATTTAGAATGTCATAAGCTCTGCCTTGGGGTTGATTTACCTGGTTTAAATTTCCATTTCATTGGTTAATCTCGCAGATGCGATTGCCAAAGAAGGGTTGATGCTGGACTTAGATGCGGCTTCAGTATCTTGATTAGATGAGTTGGGGATTCGCTGCCATTCTCCTGGAGGTACTTTGTACAGGTTAGTTGAAGGAAAGGATAGATGATGTAAATTAAGCAGAATAAGTTATACATCAATGTTGCGGACCAGTTATTTTGTAGCCCGCTGTATCTTGAAGCACAAGCTGCAACTTCTTGGAGGAGCACTTCCTATAGCCCTCTCTCTCTAGTGAAACGTTATATGGCAGTAATTTGCTCTCTGTTCCTTCAGGCTCCGTTAGCCTAACAAGTTACAAAATCTAAACAGCAGTTTGCAGCCTCAGTTGTGCCCCAACAGTTTAACAGGTCATAATTGGCTGTTTGGCGTATATCAGGTTATCCTACCTTGATGCATGAGGTTCATTGGCATTGTTGTCCAAGAAAGTGCACAGTTTGGGCTCGGAAATTGTGATTTGTAATCAGGCTGAATTTTGTTTGTATATACTGATGCATGAACCATTGCCCCGATAGGAATTAGTAGTGATTATATTGGCATCTCCCGGTTTTGGGTTTCAAATGTGATTGTTGTATGTGTATGTGTGCTAGTGTTGGGATATCAGAGCTGAGTTTTGTAGACAATCTTTTCATACTCCCACTGTGGAAGTTGTGAACTGTAAAACCAAGTTTTACCTTTTCTTCTAGTTAGTATTCAAACCTATAAGCTATAACAGTCCAGAAAGTGTTTTCCCATGAACTGATATGCTCTTTCATTACAAAATACTAATGGAATGTAGTCTCTCACTTTATGGACTACCCCTACCCGTAAAGCTTTTACAATGAGGCCATGGAAGTTCGTTCATGAGAAATGTTAAATCCCAAATCCATGAAACTAGTAGAGACAATAGGAGGTGGAGCTGGCCTTTGTCACTTTGACTTCAAAAACAAGCATTACAGACGTCAAATTTTCTATCAAACTAGTCCAATTGCCCGAAGATCTTTCTATAGAATAGTGATTAGAATTAATTAGTTCTAGGTAAAAGATGTCACTTCAGGAAGAAAGCTGGTAGGAATTATGAGCAAGTTACATAAATATATTATTTGGTAGCAGGGGCGAATAAGCAGTATTATTGTTCTTAAGGGGTGGCCCAGTGGTAGAGTTGAGACTTCACAAAGCCTGACGTTATAGGTTCGATCCTTTCCCACGCCCCCTTAGGACATAAAAAAAAAAAAAAAGCAGTATTATTAATTTCCTCTACTAATCTCCAGTTATATATCAGGGTAATTTTGGGATTAAAAATGTTTGTTAGTTTTTTTTTAGTGAGAACGCTAATAATATTACCCTCTCCCTTGGTATTATTAGCGAGGGGATAAAAACTTTATTCGAATAGATTGTGTTAGTAGTCCCGACAGCTTATTTCGTATCATACATTTGATAATTTCGTTTATTAGTTCTATCCAATCTTAATCCTAGTTACCAAACGGCTTCTTAGGGCCTGTTCTCCGTGGTAGATTTTAGAATCTTGATTTTATAGTTATTTATTTCTTTCTATCTTTGGCCCCATCAGCTTCTCTTTATCTCTCTCTTACGTTCTCTTTAATCATTACAAAACAAAAAATATAATTCAAAAAGCAACCTAAAAACCCCTATACCCGACACACCCTAACCTAAGATTTCTTGTTTGTTGGACTGGAATTATTATAAAGGTTGTAAGTTTATTCTTGCACTCTGAATTGAAAATGTAGACTTTAACTTCCTTAGTTGAACTCAAGATTTTTTGAATGATAATTTGACAGGGATCCACATATTTCTCAAAAATGACATTACTATAGAAGGAATTGTAAGAGAGAAGGAGAAGGAATTGTTAGTGTTAAAATGATCTAGACGTGTTAGTTAGATTTATAGCTCCCAACACTCCCTAAAATAATGGCACTCATTCAGACTTTGGATGAAGGGAGAGCTTTGTTTTCCGCAAAGCTCTCCCTCTCTGCAACTCCATGGCTGATCGAATTTCCCATCTTAGATGTTATGCTTCTTATGCTCCACGGCCCCTCCCCTCCTTGGTTCTGGTTCGACATCATGCGCGCGCATATGATCGATACACCAACCTAATTGTTACCCAACAACAAATCATTCTATCCAGACGATCATATCCCATCAAACACAAATGTGACTGATTTCCAATATCATCATCACCATATGCATCAGATCATCATCTGATCCCCGCAAAGGTGCGTGACAGGCCATGGCGCGAGGCAGAATAAGGGCGAAAATCCGAAGGAGCAGTCTATACACATTCAGCCAACAACGTTCACGTCCGGCTTATAGGAAAGATCAAGGCCCCCCTCAGGAACTCCAAGGCCCTGAATATTCCCGAGTCATATACTGCAACCAGCCTCGTCTCCACCAAAAGAAACCCCCTCTCAAATATTGCTCCAATTACATCTCCACCACCAAATACAATGTCGTTACCTTTCTCCCTGTTGCTCTCTTTGAACAATTCAGACGCGTCGCCAACATCTACTTCCTCCTCGCTGCCATTCTCTCTCTTACACCTGTATCCCCTTTCACCGCCATCAGCCAGATTGCCCCCTTGGCCTTCGTTGTTGGGCTTAGCATGGCAAAGGAGCTTTACGAGGATCTCCAAAGATTCGTACAAGACATGAAGATTAATTTCAGGAAGGCTAGTGTTCATGTGGAGAATGGTGTGTTTGAACACAAACCGTGGAGGAAGATTGCTGTTGGGGACATTGTGAGGGTCGAAAAAGATCAATTCTTTCCCGCCGATTTACTCCTTTTATCCTCTAGTTATGATGATGGAATATGTTACGTGGAGACCATGAATTTAGATGGAGAGACAAATTTAAAACTTAAAAGGGCTTTGGAAACCTTAGGTTCGCCTTCGCCCCCCGAAGGTGAAGATGAGGACGGGTCCACTTTTTTCCGAGACTTCGACGCAACCATCAGATGTGAAAGCCCAAATCCTAATCTTTACACCTTTGTGGGTAATCTTGAATATGGCCCTCAGGTTTATCCTCTGGATCCTGCTCAGCTTCTTCTACGAGATTCCAAGCTTCGCAACACGGCTTACGTGTATGGTGTGGTGATTTTCACCGGTCGTGATACTAAAGTCATGCAGAATGCTACCAAGTCCCCAACGAAGAGGAGTAGAATCGAGAAACAAATGGATAAGATCATTTACTTGCTTTTCAGCCTGCTTGTGTTAATCTCTTTGATTAGTGCAGCGGGGTTCACTTGGATGATGAAGTTTGAAATGCCTAACTCGTGGTACTTACTACCAGCGAAAGGTACAGATTTATATTTTGATCCGACGAACCCTGCATTCACAGGCTTGACTCATCTGGTGACTGCCCTTATTCTCTACGGGTATCTCCTACCCATCTCACTTTATGTTTCTATCGAGGTTGTCAAGTTTTCGCAGGCAATGTTCATTAACAAGGACACACTCTTATATGATGAAGAGAGCGGAATTGCTACGCAAGCGCGAACATCAAATTTAAACGAGGAATTGGGCCAGGTTGATACTATTCTCTCTGATAAAACTGGCACTTTGACATGCAATCAAATGGACTTTCTCAAATGTTCGATTGCTGGATGTGCGTACGGGAAGCGTGCCAGCGAAGTAGAACTCGCAGCTGCAAGACAAATGGCTTTGGAACAAGATGGGCAGGATCCTAGGATCAGTTTTCAACCATCAGAGATCGAATTGGAGACTGTAATTACTTCAGGATATCAGAAATCTCCAATAAAGGGGTTCAGCTTTGAAGACGACCGTCTCATGAATGGGAATTGGTCGAGAGAGCCTAATGCAAATGTCCTGTTGTTATTTTTTCGTATCCTCGCAATTTGCCACACTGCGGTACCTGAGTTAAATGAGGAGACTGGCAGCTATACATATGAAGCAGAGTCACCGGATGAAGGAGCGTTCCTTGTCGCAGCGAGGGAATTTGGGTTCGAGTTTTATAGAAGAACTCAAACAAGCATATTTGTTCGCGAGAGACATCCTTCTTCTCAAGAGCCTATTGAGAGGGAATACAAACTTCTCAATCTGTTGGATTTCACTAGCAAAAGGAAACGGATGTCTGTAATAATTCGGGATGAAGATGGTCAGATTCTTCTCCTCTGCAAAGGTGCAGACACGATCATCTTTGACCGGTTATCAAATAATGGAAAAATGTATCTGGAAGCTACCACGAAGCATATAAATGACTATGGGGAAGCTGGGCTGCGAACTTTGGCTCTTTCTTATAGGAAACTAGAAGAGGCAGAGTTCACTGCTTGGAATGACGAGTTTCACAAGGCAAAAACTTCTATTGGTGGAGATAGAGAGGCAATGCTCGAGAAGGTATCTGATATGATGGAGAGGGAATTGATCCTTGTCGGTGCGACTGCTGTGGAGGACAAATTACAGAAAGGGGTGCCACAATGTATTGATAGATTGGCTCAAGCTGGTCTCAAGATTTGGGTTCTAACAGGTGATAAGATGGAAACAGCTATCAACATAGGATTTTCGTGTAGCCTGCTTCGACAAGGCATGAAACAAATTTGTGTTACAGCCAATGCAGAAAAGTTAGATTCTAAAGAGGCTATAATGGAGGACGTTCTTAAACAAATCAACAGCGCTTCTCAAACAGTCAAGTGTGAAAAGGATCCTTATGCAGCATTTGCCTTGATCATTGATGGGAAAACATTGACTTACGCATTGGAGGACGATATGAAGTATCAGTTCTTGAATCTAGCAGTTAACTGTGCATCGGTCATATGTTGCCGTGTCTCCCCAAAGCAAAAGGCCTTGGTGACGAGACTGGTAAAAGAAGGAACTGGGAAAACCACCTTGGGAATCGGTGATGGTGCAAATGACGTTGGCATGATTCAAGAAGCAGACCTCGGTGTTGGAATTAGTGGGGTGGAAGGAATGCAGGCTGTGATGGCTAGTGACTTTGCTATTGCTCAATTTCGTTTTCTGGAGAGACTTCTGGTCGTCCACGGGCATTGGTGCTACAAAAGAATTTCTCAGATGATTTGCTATTTCTTCTACAAGAACATTGCTTTTGGTCTTACGCTCTTCTACTTTGAGGCATTGACGGGCTTTTCAGGGCAATCGATCTATGACGATTGGTACATGCTGCTATTCAATGTGGTTCTTACCTCGTTGCCTGTCATTGCGCTGGGTGTCTTGGAACAAGATGTTTCTTCGGAGATCTGTTTAGAGTTTCCAGCACTGTATCAGCAAGGAACCCAAAACTTGTTCTTTGATTGGTACAGGATATTCGGGTGGCTAGCGAATGGACTATATTCATCCCAAGTTATCTTCATCGTTAACATTGTTATCTATTTTGGCCAAGCTTTCCGCAAGGATGGCCAGACTGCCGACATATCCGCTATCGGCACCGCTATGTTCACCAGCATCATCTGGGTCGTCAACTTTCAGATTCTGCTCTTAATGAATCACTTCACCTGGATACAACACATCCTCATCTGGGGTAGCATATTCACTTGGTACTTGCTCATTTTTCTCTACGGACAACTGTCGCCCGATCTTTCTGGGCAAGCTTTTAGGATCCTCCCCGAAGCACTGGGTCCCGCCCCAATATTTTGGGCCACCACACTCTTTGTAGCAGTAGTGTGTAATGTACCTTACTTGGTTCACAAATCATACCAAAGATGTTACAATCCGGAGGATCATCACGTCATCCAAGAGATGAAATACTTGAGAAAAGATGTGATGGATCGACAGATGTGGAGAAGAGAACGATCCAAGGGAAGACAAGAGACAAAGATTGGGTTCACGGCGAGAGTAGATGCAAAGATAAGGCAGATAAAGGGGAGACTGCAGAAGAGATATTCAATGAGCATTAGTGCCGTTAGGCCGATGCCCCCAACATAACAGACTCAGCATTATCTTTTTGTTTATTGATCTCTTCTTGTAATGTTGATGTACAATATAATCTTAGAACATGGTTGATTGCAATTTCTTCATGTTGCTCGCTCTATATTAACTTGATCGGAGAATGGATATGGTTGAATGCTCATATTTTTACGAGATTTTGTGTTGTCGTCAACCAGATGATCATTTGCAAGCAGATCTGCAGGGTAAATCATTTTATTTGTGCTCGGAAAGCCCGACTCTTATCCAACTTGTTTTTAATAACTTCTGAAAATTATTTACTTTTCATGAAGAACAACAGTTATCTACATGCTGTGACATGTCTTGATGTCAAGAAACTCTGCAGAAAGTCAATGAATAACAACTCAACACCAAAATTTTTAAAAATAAAAATATAATTATAGGAGTATATATTCTTGAGCGTACTGTAACATCCAGTACTCAACTGCATCTACCTGTTGCACGCTTGTCATAGGACTGTTAATTACATGTACAAACTGTGCGAGCAGGGGTTGTGTGTTAACGACCCGAGCTCTAGCTTATACATGGGTTCGTTTGTATGAATGAGCTTGAACTGATACGAGCGTTCATGTACAAGTACATGCAATCGGGTCGGTACCTAACAAGTTGTCCAAATAAGTTATTTGAATCAGTTTTTGTGAACAAATTATATATATAGTGAACAAACATATATACTTATTGTTTGACAATAAGGTCATGCATAACCATCCTGGGAGTCGCGGCCCTCATGGGATCGAACTATGGAAATAGCCTCTTAGCTTGCATGCGATGGTAGGGCTGCATATGTTTGGCCCGCAGTTCCTGGAGCCTAATACACTTTCAGTGCTTGAGATAAGCGCAATGGATTGTGGATAGTTTAACACACATCTAATGGATGGTTGTACTTGTTGCTCGATTAAGTTTCTAACGTTTCAGATTATTTGGCAAAAGTTCATTGTTCCAGTTGCTGGATCTGGTTCGCAAAGAAAATCTACGCTAAACTAATTTATCAACTAAGCAAACTAGTAAAACTGTCATGATTAGTGGCGTAATTTTTGCAGGGGCTCTTGGCCTCAAATGATGGCAGTATCCCCTGATGAACCTGAATTAACCATTGTCAAGGAAACCCCCGGTATGGATCGGATGGTACTATTGAATCCGTTTCCATGGATGAGTATTCTAGTTCAACAACCATTCAAACCTCTACAGAGTGGCAGGACCAGCAATTATCACATGCACCGTCTGCCCCAACTTCTGTATGAACTCCTCAATGCATTAGTTCATTGGTGACTCCTACGTACAAAAGAAGTTACAGCAAACACAAACAGCCGAGTACCTGGAACAGTATCATCTTTATATTTTGAGTGTCAATTCTCATACCCAGAAAAGAACGAAGTTTTTGGGTTCTCCTTTGGTTAACCATCTGAAACGAGAACTTGATACTCCTGACTGTTTCATTGTGGACTCGGTGACAACAGCAGATGATAGCTGCAGGGTTGAATGTGGTCGTGAAACTAATTGTTCCGATAATCTCCTTCTCCTATCTCTTATCTCCTATCTCCTATGTCTCCTATCTCCTATACTATAAAAGCGTGAGATATTTTTTACAAATTAATAGATTGACAAAATTAGCCCTATACCTAATAAACCACCCACCATTTAATTAAGGACAAAACAAGTAAATTTATCATGATAAAAAATAATGTTTAGACAAAAATAGCCCTAAATTTAATAAATCACTCACTATTAATTAAGGTCGAACAAGTAAATTTGTAATGGGCTAATCAATATCATGAAGAGTTAAATAATAATTTGGTCCCTCCACTTATACCTAACTTTAATTTATGTCCTACATTTTGAATTTTATTCATTTTGTCTCATATGTCAATTTTTTTGTGAAATTCTCCCCTCCTGTCATTACCGTTTACAAATGTTATCCAATATTTTTAAATGTGACAAAAATACCCTTACTAAGTTGAAGGACTAAAGTTTTATTAGAATCTAAAAAATAATATGATTTTACTTTTTTAAATATATTTGGGCACACATTATTAGAAGTATATGAAAATAAGTATAATAATAGATTTATTGATGAGTGTCGAGATATTTATCAAATCGGCAACATGTTTTGTAATTATCAGTGAACAAGCTAAGAGAAATGTGTTAAGAAAATGTGTTATAATTTCTAGAAGATGAAGAAAAATAGAGAACTCAGTTGATGAATTTGTACGTTTTGTTAGAGAAGAAAGCCAAAATATTCAGTTTACTCCTTTGAATTTTCGAACTACTACAAGCAGTCTTAAAGACTATCATATTGGTCTCTAAGTTATAGATCGTATTAACAAATCCCTATTTAGTTAACTAAGTAACTTTTTAAAGGATTTTCACTATCCGTTAAGTTCTAGAAATTTCGAATAGGCTCTCCTACATTTAGAAATGTATAGACAATCTTATGTTACATTATAACGTTAAAGTAAATATATATGCTATCTTTGGCAATTTTATTTTGTAATATAAAAATAAAACCTTTTAAAAATAAATAAAAAATGTGTTATTAATATTTTATTCAAATTAACCATTACTATGAATATCTACATACTTTCCTAAATTGCAAAATAAATTATCCCAAAAGAAATAAAGTTAAAATTTAATGAGCAGTGTCTTTTTACTTTAAATGTGTTTGCTCTTATCAGTATGTCAATTGAAAACAAGCATTCAAAAATCTCTCAATCAACTATTATTTTCACTTCCTAACACTGAGTTTCAAATTTTAAAAATGACATGAGCAAAGTTTTCAACAACAATGAGAGTACGCATTTTTCACTGCAAGTTAGTTTATCGAGTTGTAGACATCGTACAAGTTAATTCAAAATCTTTTAATGCACGAGAACTGTCTTAAGCAATCATATAAAACTAGCATTTGAGAAGAACATAGCAACGACTTTCTTTTCAATCTTCCTTGAAAAATGAAATAACTCCATAGTTCTCCCTTCGTCCCTAAATTATTGTCTTGTTTGACACGACACACAGATTAAGAAAAAATAATTGACTTGATTTTTAATATTGGTATAGTGTGTAGTTTCATTTAATGCACATGTGCATGTGGCCCATAGTTAAAGTAGGAAGAAAAAGTAAGGGTAAAATAGTAAAAGTATTGTCATAAAAAGAAAATTTCAAACAAGATAATTATTTGGGGACGGACAAAAAAGGAAAGCACAAAAATTATGTAGGGACGGAGGGAGTATTAATTATTTGCCAAGTTAGAAGATATTGTTGATCAACCATAAAAATGTCAAAATATGATTTTCATCCTGATATATCCACCAAATCCCACTATGCACCCTAACCTACGAAGTGTCCAACTTTAATACACGTTGTTGCCATCTGTCCCAATTAGCCCCTTGACCTTATGGGCGTTAGAAATAGTAACGAAATTTGACATGTGCATGTTGCATGAGGGCTATGTTAGTTATTTGGATCGGGGTGCAAAGTGAAATCTGAGGCTAATTCAGTTTGACCTATTTTAGTATTTATATTATTATAAAACTATATTTTTATTTTTATTTCATTACAAAAATTCTTCTTCTCTCTTCATTTCTAGCTAAGTCATATTCTACCATCACTATCAAAATCACCGCCACCAACCACAAATAACTGGGCACTACACCCTAAATCCATTTGAATATTTTACTCCTTTTTATAACAGGGTTCCAAACCCCAAGCCTCTTTTGGTCTTCACTTGCTTACACCTTTCCATAGAACCCGATTTTGTTAGATGAGAGAATCATTTTATTCCCCTCCCATAGCTATCAACTTTCTTTTCTTCTACCGCAACTCTTCTTTGATTGAAAGAGATTGTCACCTATTAAAATCCTTTCAAGTAGTCTCATCCCAAAATTAAATTTTCTCATTGCTTAGCGATCTGACATCGAAGGAGGAAAGCGACTAAGAAGAGAGAGACGTTTGAAAAAAGAAGTGTGACCGAACAAAAGCTAAAGAAATTATATTTCTCCTTTTGAGCAAGGCAAGGTAAGTGCATTTCTTGGTGGTGATGATGGTTGTGGCGGCGATGACTGGGATGGTGGTGGTGGTGGTCGTGGTGATTGTAGGGATGACAGTAGTGGTTTAGGTAAAATACGGTATTGTTAGATCTCTAAATTTTTAAATCTTTATATGGGTTTTTTCTTTCCCCTTAGCATCATACGTCTCCCCTTGTACACGTTACACCACCTTGATGTGCCAACAAACTTGTACCCACGAGACGTCAATACTCCAAGTGAAATTACGTTTGCAGTTGCACCAGGAACATACCTCACATTTAAAGCGGTCTTCACAATCCCATTATGAAGCTTGAAGCGTACACTCCCAATACCTTCAATCTTCAACTTTTGATTGTTTGCCACTTTAATCTCTCCAAGTTGTCCTCCCAATCGCAATGAGTCAAACATGTCTCGATCATTACATATATGCACTGAAGCAGCAGAATCTAACACCCATTTAGAATTCTTCTCTTTGCTTGTATCAACACTAGCTGCAGTCTCGATCATAAGAGCCTCATCTTCACTCTCAACTGCATTGACATCCTCCTTATCAATTTTGTTCTTTCCTTTACAATTACGCATGCTCTTTAGATCTTCACGAAATTGCGGGCAACGCATTTGCCTATGACCAAACTCTCCACAATAGAAGCACTCAATGGAACTCATGTCTCTTTCCCCTCTTGATTTAGACATTGACCTCCCTTTTGTGCCTTCATGATTATAACTCCTCCCTCTTTGAGAATTTTCCGCAACTAGTACTTTTTCTCCATTTGAGAAGCTATTACTCCTTGTCATTCTCTCATTATCCCTCAACGCTTTAACGACGTCATCAAGCGTCAAAGTAGTCCTACCTGTCAACATCGTCTGCACAAATGGCTTATAGGACTTGGGTAATGAAGACAATAATAATAAGGCTTGTTCCTCGTCTTGAATTGCCTCTTCAACATTCGACAACCTATATACTAATTGACTAAAAGAGTTTATATGGTCATGCAAACTACTCCCTTCATCAAACTTCAAACAATAAAGATCCATCTTCAAGAACAAACGATTTGTCAAGGATTTTGATGCATAAATACTTGCAAGCTTCTCCCAAATATCTCTCGGTGTTGTCTCCTTCAAAACACTATATTTAATTTCAGGAGCAAGAGCTAACCTTATCGTGCTCGAAACTCTTTTCTTAATTTTCGCCCAATCTAACTCTTTCATTCCCTCCGGCTTGTCCTCTTCCAAGGCTTCATCAAGACCTTGTTGAACGAACACATCTTGGATTGTCATTTGCCATTCGGTGAAATCCATCTTCCCATCAAAGATCGGGACTTGATACTTTGATTGATCGCAATTCATATTCCCAAAATATGAATTTCTTCAAAACTACTGCTGCTGTCCGACTTCAATTCCCGGTGATAGGAACTTCAGAATCTGATCTTCCCCGTTCAGATTAAAGATAAATGTATCCTCAAGCTACACAGAAAAAATCAGCAAGATCCAACGGTTAACGAACGCGCTACTCCAATTTTTCTACCACTGTGCTGAAAAATCCGAACCAGAATCTGCAGCCTTTTTTTCCTTCAATTTTGGCTCTCTTTTGATGATGCAAATTCCCCTCTTCCACCAAGCTCTTATACCAATTGTTAAGATCAATCTCACACAAGAGAATTCGCACAAAAGAAACCAAACGGTAAACACCCACACAAGACAAAGAAAAGACACACAATATTACGTGGTTCGGTTTAAAGCTTATTACACCACTAAATAATATTATAATTTCTTCAATATTACAAGAATAGAGACTCTTCCTCTCAATACTCTTGAATATCCTCTCTAATGCAAAAGCTTACAATTTCTCTCTCTAAATTGTAGGCTATGCTAACACTCTCTACCTTACAACATTCTCACTTCGATGTAGGATCTCAATCTCTTTCAAGACTCTCCTATTTATAGATGCCAAAAGAGAGAGAAGATTAATCAACTATTCAATGACTACTTATCCACTTCAATGATAAGTTTAGTTCAAAGAATATTCTTATTTAAAAACCAAGAGACTTAACCACATGTTCATGAATCCTTCCAAGAATCTTTGGGAATGTTAATCGAATCTCAATACAAAGGAAGTTACAGTATGATGATATAGCTTCTTACTCTCCCAAAAGGAAAAAATAATAATTAGTTCATTATTACAATCCAATTTTGAAAGACGAGAAATTTATCCAGCTGTTGTCATCCTTAAATCTATATATATATATATATATATATATATATATATATATAAAGTTGGTGAGGATGCTTCTAAGTGTGCCACCTCATCTAACTTTTGGTTCTTTTGATTCTCAAGCCTCCAAGTAAGCATGACCTTTGGAGTGAAATGACTTTTCATTTCTAAGTCATTAGCTAATAACAATACCTAATAATAATAGGTTTTACAATATGTATTAATATTAGTTAATACTAATAGGAGAAGGACTTTAGGAAATAAAATAATGTTGTCATTGAGATTTGAACCAACACCCTTTTAAATATGATTATACACCTTAAACCAACTCAACCAATTATATTATATGTAAAGATTTTAAAAACATATTATATTATTCTATATATTATTTTATAATATAAACCAACTAGATTTTATTTTTATATATGATACTCTCTCCATGTCAAATTGAGTCTCATATTTTTATTTAAAACGTCCTAAAATAATGTATATAATATGTGATCCATATTAACAAAACTTTAAATTATTTATTCAAAATTGATGCTTATGTTTTATTGTGTAAATTTCTTTTTCAAACTAATAGTGTATAAAAAATATGTAAATATATATAGTATCCAATTAAACATTTTTTAATCATTGAATGATCTCCAAAAATTATTTCAATACTATAATTATATTCAATTCTTAAACAATTCTCATTTGTTCAGAAAAATGTTATATTTCTTCAATATGTCCCAAAGTAAATATTTTATTTTTAATTTTGTAAATTTTTTCAAATATTTGTCTAAAATATCTTTACTAAGTGCAAGATGAAAAAAAGAGATAAAAAAACCTAATAATATAATATCATTAAAGGGTACTAAAAATTTTAAAAATGTATAGAAACAAAAATATATGTATTGACCACCAATAAAAAAAACTTATTTTGAAACGAAAATATTATAATAAACAACTACCAATTTACATATATTGACAACACTTAACTTTTGTCAGACATGAAGTAAACAAACTTCTATATTCAATAATGATAATTTTTTTTCAAAAATATTTTTAAAATGTATCAATTGAACACAAAAGTTAAATTGCACCCGTGCATTGCACGGGCTCTATAACTAGTATAGTAAAGAAAAAGAGAGCTTAAACTCATATTACAACCTCAGATTTAGAGAGATTTCATGTGGTTTATGCATAATTTTTGTTATAATCAGAACTGTAGACGTTGAATGCATAAAAATGGTAAGAGTTAATTACAAAAAGTACCATCAAACTTTGCTTTAAGTGCCTAATATACCATTCGGCTTGTTAAATTACCAAAAAAACCTATAAACTTTTCAAATTTGGCAAAAAGAACACTACCATTAGTCCCTCGTCAAAATGTTTAAAGTGCTGACGTGGCCTTTTATCTTTGTAACTATATGTCAGCACCTCCATTACTTTACTTTTTTTGACTGGAGAGGACGGTAGTGTCGTTTTTGCCACCTTTCGGAAAGTTCGTTCGTTTAATTTAACGAGTTGGACGGTGTAGTAGACACTTAAAGTAAAGTTAGATGGTACTTGTTGTTATTAACCCAGATGGTAATAGATCTTATCAAACATCTAATTTCTCTTTTAACTATCACTAAGCAATTGAATATGAATCTAGTATCTTCCTTCATCATTCTGCTTTCTTTTCTGTGGGATTTTGAGCGGCGGTTTTGAAACCAATTGTAGGGCTTGTCCACACCTAGTGGTTCATGTCTCCATTTAGAAATTTGCATACTCTCCACAACCGCACAACTCTGGAGGCTGGAGGACTACTAGGTCAAAGGTAGGATTTAGAATGTCATAAGCTCTACCTTGGGGTTGATTTACCCGGTTTAAATTTCCATTTCATTGGTTAAACTTCGCAGATGTGATTGCCAAAGAAGAGTTGATGCTGAACTTAGATGCGGCTTCAATATCTTTGATTAGATGAGTTGGGAATTTGCTGCCATTCTCCTGGAGGTACTTTGTACAGGTTAGTTGGAGGAAAGGAAAGATGATGTATAGATTAAGCAGAATAAGTTATACATCAATGCTGCGGACCAATTATTTTGTAGCCCGCTGTATCTGCAACTTCTTGGAGGAGCACTTCCTATAGCCCTCTCTCTCTCTCTCTCGTGAAACGTTATATGGCAGTAATCTGCTCTCCATTCCTTTTCAGCCTCCGTCAGCCTAACAAGTTACAAAATTTAAACAGCAGTTTGCAGTCTCAGTTGTGCCCTGACAGTTTAACTGGTCGTAATTGGCCGTTTGGCGTATATCAGGTTCAGGTTATCCTACCTTAACGCATGAGGTTCATTGGCATTGTAGTCCAAGAAAGTGCACAGTTTGGGCTCGGAAATCGTGATTTGTAATTAGGCTGAATTTGGCTTTGTATATACTGATGCATGAACCATTGCCCTGATAGGAATCAGTGGTGATTATAATGGCATATATCATCTGGGTCTGAATTTTTCTTTTCCCCGTTTTTGGGTTTCAAATGTGATTGTGTATGTCTGCTAGTGTTGGGATATCAGATCAGAGCTGAATTTTATAGTCAATCTTTTCATACACCCACTGTGGAAGTTGTGAACTGCAAAACCAAGGTTTTACCTTCACTTGAGAGCTTCTAGGGTAGCAAAATTGACAAGCTTGAGTTGAGAATAGATCCAAGCTTCGATTATTTATCTTATCTTATGCTAATCACAATCTCAATTTAGCTTTAATAGAACCAAACCCAAGCCAAGCTTAAGAGGCTTGGTTCGTTCGTTATACTGCCATATCCTATCCCATTTCCCTTTTCTTCTAACTAGTATTCAAACCTATAAGCTATAACTGCGCAGAAAGTGTTTTCCCAAGAACTGATATGCTCTTTCATTACAAAATACTAATGGAATGTAGTATCTCACTTTATGTACTACCCCTACCCGTAAAGCTTTAACAATGAGGCCATGGAAGTTCGTTCATTAGAAATGTTAAATCCCAAATCCATGAAACTAGTAGAGACAATAGGAGGTGGAGGCCTTTGTCACTTTGTGTAGATCGACTACACAAATCTTCAGAACAAGCATTATAAACATCAAATTTCCCATGAAACTAGTCCAATTGCTCGAAGATCTTTCTATAGAATAGTGATTTAGATAACGTGGGGGATAATGTGAATATTCCCAATGTCCCAGACATCTACATCTACTTCGTTAAACCAGTAATAAACTGCAACATGATACTTATATTTATAATTGCCTCGTAAATGACTCTTAGGGCGGGCTGTTGTATGGTACGTAGTCGTCAGTCATGATCATTCAAGCTGCAGCAACCATCGACTAGCATGGTCATGAATCAACAATGTTGTATCCTTCCCCTTTTCATCGAGGACTGGAATGTCCATTTTGTCCATTAATAATTGATGAATTCCTACAAAGACAATCAATAACAAGAGCGTTTGTCAAGCATTTATACAAGATGCATTTATAAGTTGAATTATTCTCCACATGAAAGCCATGGATTCATGAACCGCCATTGAATTTATACAAGATGCATTTATAAGTTGAAATTGTATTCTCCACATGAAAGCCAAGGATTCATGGACCGCCATTTTCTTTATTAACCTAATTTACCAGAGTTGTATTCTGTTACATTTCTTTCACTTTATCCTCCTCAATTTTCTCTACATTAGATGTGTGTCTGCTTTACTTAAAGAGTCCTACTTTCTAATTTGGGACGTTCTAAAGAGTCTTGTTTGAAAACATAAGATAACATATTTTATGAGTTTCCAAATTTATCCCCAATAAGGGTATTTATGGGAAAGTATTTTAATCCTTCATAGTGGATATCTTAATCCTCCTCAATGTTCTCTACATCAGATGGGCTGTGTCTCCTTTACTTAAAGAGTCATACTTTCTATTTTGGGACGTTCTAAAGAGTCTTATTTGAAAATTTAAGCTAACATATTTTATGAGTTTCTAAATTTATCCCTATTAAGGGTATTTATGGTAAAGTATTTTAATCCTTCAAATGTTTGACTTCAAACATGAACTCTTTTGAGGGAATCGGGGGGGGAGGGGGTTATGTATTAAGATGCATAGGCAGCTAGAGAGACATACTTAGAAAAGACTCATCATACCAAGCTAAACTGCCCAAGCTTGCAGACGGTTTCAAATTGTCATCCGCTGGAAAATTGGGTGTACTTGTTTGTGCATCCAAGCAAGGCATTTCGGAACTTGTCTCCGGATTCCAAGTATCAACATTCTCAGTCCTTTGTGCACTTTCCTCATGGGATCTGGCGCACTCCTGTTTCATTTTCTTCTCCTTCGCAATCTCGACTTCTGGTTCTGCATTGTTTGGTGTCCCAACCCATTGCTTTCTTTTTGATCGAGCTCTTCTGTTCTGGAACCAATTGTAGACATTTGTTTCAGAAATTAGGCCATGTTTCGATAGCTTGGAAGTTATGTCCTTAATCTTCTCCTTGCCAGGAGTTCCACTGCCTTCTTCAAATATACGCTCAAGAAGTTGAAGCTGCACAGCTGTTGGGGTCCACCGATGCCTGGCTGAGATGCTGTTGCCAGCATATGCTATTGATGGATCACAGTATGGATTACCCAGCCTTATTCCTAAACCACAAATGAGAGAAGACTGCTTTCAGAGTTGAGGAAAAAAAGAAAGTAAACGCAATAACATAGCTTCAGTTCCATAAAAGAATACAGGGCACTAGAAAGTATTAGGGAACAGACTTAAACAAGTATGTGTTTTGAGCTTAACCTCCGATTCTTGAATGTAATAACTTAAACTGGATTCAACTTTTCTAGTTTCGTAGTTGGAAGACAATCTAAGTGAGCTCCAATGATTTTTTCTTTTCTTTTCTTGGGAACCGATGCACAAATGAGTCCATGACTTTGTGCCTAGAAATGAATGCTTGACAATGTTGAACAAGGCAAAAACAAGTGTGTTTTAAGAAATCATCGTCCTCTGGCCTTAAAATCCATCTACCCATCCAAAAAGGAAGGTAGCAGGAGAGGAAAGAGGAGAATGAAGCAATCATTATCCTGTACAAGCTCAAATGGTACAGGGCAGTTATCAAAACATAACATTCATTATCGACAAAGAGGAAAAACTTCCCTCTGACTGACTAAAGGATATGAACACATATATCTGTTATTCTGATCGCGCAGGTTGCTAATATTACTTTGTCAACTGCTTATAAAATGTCTAGCCCCTTGGCAAAGAGAATAACAGAATCTTTTTGTCAGAGTTGTCCACAATTTTAAAATTAATACGAGACGTCAAACCAATCAAGTAATAAACAGTTACATGATCTGAGCATAGTCAAGGAAATGGAGAGAAAACAAATGCCACAATCTGAACCCCGAGGTCAGCAGTACTTCATGCCATTTTTTTTAGGACTAGTAAGCAATTGAAGCACACACCCATAGTTTTCTAAACATGGCTAACTGGGAAGTTAGATATTTTAGGATTAAGCAAGCAATGCTTGAACAGAAACATCAACCAGAATGATTATCATTAGCCATGTGTAGAACTATGTTCAAGTAAATAAAGGGCGTAAAAATTATGTATTTTGTAGACCTAGGTTGAAAATGACAAACCCAAGAGAATCCTATTAAATACTTACTCCGTATCGAGTCCACGTTTGAAAAGTTCAGCAATTAATATTTCATGTTTGAAAAGTTGAATAATTAAGAGAGAGAGAGAGAGAGAGAGAGATTTACCAGTAAGATCATGTTGAGCAGTCATGGACTTGTGCATCTCAACAAGCTGCTCACAAATAGTAGCATATACGGAGATCTGCCTTCTTAATACCTCCATTTGCTCATCCGTCATTACCTTTACATACAACCCACCTCCTGCCCCATCACCACCACCGCCGACGACGACGACATCATTTTGTTGGGTTTGGTGAAGTGGGTATTGTTCCATTAACTTGTTCCAATCCATCACTTTGAAATTTTCATCAGCTTCTGCTCCCAAATTCTTGATCATATCCATAGAAAGAATGATCGGAGACCCCAAATTGACTGGCGTATTTTAGCTAAGGGCTTGATTGATTGCGCCGTTCTTGCATTTTGAGGATGATTGATAATCATTGCGGGTCGCGCGCGCTAGAAATTAAAATTTTATTGTTATTAAAAAAAAAAAGCTGATCTTCTGGATTGCTTTTCGTTTGGACCTTATACTTCTTGAAATGAATGCGAAACCCTTGTAGTTGTTCGTTGAGTAATATGTTTTCAATAATACTCTAAGACTTTTGTTAGTGAAAAGTGTTGGAGTATCTTACCAAAATATGATTATTTGTTTAATGATAAAAAGTCAAATAGTGATTACTGTACTTCCACAATTTCTATAAAAAAAAAAAAGTTTATTATTATTATTTTTTACTATTTTAGAAAAATTGTTCGCTTTGTACTTTTTTTTCTTGTAGAATGTTTAACATTAACCCAAATTTACTTGTTACTTTAATTGATGAGTCTTACTTTCGCTTGAGGATCGTTGAAAAATATACAAAATTTTAATAGAGTCAATTAACTTTCTTTAATTTGTATGTCAAATCAATCATGACTCATTTTTTAAGAACATATGGAGTATGTATATTTTCTCGAGAACTAAAATTTACTATAGCTAAAATTTTAAAATATATGCTTAAGACACGTTCGACAAATTTGCAAACGTTAGTCTTTCATTATTATTCTTTAATAGAATTGAAGGAACCTCCTCTCTCTCTCTAAATCTAATCACGCATGAAGGTCGCTTTTAGTTAGTTGGAATGAACATGATTGGAATGAAATGATAAATTGAATAGTTACCATCGAAATATGAATGGAATGAAAATGGCCCGCGCTCGAGTTTAGTTGGTAACCTTCAAAATGGATTGGTAATTAAAATTGATTGAAATACTTACTGATAATGGCATACATTGGATCAAATCGAAAGATTTGAAGGCATATTATCATCACACACAATTGAGAAAACTCGATCCAATCCACATTTAGCGATTAGCTAGCGAGGGCTTAATTGCGGAATAGGTCGTCTTTGACAAATACTATTATAAAAGGAGATTGTTAGGAATATTCAGTTGTTTTGTATTTAAGATTGTTAGGAATATTCTTTGGCCTTAGATTTTCTTGTACACATTACTTAATTTTAGAAAAATTATCCGTAAGTTAAAAGTAGATTGCGTGCTATGTTGTCTAAAAAGTATAAACAACTCTACTAGACTTAGCATACAACTAGAATAGTTTGGTGCATTTGTGTTTGACATTCATCATCAAACTTGTGTTGTTAAGCCAAGGCAGCCTTAGCAACCTTTCTATACAAGTGTGCTGATACAGTGGATTCGAAGTGTGTTGACCCTAATCATACTTAGAGCATCCACCGTGGGCATTCTCTATATCACACTCTAAACACCTCGTTTTCCATTCAAGTTTCACTTTTTCAACACTCTAAAAATTAATCCACTCCAATAAACACTCTCTATACGACCCTCCAAAAATTAAATATCTCTCATCTCAACTAACAAATCTAACTACTATTATATTTTTCCTCATTTATTTATATTTTTCCACCACAATTAAAATAAAATATTTTAAATTTTAAATTTTATATACTATGAAAAGTATATTGTACTCTCTCCATTCCTAAATTATTGTCTTGTTTGACCCGGCACACAGATTAAATTTTTTTTTTGACTTGATTATTAATATTGGTATAATGTGTAATTTCCTTTAATGCCTATGTGTATATGACTCATAATTAAAGTAGGGAGAAAAATAAGGGTAAAATGGTAAAAAAGATCTCCTAAACTATGAAAATTAAAAAAAAGACAATTATTTAGAGACGGATAAAAAAAATAAGATAATTATTTAGGAACAGATAAAAAAAATAAGACAATAATTTAAAGACGAAGAGAGTATATTTTAATAATTTTTATTTTAAAATATTAAACAAAAGTATATTGTGTTAAAATAAAGTGAGGAAAATGTAGAGGATTTGAGTTACTATTTATGTTAAAACTCCCCCTATATTTAGAGGATGATTTAATTGGTTTTAAAGATAGAGGGTGAACTAAAGGGACCACTGTAGGATCAAGGAAGGTAAAAATCTCTAAAATTGTTTTTAGGGGGTGGATGGAGGCCATCCACTGTGGACGCCCTTAGAATGGATAAGTGGATTCTCTTGGAGTTTTCAAACTTTATCATCCTACAGTCATTTGACTTCGAAGTGTTTGCACATGTGTCATCACATGAGCCTTCTAAAAGCACTTTCCTTATTTAGGTAAGACGACCTGCTGTAGTCAGTGTTCTAAAAATCGTTAAGTGGGCACTAGGCGGCAGAGCAAGGCCTAGCGCCAAGAGGCCTAGTCGGGGCCTAGAAATTGATGCATAATTACAACATAGGTCTATACCAAACCTACTGCAACAATAGTAAATAACTAAATAAGTAAATATGACTAAATAAACTAAAAGTAATGATCACATTACAAGATAAAAAGTTAAAAGTTAAAAATTAAAATCAAATTCAATATTATTTCAAAGTGAAGGGGAGACGAAAAATACTTTAATAACTTGAGGGGGGAGGGAAAATACTTTAATAACTTGAGGATGACACTTAATAACTTGAATAACCTTTTTCCTTTTAAAAAAAAACTTAAAATAACCTTTTTGTCATTTTTAAAAGTGAAAAGTCAAAACGTAAAGGAACTTAATGCTCCCAGCCTCCCACGGCCTCTCTCTTAGACTCTCACACAGACACGACAGGAGCACGGCAGGAGATGCATATTTCGATCTTAGTCTCGCTCTCTCGATCTCACCCTCACTCTCTCTTTCTCTGGTGGCAGGACGGCACGGCAACGGGAGGGAGAAGGGACGACGATGGCGGCGAAGCTTGAGAGTTGAGAGATGGGACTGATTTCCGTCTGCGATTTGAGCCCTAACTTTTCATTTTTTTTTTTTTAAAGAAAAGGTAGATCGGCTGGGCGTTAAGCGGGCGACTAGGCAGCGATTTTTCTCTATGGCAATTTTTTGTCTGATTTGGCCTAGTCGCTGCATTTTGGGGGCGCCTAGGCCGACTTTTTGAGCACAAGCTATAGTAATGTTGTCATATTCAACATAAGTGCCTTTGCAATTAATTTGTAGCAGTTATTATAACTCATTCTAAAGACTGTCAAGAAGTTAGCCAATGAGATTTAGGACCATCAACTCTATGCATTTAATGCATTCAAATTTCTGATGAAAAGTTGAATTTTCCTCAACGTTTTCAAAGATCTCTATATAAAAATGAACACTTGGGAGAATTAAAGATTACCTAAAATATTCATAATAAAATCCTACCAAGTGCATTCAAGAGCTTGACTGAAACACAAATTCAAGATCAATTGATGAACAATTATCACTTCACTACTAGCATTTATTGTTCTATAGTTGTATCACTTTAGTATCCTATTGTTGCATCCACACAAGAGTGATTTGTTCTTCTCGAAAGAACAGACCTCTTATAAATTTTCTAAGTCAAAATAGATTTTTGTACACGATCCATTAGTGATCAAGATAGTTACTGCTCTTAATTCAACTACGAAAACTTGATTAATAGCGTAGATTTTGCTTGTGACAATTGGATGAACTAGTGCATTGTTTTAAAATAAAAAAATTGACCACTTTGGTAGTGGACATATCATTATTCACAATGTGAACCACTTTCTAAATGCTGTCTTACTTACCAGTTGTGAACCTTGCTTATATTAAACTATTGTCTAGTGAACCTTTACTAGACTTTGCTGAATATTTCATTTCTATAATAGCTTGCTTGCATTTTCAATTCAAAATCTATTTACAACGTTTTGCATTTTCAGTATTGCATACAATCACAAAGTGTGTTGATACAAGCCTGCTGATATCTATATATAGGCAACTTAGTGATTGACTTTCCAAACCATTCTGCAACCCCAACTATCTCAATAAGTTGGTTACTTTGATAACTTCGAAAAGTAGACCGATTAAATTGATCATAATAACACCCTCTCTCTTCTAGCCTATTTGAGCCACTTGAGTTTATCACATGCTAACTTAACAACCAAATTATAACAAAAATTATTCTAGACCCTCTAATTAGTATAAAATTAGAAAATCAAACCCTGAATTGCTAAAATTGAAACCTCAAACCCTAAAGTGAGAAACAGTACTAACCGTAGATTTTAAAATGCTATTAACCCTATTTTAAATTCAATGGCTGAGACATGTTATTTTTGGTTGTCGACTAAGAGCCCGTTTGTTGTAGCGTTTTCAAAACACTGTGTTTTTAAAACGTAGCGTTTTTAAAACACAGATTATTTAAAACACGGCTTTTTTCTTTATAAATGCGTTTGGGATATTATGTTAAAACGCAACTTTTTATTCCTTACTGCGTTTTGGAAAAAAGTTAGGAATTCCAGCGTTTTAAAACGCAGCTGCATTTTCAAAATGCTGTTTTTTCTACCGCAGCATTGAAACGCTAAGTTAAGGAATAAGCTGCATTTTAACCCTGCGTTTTGGCCAAAAGGCACAAACAAACGGACTCAAATTAGTAATTAGTACGAAACATATCGGACTTTGAGATACATCCAAATTAACCACGAAATATGCAACCCATTTGGATCCTTTGGCAACAACATTTTAGCTTTCCAAAGTCCTCCCCAAGAATGGGAAGAAGGGTGGGTGCGGTATTTTCCAAGCAAGCAGTTCTCTTTAACGTGTTATATATCAAAAAAGACTTTGACCACTCATCTATTTTTCTTGTCCATAAGTTGTTTTTAGTCTAAAACTTAATTGACTAATGTGGAAATAATTTCGTTAAGTGTCTCACTCTCACATGAATTACTAATGATTAAATAAGTTCTACATTAAAAAGCCCTTACTTTAATGGGTAAGAGGGAATACAAAATAGAGAATTGCTATTCACACCCCCTTATCTCCAAGTACATCCCCTTCGATTATTAGCAAATTGACATTATAAATTTTGACCTATTTGTCCTTATTCTTACTAAATACACCCCTTTTACTTTTATTTAATTCCAACATCTCTAAGTACACTCCCTCACCCCTACACTCTTTTCACAATACACATTCAAACATTACACTTTCATTCTTCCAAATCTCTCTCTAAACCCTAAACCTCCAAATCATCTACATTGTTGGAAAATACAACCATAAAGCATTAAGAATTGAAGGGGACAAATTAAATTTTGTAAATATTTTTATACATTTTGGCTTAATTTCCCACATTTTAAAAAGCACACACAAATGACCTGAGTTGCTAATGTTCTGTCAGTAATAATAGAACGCACTAAGGGGTGTTCGATCACTGATGGTCGAACAACCCTAAGTGTGTTCTATTACTATTGACTGAACACCTTTAGTGATATTCGGTCATTACCAACTGAACACCTCTACTGACCGAATACCACCAAAGATGTTCAATCAACCATGTCCGAACAATATAAGCTCATATCACTTCGAATTTCAACCTAAAATGCAAATTTTTTTACATAATCCACCAATTTTGAACTCAAATTGTAAAGAAAATCATAGCTAACTTAACCATAAAAATTATTTATCATACAACTTGCAAAACAAGTGATATTTAAGTGTAAAATAATACATAACTGAGCCACCTCTTGTGTGTGTGCGCATCTTTGTTATTTTACATATTGGGTTGGGGGTGGGTGTCTCAACAAAAGATAGAAGAGGGTGTACTTAATAGTGATATGTTATTTATTCAAAATAAGTTTGGTGGGGTAAAATGAGAAATTAGGGGGGGGTGTACTTAGTATTTAGAGAAGTTTACAATTTAGGGGGTGGTGAACTTAAAGAAAGGGTGTACTTGGAGATTAGGGGGGGTGTGAATAGTAATTCTCTCAAAAAAATATTAAAACTTGTGATTTATAAGCCTAAAAGAACTCCCTCTTCATTTGGTAATAAATAGCAGGTAAACTTTAAGAAAATTGCTATTTGCACCCAGCAATTTGCTGAGTACACCCCATTGGGTGTTCGGCACCCTTACCGAACACCACTTGATGCACCATTTTTGTATTCGGTAGGGGTGCCGAACACGCCAGGGGGTGTACTCAGTAATTTGATGGGTGCAAATAGCAATTCTCAAACTTTAATTTGAATTTTACTATTTCTGTGTATAATTGTAAGTTTATAAATTGCATGAAAGCTAAGTACATAATTCAAATTAAAGTTTACAACTAATGGACTCACCACTCACTCGGGCCTTCTCCCTATGCCTCAGCTCTGTTATGAACTGTATGTTAAGTTTCTGCTCTTTGACTAGCCTAAAAAGGTATAGAAGAAAAGTATAACGCATGCCAAAGTACAACATTTTCAATACGAGGCACAACAGGACATCGTAGTACTTGCTCTGTCAAAATGAAATCTTAAATTGGCAAAAATGGTTGACACATACTAGTATTTTGTTCACAAAAAGGAATGATTGTAAGCTACAATATATATTCAATGGAATCAATTTGAATGAGAAGGAAAAGCAACATCCTACCATACTGCTACTTCACTACTAACTTGGCTCTAGCATGACCTTGAGATATCTGAAACTGTTCTGTTATGCCTAGATGTGCCATCAGAAGCCATACATGAGTGATGAGCTCACCTCCTCTCCGAAGCTGCTGCGCATGGTGGTTCCCTCGACAATGAGTAGCCGCATAGGCCAGGATCTCCACCCACACATGACTCATCACCACCCATTTTCGTTCCTTTTCCATGGTTCGCAATGACTTTGCCAGTATGCAAGCATCAAACAAAACAGATTTGCTTCTGTCTCCCTTTACTTTAGCTGGTGGTATTTCAGTGTTCACATCAAACAACTTCTGGCAGGCTCCGGCTTTTCCATTTATGTCATCTTTGTCATTGAAGAATTCCATGGCTTCAGCACAAGTGTCACGAAATCTGATCAATCCAATTCCCATCGGCAACATAAAAGGACACATGACGAGAAGATACAACATATAGTCTGACATGTTTTTGCTTTCTCTACAGCTGGAACTGATATCAGCTGGATCTTGATCTTTATCGCCCACCTCCATATAGTAGCAAAGGTCTGTGGCAATGTGCCAGATGAGAATGCTTTGGTCAAACTCCACCTTACGTATACTCCAATCAAGAGAGTGACAATCTTTGTCCATGCTAAGAGAAAAACTACCTCTGTGAGTACATAAAGCTCTAAGATCATGATTGCTTCCTGTGAACTTCATAAAATGACCAAAGATAAGATCTTTCAGCTCGTCAGATACTTTGGTATACCTCTTGTAACGGTGCTTTTCACGATACTGATCCATCTTGAGGAACTTCTGTATTCTGTAGCAAGCTGCAGGCTTCTCCTTGAGGCTGACACTTAACAGATTGTACTGTGCCATGGAATTGGACCACCATGATTTATTTGGTCGTCTAAGAAATGGAAAAATTAGGATGTCGCGAGTTTTGTTTTGTTGACTCAACCAGTGATCCATCCAGTCTGACTGGAGCATTATCACAACTGCATAAATTTCCAAAAGGATTGCCACTATGAGCAGAAGGTACGTAATAATTCCGTCAATTGTATGGTACTGAACCTTATCACAAAGCAAAACAAAGCCCGCAAAAGCCCATAAAGTGCAAGAAAGACTAGCCAAGCGAAGCATGAAGCCTACAAAGGAATAGGCCAGAGGTGCCTTTGTGTAAAGCACATCAAATGCGAACCCAAGTTCAACTTCGACTAAATGGAAAGCTTCCGTGGGAGATGCGAGATTTCGGAAGTAAGATTGACTACCGTCAAGGTCTTGAAAGGTGAGTATAAGATCCACAAAAAGACGCCTAAACGTTTGAAATAGATCGTAGGCTTCGGATATTAGCTTACCCTTGCCTGCAGGGTAAGAAAACTGATCATCAATTGGAAGAGGGTGTTCAGATACCTCCTCGGCCGTCACGTTGAAGCCTTCAGACTTCTTCAAAGCATAGTTCTCCATGAATATGGGATAATTAGGGCCTGGTTCAGGTTTTGTGAGCATCGAGTCTCGGAAATGCTCGGTATTTGCCGACATTAGGGCCCACGTGCGTTCGCCGTACTTGATCAGACCGGCCCCATGCATGAATATGCTCAAAATGGGAAGCCAAGAACAACCGGGCCAGGCCAACAGGAAGATATAGAGAGCCACACCCGTCTGGATCACAAGTCCTACCAGATGCCTCAACCAAAGCTCATTGTCTTCCAAAGAATAGGCAGTGATGGTATCCGGACCACCAAGGTGAAGGAGGAGAAATGGGGCCCAGAAAGACATTATCTCGTTGGTATAATTACATTCAGAAGAATCAGAACTGGAGTTGGATCCAAAATAAGGCTTAGAACTGAAATAGGAATTGGTTTTGGTGGGGACTTCGAGAGCATTTCTGGAAATAACACCAAGGGCCACAGTGGCAACCCAGTCTGCTAATAAGTAGGCAGACCAAAGAGTGATTCTGAGGCGAGTTCGGGGAATATCCTTCCGGCGGTTGCCTAAAACGATTAGTAATATCTGCAAGATGAGGCTGATAGGAATCAGTGCGCGTAGCTCCCAGTCGTTCCACACTTTCTTTACACCTTTGGGGAACACTTCTATTAGTCTCCTGTTGCGTGCAAACATCAACGCACTTGCAACTGCACCGAAAGCCAAAAAGAAGAACTATTTCTCAAATAAACTTGATCAATTTAGAAGCTTACACAACCTGTGTATTTTTTAGAGAAATTAAACCATCTCTAATACTAGAACATCCAAAACAAGAGACAAGCGTAAATGCCAAGCTTACGTCATTAAATGTTTATGATATTTGTTGAAGGAAATATTAAACTTAAAATTGGATCCAGGGGTAGTAGGGTACCATAAGGAGACAATTTGACCTCTCACTTAGAATATGCAATGCAAATCACTTGTATACTTGAAAGCTCATTTTGACCATCTAATTTATGCTTGCCATGTTCTTTGCAGATGCCCGAACTGTTGGACAGAGTCCAACATGAAAACATTTCATGCTTAATTAAGAACATTCAATGCGTGAGTGAGAGATTCGATGGAGTGTCAATCTGAGATGTGAAGTTGCCATGCTTGAATTAGACACATGTAACATGTTCGAGACTGCCCCTATTTACTAGAGTTGGCTATTCCTGAGCACTAGTTTAGCTCATGTTTTCAGAAGCCCGTAAAGTTTCTGTGTCCAATGCGTACCAGACATGGACACTTGCCTTTGTAGAAGTCTATGTTCTTCTTAGGATGATACTACGGGAAAGGCTAGATTCTAAAGATTTAGTGGTGAAAAAGGATTCATGCCGAGGACTCCAAATAACTAGAAAAAAGATTAAGTTAAATTGAATTGATCTTGAGATTTACAAAAACTCTCCCACTCAAAGAATTCCCATTTGAAAAGTCCAATATTTATGAGAAAAATCATTACCAATGAAAGTAACATATTTAAAAAAATTGCTCGTTGTATCCAACTTGATGAGCTACAATACCGATCATTATGCAATACACAATAATTTGGATATACATGATGGTAAGAAAAAGAAGCAAACTCACAAACACAAGATTTAACGAACCTCAGAAAAAACATCAAATGAACACTCGATTTTAATCAATAAACCCAAGAAGACCTATCAAATAAATATCCTCACCAAAGGAGCGTAAACAAATGGTACCTCCACAAAGGAGACTCCAAATTGCTACCATAACTGTAAGGCACGCGTAAACCAAGAGACTATATGCCTTTATATAGGAGCTTTATAATCCAAAACTTGCTAGATAACCAATGGGGACGATTCAACCCTGATCACAATGTAGCTAAGGCTCTCCTATATACCCAAGGAGCTTGATACACAAATTCGCTACCCAACTTGTTATATTTCAGTTATTAGTGGTAAAGTTAGAACTTTAATGTGAATGGCAAGTGTATATCCAAACACCAGAAGAACCCAAAAACGATCAAAATATCAGAAAACACCCAAAAACATCTATTTCACCCAAAATAGTGGAATTCAACCAAAAGCACCAAAGAGCACTACACCAAGTAAAGCTACTAGTAAAAATAAGTACAAAACAAATGCAGAAACTTAATCAACAGATCAACCCAGAAACGAAAGTCGCAAACCACTACAATTTGAAAGGAAAGACAAGACCAAATGGAAAATTACTAAAGAAAATGCAGAAAACTTTAAATTTAGGAAATCTGAGAACATACCTGTGAGGAACATACCCAACCAACTGCTCAAATTCAAACAAATCTACTCCTAATTAGCGGTCTAAATCAACAAGAAGATACTGAATAAACAGACTGAAATGCTCAAACACGAGAGGGAGAGACAGAGACAGAGGATTGGAATGGAAATGAAAATGAAGGTTAGATTAGAAAGACCAAGACTTATAATTACTCAGAAATCTGTATGGATTTTCTATGTGGATATGGAAATAAAAATGGTGTTGGCTTCCCACAACCACAAGGCCGCCACAACCAAGTGACCAACTACTTCTCCCAGCAAACTAGTAAGTATTAGGATACTTCCAGGAAAGAAGAAGACAGCTTATATGTCCGGTTTGGATTCAGTTTTCTTAAAATACAGTAACTTTTTTTTCTTTTTCTTTTTCTTTTTATGATTTTGTAATGATTAAATAATGAGAACTTCTATGTTAGATCAATGAGAGAAAAAAAAAAATAAATATCACGAAAAAAAAAAATATGATGACTAACGGGGGGCTATATTTCTCATTTTTTTCGGTTTAGTTCAACAAGACATTTTATTTGAGCTAATTACACTTATCTCAACTTAATCCAACCCTCCGAACAAATTTAAATATACACCTCTTACACTTAATATAATGGGTAAAAATTCCCAATAAAATAAATTCATATCTAAAAAATTCCAAAAATATTTATGCTATCCAAAAAGTCCCAAATCTGAAATTTTAATTCCAAAAACTCCTATTAGTTTCCCTTCCGTTAACACAGTTAAAAAAAAATTGTATTGAAACCAAAATACCCTTATTTAAATATACCATATATATAATCGAAACTAGTAAATATATTTACAATTATAATTAAGATATTACCATAGTGGTTATATTTGTCAATAAGGATACAAATTAACTTCATAATTGAAATATCATGTTGTATTGTACTCTCTCCGTTCCACCCAAAGAGTACACGTTTGAAAAGTCTAATAATTAAGGGATATATTAATGTCATAGGAGTTGGTTATAATTACAAAAAAATATTTTAGCATTATTAATATGTTTGCACCACAAGTCGGGGGTAAAGTTGAAAGTTTTATGAAAATTGTAGACATAATTTTTTAAAGTGGACTCTTTGAGGTGAACATCCAAAAATATTATAGTAGATTCTTTGCTTGGAACGGAGGGAATACTAAATAAGTTTATATATAGTATACGACTTAGGGCTTGTTTGTTAACCTAATAATTAAGAGCTTATATAATTAAGAAAATTTTGAGTAAATTTAGAAATAAGATTATTTGGCAATGTAATGTTACATCACGTGTATATATATTTTGTTGTACAAGTTAGTAGAGGAGAATTATTAAAATTTATTCTAGGTTAATTGGGGTATAAAAGTCATTTTACATATAAGGAAGGGTGTTGGTATGAAAGTCAATTTCTAAACATTTAAGGTAGTAAACAAATGAAAATTGTAGCAAAAGGTAATAAAATGGGAGGCTGTCTAACCGGGACAAACTAGTTAGTAACATAAAATTTATAAAATGTAAGAGGCTACAGCGTATTTAATCCATTTAAGTTTTTAACAGTCGTCGACGGACGAAATGTTGTAGTATTTGCAACGAAAACTTTACTGCAAACTCTTTTAAGCTGAAAAAATAAAATACAAAATTCAATTCAAAATTTAATAGATATCACAATATATATATATATATATATATATTTTTTTTTTCAGTTCTCTCTGAGAAGCCATTAAGGGGTGGCCCAGTGGTAGAGTTGGGACTTCACAAAGTGTGATCGAACCTTCACAAAATGTGAGGTATCAGGTTCGATCCCTTTCTACGCACGCTTACGACATCACAAAAAAAAAAAAAAAAAAAAAAAAAGTTCTCTCTGGAAGCCTCCAAGCTTCCTTGAAAGAGTACAGTTACAGACAAGAGGCCGGATTAAGCAGCCAAGTATGACCATCATGCTTCTTTATTAAGCTTTTTTTCCAGGATAGTGCGTTAACGCCTTTAGCTCCACGCACGTTTTCAATTTTTCAAGCTTTTTGAAGAGAAATCAACGGTGGAAACTTTATCGCACACGCGCCCCCACAGTCCCACTGTGGGATTCCCACACCTCGCACCACATGTTGGATATAAGCAATTTGTTTGAAGGTACGAAATTACAAGATAATTTAAATGATTGAATTGAAAGATGGGAAAATCAATTTGAACTCCATGCTGCAACTTGAAACCCATCTCCATTATTTTAAGAGGAGTAAAATTTTGATTTATTATTAATGTTTATTTTTTTATATATATATAAACGAAATTAATTTTATTCAATTTAATATTAAGTGTTTAGAAATGATTTACACATTGTCTCTATCACATTTTACATTTACGCTAAAGTTTTTAAAGAATAATTTTGATTTTCGAGGCTCAATTGTGAAGTTTCTCTATTTGTTTTGTCTTCCACGAGGTGTTCCCAAATTACATTGGGTTTGAGACTAATGTCTGCGTAGTACTAAACTTGCCACTGGCTCAAGAGAATATGTATTAGGTGAGAGTCATATACATGCTATTTCGTTAAATGGATCGCTTAACACAAAAACTCAGTGGTGGTCAAACCATTGAGCCAGCCAATTGAGTTGAAGTTTTATTTCGAGTCATTTGATTTGTTGATAAGCGAAATTGATTTTAAAGATATCATTATACTTTTTTATATAAACACATAAAATTTCAGTGATAATAATATCTGAGTTTTTAATTCATTTCACTAAACATTGATTTATTTTTTTAGGCATTTGTGTAAAACTTTTTTAAGCAAACACACACACACACGCGCACACGGACACACTCACTTATTTGTTGGTATAGATACATTTAAATTAAATATGTTCTTAAAAGTTAAATAATAAATGAGCTGTGTTAGGATTTCAAATATTTTGTTTTAAGTTTTTATTCCAAATTAGTTGACAAACATGCGATTAATTACAAGTGTTACAAGTGATTTCACCTTTAAGTTGAAATTCAGATAAAAAAGTTTAAATCCTTAATATTTTCTATAATAACTATACTCAAGCACCTCATTAATCTCAGGCGTAAGGAGGTAGAAAAAAAAAATCATTTTTTTCAAGAAAAAAAAATCATTTTTCTCTTGCTATAATCTAAATTATAACACAATAATAACAGTAAATTGAAAACATACATTTTTTGACCAAAACCATAATAATTACTTGAGAGAGTTTCAAACTAGAGAGAAACAAATTTTTTTTTTTAAAAGAGAGTGAAAATGATAAATATGAGGGGTAATTTTCAGGGGCAATATAATCTTTTTGATTCAAATAGATCATTTTCAAATGAAAAATTAGGACGGTCCCTTTTTCAACATTTGTAATTGCTCCAATTCACTAATTTTTTTAAATTGAAAAAAGATATTTTTGGAGCAAAAAAATGATTATGCCATTAATAAAAGAAAAACATGCTCGCATCAGTAACTCAATGCATCACGATGAGCAACCAAGGCATCGCGTGGGTTAATAATCGTGATGAGCAACCAAAGCATCGCGATGAGCAACACAGGCATCGCGATGAGCAACCAAGACACCCGTTTGAATTTCAACCAGGTCGATCCCCATTGCGCTGCCCAGCATACTGCGATTGGTGAATTAAAGGCATCCCGATGCCCAATTTAATATAATATCAAAATCGATTAAAATAATTGTTTTTGGTTGGAAAATTTACATACAAACATGTATTGACTTCCTATAACAGTATGATATTGATATTATACAAAATTCAAACTCAAATCATTGATTAAAGTCCCAAAATCAGTCCAAGAACATCTCACTCTGTTTTCGGACAGCACATTGTCAAGCTCGATTTGAATCTTGAAAATAGTTTTTTTTTTTTTTAGAAAAATTATGCACAAATGTAGTACTAAGTTAGGATAACAATATGTGATTGATTTTAAACAAATTCGAAGCTTAAAACATAGATTAAAATAGCCAAAACAGCCCAAGAACAAAGAAAAACGAGATGAACTCAAAAAATTTAAATTTGATCAAATTGTGATCAAATTCGTGTTCTATGCATGAAAATTGATACCCAAACATGAGGGAAGACTATATTAACAACATGAAATCATTTATTCATCAATTCGAACCTCAAATCTGAAGCAACGATGTTGTTGAGGGCATTTTAGAAAGAAAATTCTCAAAGAGTCTTTTAGCGGTTTAAAAAAAAAAGGTTGAACTGGAGAGAAAAAAAAATTTAAAAAGTGGACCGGTCAGCAATTTCCTGAAAAATTAATATATATATATATACAGGGCGGCCCTGTAAAATTAGGGGCCCAAGGCCGGTAATGTCGGATGGGCCCTTCCAGTTTGTAGCATAATTTTTTCTATTTCTTTAAATTTAAAAAAATAAACATAAAAGATAATAAATAAAACACTTTATTCTAAAATTATGGGCATAACACACGATATATTTACAAAGTACTACTTAAACGTCGATCTTCTAGCACATTTAGAAGCAAAATCAGTAATCAAAGTAGAATAATCGACTTTTTCAACCATGTTCTTTTTAATAGATATCATAGCTAGTCAATTCAAGCGTTCTTGAGACATTGTGCTTTGAAGATGGCTTTTTATCAACTTCAACTTCAACTTCGAAAAACTTCTTTTCCCAGATGCAACTATAACCGGAATAGTCAACAGGATTCGATAAGCAATTTTCATGTTTGAAGAACAACCATTATTTCGTTTCAAATAATTCAATACTTGGATAGGTCCTCCTATTTTTGATGATAAAATATGTTTAATAAGTCTCTGAGATTATGATCAATTGACTTCTAATTGTTTGGATCATAAATGTCTAAAGGTTCTCCATGGTTTTCTTGAGTCGGAGGATTGTCACTATTGGCCCCTTCTCCTTCTGGACCTTTCCCATGGTCAACAATATCAATGAGATCATTGAAATTCGCATTTACCGCTTCTTTGCACACCAAATTTTCAAAAGAAATAATTTTACTTTCACCCAACTTACTAGAGGTAAAATACTTGTTAAAAGAACCACTTAAATCTTTCGTTAATTATTCTTGCTTTTGCTTCTTCTTTCTTTTTTTTTTATTTCCACAAAGATACTTTCGTGATGACATTTTGTTTACCTATAATAATTCTAACAAATCTTCTATTACCAAACAAATATATACACACAAGTAACAATAGCTCAAACCAAACAAATCCCCAAACATCACAATTCATACACAAGAAAATGAGTAACAATAAGTAAAAAAATATTTCCAAATAAAAAAAACACTAATTTTGGATATAAGCTCAAGAATCTCAAGACACCTAACAATGAACAAGCCAACAAATAATTTCAACAAATCTGATATTACCTTCAAATTGTTCCAAGATAAGCTCAACCAAAGCTTCAAATGTTGTTTTCCTATACAAATTTATCACTTAAATCAATTATTTAACCACAAATCAAAAGTCCTAATTTCTAATAAAATAAAGAGAGAAGAGAGAGTGTGTTTATTACCGATTTTTTTTTTTGAAAAGCTAGCTTCAATCAACTCCATCTTTAAGCTTTGTGCCAAAATCCACATAAAAATCACAAATATTCGTGCGTGTGTGTGCGTGCGTATTGGGTGGGAGGTTTTTTTTTTTTTGTGCGTGTAACAGCGTGTTGGCTGTCTAAAACCTAAAGGGATGAACAACAACTAACAACTTTTTATGTAAGGTCCCTCATCTTTGCATAATTTTCAGTAAGATCCCATAATTTTGGGGACCAAAAAATTACACAAATTTTGGGGGCCCAAGGCCTTGGCCTTATTTTTCTTACAGCTGGGCAGGCCCTGTTAATATATATATATATATATATATATATATATATTTTAAAATTACAAAATACGTAATTCGTAATTTTTTTTAAATACTATGAATTAGGAGTACGTGTTATGTAATTTTAAAAAAATAAAAATATATATATTAAATTTTTATTTAAAAAATAATCTATTTGAATAAAAAGTTAAAAATATCATAATTTAAGAAGAGATGGAGTAGTTAATAAGGGGCGGTATTTATATCAGCTCAATGAAAAGAGAATTGTTATTCACACTCCCCTAATCTCCAAGTACACCTCTTCTTTAAGTTCACAGCCCCTTAAATTATAAACCTCGCTTAAATACTAAGTACACCCCCCTAATTTTCTATTTTACCCCATCAAACTTATTTTGAATAAACAACTTATCATTACTAAGTACACCCCCTTCCATCCTTTGTTGAGACACTCACTGTGACGCCCCGACCCGGATCTCTATACGAAATTCCAAGGTCGAGTCGTCAAACAACACAACCAACAAGAAAATAAAAAGCACGTGGCGTAACCACCCGTACTTACTACGAAACACAACGGATAAACCTGGTAAAATATTAAACAATTCATCGGCGACACCACTATCGGAACCCAACTAACACAACCACGGGTCTAAAACTCGAGAATATAAACAAAAACAACCTCCACGGCCATAACATGCCGGAGAACAAATATAAACCACGAGCTAAAACATGCTCGGGAAAGAAACTGAACTACAACTGAAACTATAAACACGAGCACGACATACACATGTCGGCATCCAAAAGAATAAAGAGTTACAACGCAGGCATATTACCCAAAGTAAAGTTTACATAACTTTACATAACCAATCGTCCTTACCAAATAAAACAACTACAACTATAAACAAGCTCCACAAGCTACAAAACTAACAAGACAACCTGCTAACTAACTGCGATCTCGCCGACCTCATCGCTGATTTCCTGGCTAGCTCGGATCTAAGGAAAAACATATGAACAACAAACGGGGTGAGTCATAATGACACAGTAAGTTACTAAATGCAACTACATGACATGTCATAATGCTCAATCATAAAACTGCAACATGACATCATTTATAAGTATACCAAACTGTAAACATGTACCACATAATCATAGGCACATAAATCACATAAACTACGTAGCACGGTGATGATCATATAAGTGCACGTAAATAACCACATTTAAAAGGATATAGTTATTGTCTGTCTGACTATGCTGCTTTTGCTTTACACATCTCACGTTGTCACCGAACCGGATCTCTTGCTCGGAACATACTGAACATTAAAAAGACTGTCGTTACATCTCGCTATTCTACTTAGCGAGGAAAGATATCATCGTTACTTCTTACTTGATTACATAGTGAGGAAAATATTGTCGTTACGTCTCACCGGTCTACTTAGTGAGGAAAATACTATTGGTTACCACAGTTACGCATATTGCTTATAACAATGGGACCACTTCCCAATAAGGCCAGTAGTGGGGAGGAAAGGGAACCAATGAGGCGACCCATAGCAATCGCTTACCACGAAGGCTATGTGTCGTCGCATTGCCGACTCAAATCATGTATGCCAGCTGGACTTCCAAACAATGCACAAGTAGATATTTACTCGTAACATATCAACAACAATAAGGTTCAAAAGTAGTGAACCTTATCCTAACCAAGGAGATCAATGATCCTACCTTAACACATTACTAACACATTTTGTTAAGTAAACTAATTAACATCTCACAATCACATATTTAGTCTTGAATCACATAGTCATACAAGTACAAGTTTGCAAGTACTTCTCAAGAACAACTAGACCACATATTTAGTCTATAAACATCTACATATTGAGATACACATTTGATTCCCAAACAAACACACTTTAAGACTACTAATTTAGTCTATTCATAATCTCATGTTGAGACTACTCACTTAATTCTCAAGCACAAACATACCAAGAGTTCTTATTTAGTATGTGAACATCGAGTGCAAAAACTACACTCACAATGACGTTTGAATCGTAACAACACCATTCTTATAAACGCAAGTACCCTCAAGTACACTTATCCTAAACCATATGGTTTTGTAGTCCAATCCCAAAATTAACGAACATTCATTTATCACATCTAGACTGTCGTACTAGTCTCTGTCATTCCGTATTTTAATGCACATACATTTAAACAACTCTCGGGAGTCAATAATTCTCTTAAACGAACATCCCAAACTACACAAGTTCGTATATACGGCTTGCTAAATTAATTATACGCCACCTTACGATTATATTCGAAGTCTTTATTTTACCAGTACAACATAATCGAAGGGATAAAATCTATAGCAGCCGAACTCTAATTCACGTAGGAATTTAACATATTGTTCGATAATTAATACTCTTGCTTAAAACTCACTTCTTAAAGTCATTACTACACTTCTCAAAATCTGGGTATAATTGCTATATGCAAACTTTCCAATTTCAAGTCTCTAACATGTTCTTTAGTTCAAATCCTTGGTTGCTAACAATTCTCTATACATTCCATATCATCCAAACCAAGTACTTAGCACATTAACATGTTACTCTCATCAACATAACATTTAGACATGGAATCAACATTAATTCAAGTCATGCATGTTTATATATTTCATACATATAAAAGTTTCTAAGCATACAAAAGGGGAATTAGTAACTTACTTTAAAATACACAATCAAACCAAGGAAATCAAGATCAAAGCCTTCTATCTTGGTCTCCTAGTCCTTAGCAACTCAATGGTGGTCTTGCATGGAAGATTTGATGGCTGGATCTTAAAGAAATACAGAGCACGCAGTAATCTCACCTTCTCAGCACACGCACACACTCTCTCTTATTTTCTTGAGTGAACTTGGATGATAATGGAAGTCTTGGTTGGTTTGAGAGTGTTTTGTTTACTCTCAGGAGGTGAAAGAAATGAATCAAAGACTAATTTACGTTATAAGGACGTGGCTTCATGACAAGCAAGGATAAACCAAGTTTAAAAAGACAAAGAAAACTAGGACCAACATTCTGGCCACAGGGCGATCGCCCTGCAGCGAACCAGAGCGATCGCTCTGTAGGCAGATTTCTTAAGCCCACTTTTTGTCCACAAAGCGATCGCCCAAGGTGTGATCTAAATAATTCCCAAGTGATTCTTACAAGTATACAAGGTCAAAACAATAAACAAGGACTTCCGAAAAGCCCGAGAACCTTGCTAGAAATATAACACAAATGTTTACACAAGTTTTAATCAAACATTGATGCAACATTTAAATCAACAACTATGATTTATAATTAACAAGCATAGCATAAAACATTTAAGTATTCAAATAACACATAGGAGAAGCTAGGGTATTACACCCACCCCCAACCAAATACGTAAAATAACAAAGATGCACACACACACACACACACACAAGATGTGACTCAGTTATGTATCATTTTACATTTAAATATCACTTGTTTTGCAAGTTGTATGATAAATAATTGTTAGGGTTAAGTTAGCTATGATTTTTTTTACAATTTAAATTCAAAATTGGTGGTTTTTGTAAAACAAAATTACATTTTAAGTTGAAATTCGAAGTGACCTGGGCCTATATTGTTCGGACATGGTTGATTGAACACTTTTGGTAGTGTTCGATCAGTACCAACCGAACACTTTTGCTAATGGTTGGTACTGATCGAATATCACTAATGATGTTCAGTCAGTAGTGATAGAACACACTTAGGGTTGTTCGGTCATCAGTGACCGAACACCCATTAGTGTGTTTAATCACTACTGACCGAACATTAGCAACCCAAGTCATTCATGTGTGCTTCTTAAAATGCGGAAAATTAAATCAAAATGTATGAAAATATTTACAATAGTTGTCCCCTTCAATTCTTTATGCTCTATGTTTGTGTTTTTCAACAATGTAAATGATTTGGAGGCTTAGGGTTTAGAGAGAGATTTGGAAGATGTAAGAATAAAAGTGTAATGTTTAAATGTGTATTATAGAAAGAGTGTAGGGGTGAGGGGGTGTACTTAGAGATGTTGAAATCAAATAAAAGTAAGGGGGTGTACTTAGTAAGAATAAGGGCAAATAAGTCAAAATTTATAATGACAATTTGATAATAATCGAAGAGAGTGTAGTTGGAGATAAGGGAGTGTGAATAGCAATTCTCCGATGAAAATTGCTTACAAGTTCTTAAGTTCCCCGATGTGGACCAATCAAGGCTAGTAATTCTTTTAAAGTGGTACTAAACACAACACCTCTTTTATGTTAAATACAACACTCCCGGGCAAATTTACTCTTTTTCCCATGTTATAAATGAATTTTTTTTTTGTTGACAAGACCGCCATCTCGAGGCAGATATAATCCAAAGAACCACCTAGACTAGGCGGTCCTCCATTTCCATCTATTATTTTGTCAGTTTTTTTACAATTTAATACACTAAAGTTAATATTTTCGTTAAAAAATTAACAAAATTGTTAAAATTTTAACGGAACTTGGTAGAACCGCCACGAGAACCGCCACCCTGAGGTGGTCTTTTTTTTTAATAATTAAATGATGGATAAAATAGTATTTTTCGAAGGTGATGTTGTATTTTCCCAAAGAAGTGTCGTATTTTTACACTTTTGTGGCGTTGTATTATGTTAGGGAATTGCTATTCCAACCTCCAAAATTGCTAAGTATACCCATTTACTTAGTTCACTCACCCTTCAAATATTATACCACCTATATTACTAAGTATACTCCAACTTATTTTTCTATTTTACCCTTGAACAATAAACCCCTAATTCTCACCCACCCAAATTAAAATACTATCTACCCAACCCACCTCCCTCCCAAAATTAAAATACTCTCCATTTCTCTCTCTATCATCTAACCTCTATCCATTTGTTTTGAAACTTCATCTACTTCGACTTAACTTCCTAAAAATTGCACAAAGTCAAGCCATTACTTAGGCTTGAAACACGCATTTTGGTTAAATTTTTTAATGAATTTTTGAATTTTTTGGAGAAAACTGCGAACGGAGTGTGCGGCACCCCCCGGCCGCACGCCCTAAGGTATGTGCGGCAGACTCCGCACGCCCTAAGGAATGTGCGGCACTGGTCTGCCGCACATACCTTAGGGCGTGCGGCCGGGGGTGCCGCACATACCATTAAGCGTGCAGTAAGGGGTGCCGCACATATTTTAGGGTTTTCAAAAATTTTAAGGGTAATATAAACTTTTAAAATTATTATAATTTTGTAATAATGGTAAAGGGGGTATCTTCTGCAATTTTGGGGTGGGGAATAGCACTGCTCATTATGTTATTTATGAGTCAAAGCTAATCTCTATCTCAAGCGACAAGCTGCCATGGCCGCTCCATGCTACTGGGAGAGGACGAATAATTTCGGCGGTGATGAGTTCGCTGATCGGTGAGTCATCTTTACTTCTCTTTTTCTTCCCTTCCTCTTCACCTACTTCATTATATACTCCTTCTTCTCACAGAAAAACACAATTCTTAGTTTTGATTTTCATACTAGTGCCCTCTTAATAAAGGTAGGGTTTGATTTTGCATTTTTGTCGATAAATTGAAGGCAGGATTAGGTGAAATTATGCAGGTGCCATTGTCGTGGCATGACCTAAGGCAATAACATACTCCTTCCGTTGGGCTCAAAAGTCTTTTTCGGTTTTTAAGAAGCAACATGTGTATAAAATTATTATTATATTTTAGGTAATAAATTTTTGTTTGATTATTTATGTTCATCATTTTCTTGTAAAATTGAAACATTTACTACATTGATTCACTATCAATATTACAATGAATTAAGAGTGGTTGAGTTGTCTGCCTGCTCTCTGTTTTTCTGTGATAGCTAGTGTCCTGGTGTTTATTTCCGTTGGTTAATGTAAAATTTGTTTTTCTGCATTCGTTACTAATACCTGAAATCCCACCGCAGCATATTTTTGAGAATCCTCAGTGAGGAGAGGTGTTTTGGATGGGAAGGGTCACTCATTTGTAGCCTTCTGTCGCGAGAAGCACGGGTATAAATACATAGCATTGTTAATGGTTAATGCATAATATCTCTTTTTTGGTTTCATATCTTTGTAAGAAAAAATAGAATGATATAGACTATGGACTGAAAATGAATAATATTACAACACAACTTTCTTTGGTAGGGTGGGTAGGGTTGGGGAAAGGGCGGGGGAGGCGGGACAATGGGTTTACTTTACAGACTGTGTACTGGATGAGAAACATATGATGAGACCTTCCAAATACTTTATTGACCATACCACACAAGAGTAAATTTATTACAACACAGGGAAGGAAGTAGAAATGAGGAATTGATGAGTGTGAACACCTCAATTATTTCAAAGTGCCAACAGCGGATGACTGAAGAACCAACATTAATGGACTCTGTGTTGCCTCTTTCCGAAGTTGAGTTATGAGTTATCTTGTTCTCTCTGCCACCAAAAAGAAAGTTTAGAATTAGCTATTTATGCAGAGTCTAAGGTTATTAAGTTGAAAGAAATTAAATTAAGAAAATCAATAACTCACAGGCAAGGGAGTAGATTCACATTCATTCACAATGAGAGATGTATCTTTGGATTTTCTTTGATTGACCTGGTTGGTGAATGTAACAGGCATGCCGGTCAGAATCAAATCTTCCAAGGTTATCTGCTGTAGAAGTCTGGGTGGAATGCTCTTCAACTTAAGGCAGCGCCTGATGTTCAGTTCTTTGAGGCTTTTCAATGCCCCTTCCTCCACATCCCAGTCCTCCAAATCATTCAGCACCCAAAGCTTTAAGACTCGAAGTTTAGGAAAACTTTTCTGGGGGCAGACCATCTCTTTCCCTAGGTAGGAGTTGGCCAAAAGCCTCAACACAGTTAGGCTTGGCAGCTGGCCTAGTGTATGCATTGGATCCTTGTCCAGCTGCGAGATTGACAATGTCAGAACCTTCAGTGTTGGTGGAAATTCAGAGCGTTCAGGTAGCCTTTCCAAATTCCCTAACAAATTTAGGTGGGAAAGTCGCGATAAATTTGGAAGTGGTTTCAAAACGAGCTTTGAAGCCCGTCCTGCACCATCTTTAGATCGCAGCCTCAAAGACTGAAGAGCTGTTAAATTTGCGATCCAATCGAGTAAGTCACCTTGGCTAGAGCTTAAGTTGAAACTCATACCTAATTCCCTAAGATGAAGCAGTTTGTCTAAGCCATTCTTCACAGAGATCTTCTCATCTACAAATAATCCCCACAACGTCAAGAGGGTAGGAGAACTGCGGGGCTGCATAGCAAGACGAATGTCATTGAGATTGAGATGCCGGAGGTACTTTAATTTCCAAATGGAGTCTGGTAGACTGTTTATATAAGTGTGCTTCACATCCAAGGTTTCAAGGTAGGGCAAGTCACCAACTGATTGAGGCAGGCTGTCCAAGAAAGTCCATCGTAGCCCCAAGTACCTTAGATGGTACAGATCACCAAGCTTTTCTGGTAAACTTGGTTTGTACACTCCCTCTAGATCAAGCACCCTCAGTAATCCAAAGCCATTGTCAATAATTCTGCCCAAAAGTCTGCCTACTTCCTTTGCTGGCATATCCTTCCTTTGAAAATTGAACGACAAGTAAGAACGCAAAAGCGAGGGATTCTGAGCAAAATTCTTGCTTTGTGTTTGCTCAAGATCCAAGGAAAGTGAACGCGTTGTAGAATTTTCAATTCCTCTATTGCTATTGGTTAGTTTCCCACTTGTGAAGAAATAACTTAGTACAGAGAAGAGAGAAACGTTTTGTCCTTTCGACCTTTCTGCTTGTTTACTTCCCCGTCCACTCTTGGAAAACACACCCTTTGCGTCTACATATTCAACCATCCGACGAACGCCAAATGGACCTGCTGCATCTTCACGGAATTCTGAGGTGCGGTGGATATAGAATAGGCTGATATCCTGGGCTTTTGGCAACAAGTAATCGTGCAGAACACCAAGTAAATGGCATCTTCTGGGGCTATTGTCAGACCTCAGTTTGGTTATCTGAATCATGCTCCGGTTAACCAAATCTTCAAAATATTTTTGCACCAAATCCTCTGGTATAATCTTTTTGGATCTTCGCTTCACAAACCCCTCAGCAAGCCAGAGTCTAAGCAACCTCCTCACCGGGATGTCATATTCTTTAGGGAAAAGCACCAAATAAAGTAAGCATAGCTTCGTGTGGATGGTCAGGTCGTTATAGCACAACGCCAAGATATCGTTGGAGTTTTGCCCAAAAAGTACAGGGAGCCAGTTGCTTGTTTTCTTAGTCGATAACAGTCCAGCAATAAGGACAATTTTAAGGGGCAGCCCATTACATATTTCCAAGATCCTCTGCCTCAAGTTGTCTGGAATGAGACTTTGTTTTTTCTCCTTCCCAGCCTTCTTCAAGAACATCCTCCAGCTATCATCTTCACTTAGTTGCGTCAAGAAATGAGGGAGGATACTTGTCTCCGGGCATGTGCCGGCTTCACAAGATGTAAAGATGATCTTACTTCCGTTTTTCTCGTCCGGGAAAGCTTCTTTCAGTTCTTCCCACACATCGCATGTCCGTACACCATCCAGAACAAGCAGGTACCGTGTGTACCTGAGGCACTCGATGAGTCTCATTTTCATTTCTTGTTGATCAGGGATCATAGCACCTTTATTCTTGAGATTATCCACCACTTTTAACAAGCTTAGTAATATATCGCCTGCAGCATACTCCTTTGACACAGAGACCCAAGCACGGAAATCAAAACGTTCCTTGATTTCTCTGCTTCTATAAATTGCACGAGCAAGGGTAGTCTTGCCTGATCCCACTTCGCCAACAATTGACACCACGCGTTCACCTTTCTTGGTTAGCCGTCTCACAAGGGTATCAACATCATCTCTGAGACCAAAGATGCCCAATTCTTCTTCCTGGTAAGAAAAGCTGGACATCTGTCTGGGGTACTGTAGTCGCTCTTCTTTGAAACCAACTATCTGTGTTTCTTTTTGGTTGTAAGAATAGCTGAATGTTAGTTTCTTTCGGTGCTGCGTGAGTGGTGACACCGCGCTCCGAGATCGAACAAGAGTAACGTTTGCGTTGTTGGGGCTAATTGTGTGGATTTGTGAAATTGTAGGAGGGCTCCTGTATTGCAGTGGATGTGTATGAAATTCATGCTCACCAATTTGGTTTTCTTCTTCATCATCGTCAATTTCTTCCTCGTCTTCATGGGGATCAGCATCACTAGTATCGGAATTGATGCTTCGACGCATAGGCAGCGACTGCGACATGTACCGTTGTTCTTCACCAAAACTAGATGACAATGATAAGGTGGTAGAGGGGCTGGCAATGTCCAAGCCTGGTGGCTTGGCTTTATTGAGCTTCTGGATCTGGGCTTGGACTTTCTTCATCTTTCTGCTAAGCTTACGGCAAGCATTCAAATTGTTAAAGAACAAAGCATGGTTCATGAGAAAACCAAGTCTCTTCCTCTGACGAGCAATGCGGAGAGTGAATTTCTCAATTTCATCTTCCACAATGTATAGAATTTCGAGATACTTTCCTGCCCATTTCTTCGCCGCTTGGTTGGTTTCTGACTTGTCTTCAGCATCAGTCAGGTATCCACGCATCTTCTTGAGGGATTTTCCGATTTCACGCAGTTGATTTACTATCACTGTGTTATGGCTTATATAATCCTCTTTTAGCATGTCAGTCAGTTTCTGTATGACCCCAGAAACCACTGCCTCTACAGCCATTGTCAAGAACAAGCTCACGCTCTTTTCTCTCTCGTTTAAGGTGTAAGAATACGTACTTCTGAATGAATTTGGTATGGCAAATGGGCATGCGGGTGTACTTATATATTTACTCATCAGCATTCTCTTTCTGATCATGACTTGCCACTGACTCACTATTTAGAGAGTCTTCTTCCATCCAGCGATGGGGAAGTCTCTTATTAGTTGGGTGAAGACCGCGGGATGATCCAGCGTGTTTAATAGTAGTTTGCGTTCACCAATAAAGACTTGGATTTTTGTTGAAGTTGCCAGGTAAATTGGTGGTAGATTCTTGTATATTTGTCGGGCATCATCAAGAAAAGAACATGCATGATATATGGACTTGCTGGGCCAAGCCAAAAGTAAAGTGGTTGGTTCCTAATGCATTTGGATAGATATTGACCAAAAGTGATTCTGGTCTTTAATTATTGTATGTCCATTTGCAATAATCTAATAAATTGCATGGAAAAAAGGTGATTGATCAATCAAGGGGGGCTGGCTGGCTGGCTCGCTAGTGTGGGTTCCTTTTTCTTGCTTTGTTATGTTGGAGGTTCCATTGGTAATTTTGCATAGTGTTTGTCTGCTCTTGATCATGTCTCTCTCGCCTTTAGAAAATACTTAGCTCGCAATAGTCATTTATATATATATATAAATGAATAACTTGATCAGGCTTGGTTTGTTTTAGGAAAAATTGAGTTTGCTAGAGGATGAGAAATGACCATGAAACTAACTGAGGTTACCAAATGTCGAACCAATGACTTATCGGTGGTTGCAGGTGAAACGTCTCATCATCATCATCTCAGCTGCATACGTGGATTATAATATTTTATTGCTGTTTCCAACTGTTATAATTTTATTTTTTTCTAACTAGGTATAATGATGTTATGTGTACATTTAAAATTGGTCATATTGTCCAAAAAATAAAGATACACTTTCTCCAATTTACACGGAAAAATTACTTACTTGATCAAATGAAAACAATTTTAAGGTTTGATCTACAGGTATAAATTTTTTAAGTATTTATTTATAAAAAAAAGTTTGTCTTGATTCTCGATTAACAACATAAATTTGTAGAAATATGAAGTAAGTAGATATTTTTCTTGTTAAATATTAATTCTTACTCAAGTAATATGTGTCTTAAGAATGCACGTTATCTTTTCCCTTACTTTTATATACCATTTGATTTGATAGATAAAAGAGTTAGAAAGACAAAATGTGAAACTCTAGATAAGATTGACAATTAAAAATGATCCTCGATCGGAGAAAATTGATTAGGAAGACTAATCGAAGATTTTGTTTCAAAAAATGTTAGAAGAATGACACTTTTCAAGTGAATGTTAGACGTGAGTTTGGAAGTATAGGGAATTTTTGGTATTTTATATGTAAAAAAAAAACAATTTGTGTTATAATTATGTTATGATTATCAAAATAAATTTTGGTATGATCTTGATATTGTCTTCTCTCATTTTTAGAACCAAATTAACCCCTTCAAATCAAGAAAATTTTCTTCTCCATACCTACCCAAATTCCATTGTAAGGTACCAATATTAAGTTCAAACTTGTCTTGAGGGCAATCTTCTCTTCCACTCCACGATTCCGACATTCAATTTCATTATCATTTATATATAACATTGCTCTCTTAGTATTAATTGCCTTTAGTTAAAACAACCGATCTTATAGTAGTATAAGGTCACGTTTAGGGCGAAGAAAAGCAGCATTGCACCCCCCCAACCCAATTGTTTAGCGAATTGTAGTGCCCAAAAATGGATAGATCGGTCTGAGTTCTACCACTTTTGCTGGCAGATGAAAGGAATTATTGAAACTAACTATAAATTTTATCTACATGATAAAAAATCAAAATTACATGTTAGAAATTAATTAGATATTTTCAGTATATTTTATGAGAAATTGTATCCCTTTGACAGTAATGGGATATAGTTAAATCTTGACTCTTTGCCTTGTGTAATATGAATACGAAAAACTTAAACACAATCTTTTAGCTTGTATGATCTGAAACAGGAAAACACAAACACATTTTCATTGTATTTGTATGTAGAGGAAGGCCATTAACATCCTCAATCCCTCTAAATATACCCTCTCAATTTTAATTACAAAAATATCATTTTGTAAAAAAACTCCAATACCCTTTACCTTTTTCTCTTTTTTTTTTTTTCTCTTTCCTTCTTTCCCTTCCCTCTCCCTTCTCTCCTCTCCCTCAGCCGCCGCCTCCTGTGTTCTCCTCCGCCTCTTTTTTTCTCAGTTTTCCTTCTTCCCTTCCTTCTCCCTTCTCTCTTCTTTCCTTCTTCCCTCTACCGCCTTTGTTCTCCCCCCCCCTTTTTCTCCTTTCTTTCCTTCTTCCCCTCCCCTCTCCTTTCTCTCTTTTTTCCCTCCCCCAAACCCACCATTTTCTTAAAAAAATTCCTGGAGATTTCTTGTTCGGCAATGGTTGACCGAACAACCGAGTGTTGTTCGGTCAACTATGGTCGAACAAGAAATCTCCGGAAAATTTTCAAAGTGTTTTCAAAGGGGAGGGAGGACAAGAAAAGAAAAGGAAAGTGGGAAGGAGGGAGGGAAACACAGATGGATTCTCGTAGGGAGGGAAAGTTTTTTTTTTCTTCATTTATCCTCCTTTTTTTCTTCCTTTGTCTTCCTTCTTCTTCCTTCTTTCTTTCTTCTTTCTTCTGCGTGTGTATGGATTGGGGGAGGGGGGTTGCCGGTTTAGGTTGAGAAAAAAAAAAGAAAGAAAGAGGAATTTTTAGGAACGGGTTAAATAGAAAACATAGGGGTGGTGTATTAAGAAGTTAGGTTGGTGTAAAATTTTAATAGTGGGTGTATTAAGAGAAAGTTTGGATGTTAATAGCACTGCTCTTGTATGTATGTAAGTGACATTGTTGGAAGCATGTACATATACACACCTTTGTTTAAAAGGGTTCGCACCAAGGCCGGCCCAAAGGTAAAGCCACCAAAGCCCTTGCTTGTTTTAGGCCCCAAAAAAAATTAGGCCTAAAAAATATATATACTTATTTTAATAAAAATTAATTAATTGTTAAGAGTAACTCTTTGTTTTCGTCACCCAATCATTAATAGTTTAGCAACTTATGAGTTTAAAATAAACTGAGTTTTTATTAGGCATGACTATTTGGTATAAAATATTGTTTGCAGTAAAACCAGTTAGTAAAAATATGTAATCAAAGGATATGTTTATCGATGTTGCTATACAACAATTGAACAATCTTATTTCATTTTAAAAGAAAAAATATAGGGAAGACGGATTTGAAAATGCTATAATTTCTATCAAAGAAATTGTTATAGAAGTTAATATAGAACCTAAGTTCCGTGAAAAATATATTTTTCGTAGAAAGGAACAATTTGATGAAATATTGACAATGAAGTTGTAAGATCTTCTGAAAAATCATTTAAAGTTGATTAGTTTTTTTTCATAATTATAGATGATAAGACAATTACTTCATTTTAAAGTAGATTTGAACAATTTAAAATTTATCAATATATTTTTGGTTTTCTAATTATCATTAAAAAATTAAGGTCATTGGATAATAAAAATTTAAAAGAAAATTTCCTTAACCTTGAACTTTCTTTAAAACATAATGACAACTTTGATTTGATGGATTAGATTATTTGCACAACTAAAATTTTAAGAGAAATATACAAGTGCAAAAATGATACACCAATTAACATACTCCCTCCGTCCCTAAATTAACAAGTGCAAAAATGATACACCAATTAACATACTCCCTCCGTTCCTAAATTATTGTCTGGGTTGACCCGGCACACCCGGCACACGGATTAAGAAAACTCAATTGACTTGATTATTAATATTGGAATAGTATTGAAAAAGTGTGTTGTTTCCTTTAATGCCCATGTGTATGTGGCCCATAATTAAAGTAGGAAGAAAAAGTAAGGGTAAAATAGTAAAAGTGATGTTCTAAAAAGAAAAGTTTCAAACAAGACAATTATTTTGGGACGGACGAAAAAGGAAAGGAAGACAATAATTTAGGGACGAAGGGAGTTCGTTCTATCCAAAGAGTTTACGTTTGAAAAGTCTAATTATTACGTAATATATATAAGTACCATTGAAATTAGTCATAATTACAAAAATTATTAAGCATATTTAATATGTTTATATCACATTTGGAGGATAGAGTTGAAAAGTTTATGAAGAGTGAAGACATAATTTTAGAAAGTGGACTCTTAAAATAAAATATCCCAAAATAGTATAATAGACTATTTACCTGAAACGGAGGGAGTATATAATAAGACTTGATTCTTTTCTAAATGTGTATATTGTTTATAGAATAATGTTAACGATTCTCATAGCTGTTGCTTCGTCAGAATGGAGTTTTTCAAAATTAAAATTAATAAAATCATATCAAAGATCGATAATGTCAAAAAAAGATTAAGTAAACTAGCTTTATTATTGATTGAAAAAGAATTATTAAATAAAAATTGATTATAACAATTTAATAAATGAGTTTGCATCCCCAACAGCACAAAAGATAAACTTTAAATAAAAATATAATAATTTTAATAAAAAAATTATTTATTTTAGGCCTCACTTTAGAGTTCGCTTTAGGCATTCATAGGTGTTGGGTCAGCTATGCTTCGCACACGTCTTTCTCTCCATCTCTCTCCACACACACACACACACACACACATATATCTAGTTTAAAGAGTTCAGATTACTCAAATTCGACTTATCTCAGTTCAATTTTGATTTTTCTATTACACTAATTATTTTGTTCTAATTACATAAATTATTTTTCGTCATTTCGTTTAGTTTAATGCAAAATTATTAGTTTGTTATACATCTGCAAAATCATTTCGTCATTTTTCGTCATTTCATTTTTTCGTCATACTCGAATAGCTTAGTTTGTTATACATCTGTACCCTTGGCTTTCTATGGATGCCAATATCTCAACCGTGCTTGCAGTGCATCAATACCAAATTAATGACGCTGTAATAAACCAACCACCATGCCATAATTGCCTTGCCATAAATTTAGCCTTTATTAAACCACCCACCTCACTTGATCGAGCCTTCATTTAAGAGCATGACGAATGTAATCGTAGATTTTATCAGACGTGATTGTGAGTAACTAACACCCTCAATTACATGTGACATTTTTTATCTCTTCTTTTACATTTAATTAGAAGAGACTTCTTCAATACAAATATGAATTTGATCTCATGTAGCATGGACCTCACAATTAAAGTGAAGAGAAAGATAAAGACGAGATCTAGTTATTTTTTAATTTAAAAAATAATGATTAGAATGTCTCCACACCCTCAACTAGAATGTGAAAAATTCACATTCTCATCCACAATGTGAAAAAAATTTGCTGTCGTGTCATATTCACAAGGCTTCTTCACATTTGCATTGGAAAAAAAAAAATTTCAAAAAAAATGTCAATCCTAGGTGACACCAATTTATTATCACATTCACATTGGCATTGGAGATGTTCTTTAAGTCTTTCTCTTCCCGCAATCTTGTGTGTGTATGTGTGTGTGTGAGAGAGAGAGAGAGAGAGAGAGAGAGAGAGAGAGAGAGTGAGAGTTAGTGAGTGTAAACACAGTAATATCTTTTGTGTTGCAACCACATGACTCCAGCTACCAAATCCCCCAAGCAAAAGTTTATTTCTACGGATGGTGTCAAAGATGGACGTGGATTCAAGAAAGATCTGGTCCTGCCGAGGATTATACTCAGATCCGAGATGCTCCCAAGTTCTTGAAAATTGGATCAAAAACCTTCTTTTTCGGAAGTAATATCGGGTCTCTTAGCCTTACAGTAGAGTAGGCATAATCTATGCCTTGATGTTTCCATTGTTATATACAAAAAGCTTGAAATGTCTTACCTCAAGCCTTTTTCAAGAAATGACTAGTATTGCCTCTCATTCGAGTATGTATTCGACACTCCTCTTAATTTCACAAGAACACTTACAAATTTGTCCCAATTTTTATTGAACATATATTATAACTAGGTGTTGGTTACACTAATTTTTTCACTAATTTGTATATTTTCAAGTATGAAACTTGAATCATAAGTTATTAAGGGACTTAAACTTTGTGTTAGAAATCCTCTAGTTAGAAAATAATGGGGTTTTCAGTGATCTGCATAGATATTTGTGCAGTCCATTGAAAATGTCTTATGTTTTTAACAATGATTTTGACCACAAGTTTATCCCATCTTTAATAACTTTTATGATTCATACTTGAAAGACAAAGATACAAATTAGTAAGGTTTCACGTCACCAACATGTTGTTATATATTCAATAAAAAGCTACAATTGTAAGATAATGGTGCAAAAGAGTAGTTCCTACGGTCAAAATGGAGGACATACTATTGTTATTTTCTACAAAAAGATTGAACAATATCGACATTTTAAACCTTATACAACTGTGGAGGATCCTACCTTCTTTATTTTTGCGTTCTCTCTCTTTCTTTTATTATTATTATTATTTTTTGACTCGATCTTTCTTTCTTTCTTTCAGTTACTTTTTATTTCCCCCCTCCTCCCCCTTTTTTTTTTTTTTTGAGGATCCTATCTTTCTTTATTTTGTTTTTTGTTTCTTTCCTTTTCTATCTTTCTTTCTTTTTCTTTTTGGATTCTTTGTTTCTTGCCTTTTTTTGCTTTCTTTTTTCAGGATCCTATATATCTTTCATTCTTCTTTTTTTCTTTGCTTTTGAGGATTTGATCAAGTTATAGATTATATCTCATTATGGAAGGCACGCGTAGAGACTTATTTTACTTCCACTAAGATGGTTTTTGCGCAGGAGCTTGGGGCCATCAAGGTGAAAGGACCACATCTTTCTTGATTCCGCTTCATCTTGTTATTTGTCGTCAAGTTTCAATAAAAACATAGTTGGAAATACGAGCGACACACATATTAATTTATAATACTCCTCAACCCATGGCATAGAACCTCATTTGCTTGAGCTATTGCATGGTTATTGGACAAGGCAGTTTTATAGATGTGTTTATTGTTTATTTGGTAGGATTTTTTGGTAACATATATACCTGTTTGATTATATCTGTGTTTATGTATGCCAGAGTTGTTTAAGTTTAATTTCAACTGTGCTTTTAGGTTTATGTTGGTGAATATTTGTTTATAATGGTGGTATTCAAGTGTATGGGTGGGGATTAGTGTGTAATCTAACTTCTTATATTTTCCTTTTAATTCTTTGGTCATGCATTACTAGTATTAATTTCTTTTCTTTACTTTGCTTCCTCCATTTTCCTTGTAATTTTCAAGGTAACAGAAAAATATTAGTACGTACTCCATTCGTCAATGTCCTCTTTTGTTCAGGACTATAGAAAAAGAAACAATCAGCCAAAGTCGTACAAATAGATAACTAGCTAGTTACCAAGTTTATAATCTAGAGGCCAGGTGGCAATTACTTCTGTACCCTTTCATGTATTCAAATCGCCCGCACATAAGTGGTATGGGCACATATATCTTTAGTAATGCACGAGTGTATTTTAGCCTACGGATTTTCGTGGGCAAATATAAGCTTACATGACACCCACTGCAATGCTCATACTCGAGATCTCTTCGCGTATTTCGTAAACGACTTTTTTTATATAAATTTTATCCAAGATTTTAACTGAAATAAAATTTTATAATGTTTGTTTTTATTTGATAATATTAGAGCTCGTTTAATGCAGCATTTTTAAAACGCAGTTTTTTTCTTGTAAATGCGTTTGAGATATTATTTTAAAACGATGTTTTTTTTCCTAGCAGCATTTTGGGAAAAAGTTTGAAATTCCACCATTTTAAAACACAGTTTTTTTCTGTCGCAGCATTGAAACACATTTTTTGTGAATAAGCTGCATTTTATCCGTGCGTTTTGGTCAAAACGTACGATCAAAGAGACTTTTAATGGGTAAATGGGTGCCTAAGGCTATTCATGGCCTGTTTATTTACACGTATGTTATCAATTGAGTATTAGCTTCCTCACCTATTTGAGGCCGCAGACGCGCCGACCATACCGATCCCAACCTGTTCGTACCCACCCAACTTGCCCTTTTTACACCTCTATAATTAAACATGGTCAAAACTATAAGGTCCAGAGCATAAACTACCTTCTTTCGCCGTCTTCCTAGAGATGATGCCATTAACGGCTTGAGAAAGCTTGTGAAGTCCAAAATTGAATATGAGTTAGATCAGTACTTGATCAATGAGGTTGAGAGATCTGCAACAGGAGACCTTTCCGCCTCCTCGCCGGCAATTTTCAACTCTGCATCTGTCGCATTACTTCTCCAATCAATTTTGTTCAAATTTTCAGCATTCTTTTTTTTATCCATTGATCAAAATTTTCTTATCTTTTAGGGATCTATATTCTTGCACAACGATCCTTCCCAATCGTTGGCAAAATAAAGTTTTCTGCCAAAATGTAAATCTCATTTAGTGAGAGATTAGGACTAAGACCAAGTTTACTGAGGATCTAGTTAGTACAGTATTAAACTCATGCATAGGGTTGGTTTATAAAGGAGTTTGTTCCGTGTCTTGTCTTTCATTGAACAGTGATATATATACAAGAGTACAAGCCTAATTCAAGGCTACAAGTTAGGTGCTGACAACTAGGCTAATTTGTCTAAGAATATTGACTATCCTAATATAAAAGATATACAAGTATATTAAAAATATTTACATATTCTATCACACCCCTACAGTTGAAGTGGGAGGTTCTCGTACGCTGAGACTGGCTCAAAAATCATCAAAGAGTATGCGCGGAAGCCCTTTAGTGAAAATATCAGCAAGTTGATAGCGAGAGGGAACATGAAGGACACGAACTTGTCCCCGGGCAACTTTTTCACGTACAAAATGGATATCCATTTCAATGTGTTTAGTTCGTTGATGTTGAACTGGATTACTGGAGAGATATATTGCACTGACATTGTCACAGTACACCAATGTAGCCTTGGGGATGGGACAGTGAAGTTCCAAAGCGGTGTGAATCGGCAAGATTCGAAACAACATTTGCTACCCTCATACTCGGCCGGCCTGGCCGAGATAAAGTGGGTTGTCGTTTAGAGGACCAGAGATCAAATTCTCTCAGAAAAACACAATAACCGGAAGTGGACCGTCTAGTGTCGGGACATCCACCCCATCAGCATCGTGTATGAGATGAGACCGAAATTGACGATTTGTACAAATGCAAGCCAAAGTCTAGGGTGCCTTGGACATAACGCGTCGTTTGAGAGGTCATATGGTCGCCTTTGGATCATGCATGTGTAAACATATCTGTATGCAAATATATGATATATCAGTGCAGTAAAAGTAAGATCTTGTAAGGCTCTGCTAAGCTGCGGTAATGAGTTGGATCCTCATATGGAACAGGAGGACACTAAGCTTGGCTTTAGTGTCCACCGGTGTTGGAGCGTTTACAAGAGGTCATGCGGCTCATCTATTATCTCCTCGGCATATTTTCGTTGGCAAAGAAATAAACCACCGTGTCTAGTTCTTGATGCCCAAAAATAGGCGAGAGGGCCAAATCTTTCATAGCAAATTACAAGCAAGGAGTAACATGATGGACTTACGAAGATCATCGAAGAAAGCGATAAGGATGATATCATCTACATATAATAGAATGTATGCCATGTCATTACCCTTGCGATAGATAAATAATGAGTGATCGGATTTGCTATGTGAGAAACCAATGGTGGAGACAAAATCGGAACCGTTGATACCAGCACGAGGGCTTTCGGACCATAAAGAGATTTTTCAAGAGACATACATAATCGGACGAACCGGATCCCTGAATCCCATAGGCGATGCATATAAACGGTCTCATGTAGTTGACCATGTAGGAACGCATTTTGACATCCAACGATGAATGGACCATGATTTAGATAAAGCGATGCTAAGGACAGACCGAATTGTTGCGGGTTTCACTACAGGGCTGAAAGTTTCATCACAGTCTATTCCAGCTTTCTGAGACCTGCCATCACCAACAAGACGGGCCTTATGCCGCTCAAAAGAACCATCAGAGTTCTTTTTATGCCGAAAGATCCACATAGATCGAATAACATTAACATCTGAAGGTCGTGGTACTAAAACCCACGTCTTATTTTGAATAAGAGCATTGTATTCGTCTTGCATAGCGGATTTCCAATTCGGGTCGGACAAGGCTAGTTTTGGATTTTTAGGAATAGGAGATGGGGCAACTGAAGCGGTCAAATTGAATGGATGTTTTGGTTTAAAGATGCCATGCATGCTTCTAGTTGCCATGGTCCTTATGGGTACTGGTGTGGGCTGGGCCTGCTGTTGGTTATGTGGTGGTAAGGTGGTTTGGTGGTGTATGGAACTGGGCTGCACTGGTGTTGCGTTTGGCCTAGGAGGAGAGTTAAGGGAAGCGGGTTGCTGCATAGTGTGCAATGATGGGCTGGGGCCTGTAGCTGGGCTGCTAGTTGGGGTTGTAGCTTGTACAGGAGCTACGGGAATTGGGCTGAGCCTGGGAGGTGTTGCTTGGTCAGCTTGGGAATGAACAGTAGTGGGCAAAGATGGTTGTGGTGGCTGCATGTTTTGATTTTTCCATTGATGTAGTAAAACTGGATTTAATTCATCATTCAAAAAATCATATGTAGTAGAAGAAGGTGTATGCAGCTTAGCAAACGGGAATTGGGATTCATCAAAAATGACATGCCTCGAAATGAGAATTTTTCGGCTTGACAAATCGTAGCATTTATATCCTCGATGATTAGATGGGTATCCCAAAAACACGCACGGGGTAGAACGAGGTTGTAATTTATGTATTCTAGTGGAAAGGAAGAGAGGGTAGCATAAACAACCAAAAACCCGTAAATGCGTGTAAGTAGGATCCCGATGATATAGAATTTGAGTTGGGGATGTTTGTGTAAGGGTTTTGTGTGGGATAATGTTTAAAAGATATGTTGCTGTTTCAAGTGCATCATGCCAAAATGATGGTGGTATGGAAGCATGAGCAAGGAGGGTGCGAATTATGTTATTTATGGTTCGTAGTTTTCGTTCGGCTTTCCCATTTTGTGGAGAAGTGTGAGGGCAAGAAAAGCGAAAAGTAAGACCATATTTGTCACAAAAATTTTTGAAATGTGCATTGTCGAATTCACGCCCATTGTCACATTGGAAGGATTTTATATTCTTTTCAAATTGTGTCTTAATAAGAGCACTAAAGGATGAAAAAATCGAGTATACTTGGGATTTGTTGCTAATTGGAAAAGTCCACAAGAAATTAGAATAGTCATCCAAAAAAAGAATATAATATTTATGCCCTGCAGTGCTTAAAATGGGAGAGGTCCATAGATCACTATGTATGATGTCAAATGGCAGCAAAGTATTAGAAGATGAAGCATAAAATGGTAATTTGACATGTTTCCCAAAAACACAAGACGCACAAATAGTAGAGGATGATAATTGTTCACAGCAAATAAATTTATTCTTGCTAAGGGAACGCAAAACAGATACTCCCGGGTGTCCCAATCGATTGTGCCATAAAGTGGGAGTAATAGCTGCAAAAGTGGATGGACGGGTGGCTTGATAACAGTTGGTGGAGGTGATAGGATAAAGATCCCCGATGCTATCACATCTCATTATTGGCGTCCCCGTCTGAAGGTCCTTCACAGAGAACCCAAAAGGATCAAATTCAACGGAAACATTATTGTCAGTTGTGAAACGACGTACAGAAATCAAATTTTTGATAAGTTTCGGGGCATGGAGGACATTTTTTAAATTTAATGGTGGATGTGGTGGGGAAAGGGATGATTGTCCATAACCTCGAATTGGAATTTCTTGTCCACTACCAACAATAATATTACGATTTAAATTGCTCATATTAATATAAGACGAGAGAGTACCTTTGTTAGGTCCAAGGTTGCTCTATATAGGCTAGAAGGGGGGGGTTGAATAGCCTATGTCCAATTTTTGAAATTGATTCAAAAATCTTACTTCACTAGGGATTTAAAAATTTTGCAGGCGGAAGTCTTGTGAAGCACGGGACAAGTTGAGAATGGCGATCTTGGCGGGACAAGATCGGCGGTTCTTGATTGGAAATCGGAAATTTAAAGCAACACAATCAAATCACAATCACACAAAAAGAGACAGAATATTTAATATGGTTCACACTTATAAATAAGTGCTACGTCCACAACCAAAGTGGTCAACTTTGGATTTGAAAATCGTGTACTAAGTTTTTCCACTAGATATTTTACAAACTAAATCTCTAATGGATTGTGTACAAAAATTTTGTTGACCAAGTGTTTGTGTGGGAGAATTGATATCAATTAGATACAATTCTAGTGAGCTATGAAAAGCTAGGTGTTGCAATCAATGAAGAGCTTTAATGGACTGATCGTCTTAGAGTGAAGCTCTTCAAAGAAGGAAGTACGATAGGACGTTTAAGCTTTTAATGCACTTGAAGAAGATGAAGAAGATTCGAGTTGTAGTTGTTGAAGTGTATTGAATGCAGCAATGGAGTCTCCTTTTATATGCGGGAGGAAGCTTGGAGCCGTTGGTGATCTTCTAATTTGAATTTAAGAGCAATTAATGCTCTAATCGGTTGTTGACTCGATAGGCTGCAGCTTGCATCTGTCTCTGACACTTTGCTAAAAATAGGCGGTGCATGCTTGCGGGAGGAATGTCCTTTTCGAGTGTATGCTAAGAATGGAAACCTTCATTGAATGTGATTTGCGGGTTAACGTTGCATCGAAGTCAATGAGGTCTTGATTAGGACATGTCTTAGGCGGATCTCTATCGGACGTTCTTAAGGTTCATCGACATTGCGATGAAGCTTGGCCGATATGAGCTTGTCCGATATTCAACGAAAGATGCGATGTTTGCCTATGGTGCGAGGGCGTCCGATGTCCTATAGGCTATCTTCTTCAAGACTTATACAAATTTGCAACCCTAAACTATTCAAGCTATGCCTAAGTACAAGTTGCCACTCTAACGACACGCAGCCCATTAGTCACCTTGACTTAGACTTAGGTTATGGATTCAAGCAAATCTAGGCTAATATGCAACAATCTCCTCCTATTTGCTTGAGTCCATGACCCTACGAATACAATATCAGCTGACCATGTTCAAGTCTAGTAATAACATGCTTGTAAGATTGATATATTAAATAAGCATGCCCTAGATGAACTTACATAAAGGTCATTGTATTCAAGAATTACAAAGTGTTTACAAATAGGAAATTAAGCATCAGACACTGAATTTAAAGACATGCAGATAGGCAGAATAGGCAATATAGGACATGTCTTTAAACCAGTGGTTTAAATTTCATGCAATCACATAATAAGCAGTTCATAATAAACATGAAAGTTTTAAAACATAGACATTGTTAATTAAACAAGTTGTTTAATTACAAAGTTTAGCAAAGAGATTATACAAAATATTATCGGCCGGTTCGGGAGGATGACCTAGATGATGCACGACCTTTGCCTTTGCCTGATGAAGATTGCCCATAGCTTCTTGATGCCCATTTAGAGTCAACAGCAGCCTTAAGTCTTGCAATCTCTTCGTTTGCTGCTGCTAGCTCTTCTTTAGTATCGGCCAATTCAGAGGAGAGCTCTTTGTTCTTCTGCTGAGCGAGCATTATGCTCAATGAGCTTGGTCTGCGATCATTGTTGAGTCGGCCATCTCCTCCTTCATGGACGCAAGCGAGGCATCAATAAAGCCGAGGCGGTTCTCAGTAGTTTTGCGCTCCTTGCGATAGTAAGCCAAGTGCTTGGTCGTGAGAGTACGCGTCGCTCGCACGGAGGAGTGAACAGAGCGATTTGCCTGGCGTTGGGAGTGAAGCACAAGCTTGTAGCCAGCTTCAACCATGTCGATGACCTGCATCATCTTAGTGGCGAGGTTGTCCCAGTTGGTTTCGAAGATGGCAGAGGTCTTGGATGAAGAGGCTGAGATTTGGCTAGCGAGAGCGGTTGGTGGCGAGATGGATCGTGGCGGGCATCAAAGCGGCCTTTGCACCCTTTGAAATTTCCATCACTTGAGTCATGCGGTCGGCTGCACATGGGTGATGTGAGACGATCTGGAGAGTTGGTGCGGGGCCTTGGTCGGGTCAACGAGAGATGACCTCAAAATCTTTCAAAAATTTATGTACGGCCTCGGCGGGATAGGTATCGACAGTCGGGATGACTCGGGAGGAGAAGATGGCCTGGCGAGGAAGGATGGCTGGTGGCTTGGGTAGGGGAGGGTGGAGGATGGCTGGGGGAGGAGAGGGAGTGGCTGGAGGAAGATGTAGAATGGCTGGTGGAGGAAATGGGAACATAGCTGGTAGAAGGTGAAGGAAGGCTAGGGAAAACGCGAGGAACAGGGAAGAGCTTTTCTATGTAGATGACATAGGAAAGGGGGTGAATGAAGAAGGGGGGAGGAGAAAAGAAAGGGGAAAGGCTAGGAGAAAGGAAGAGAATAGGGATGAGAGGGTTGAAGCCAAGGTAAGTGGTGACTACATCAATGAAGTGTAGACCACGGGGTGAAGAAGGATGGAAGGATGGCGATAATGGTGAAGGCGGGGGTTTAGGCGAGAGAGAGGAAGGGAGATGTCCGATTTGGTTGGAAGGGGAAGGCCTAGGTCCTTATGGATTGCAACCCATTGGTTGAAGATCATAAGATCTTGAACCGCGAGTTGTGGGAGAAAAGAGTTGTGACCGGCGGGAGGAAGAGGGTCATAGTAGGCACCCCATTGAAAGATGATTTCACTGCGGACATAGGGCGACAGGGAATTCTCTTGGGGTAGTCAAGGGTGGCTAAGAAAGGGTCGGTGTCGGCATGGTTGGGTTTAGGCTGCTGTCTCGAAGGAAGCGAGCTGCACCTCGGGGTGTAGGTGGTTATAGGGATTGGTTTTGAGGCGTTTGGGAGTAGGCGGGTCGGAGAGAGGAGAGATAGGGCGTTTGGAGGATGGTGGTTGAGAAGAGGTGGCGGTGAGATATATGGCTCTTGTGTGGTGGTTGTTTGGATGGGAGCGAGATGGAGGAGGTGAGGAAGCGGGTGAGGTGGTAGTGGTAGTAGGCGAGGTGGAGAAGGTGGAGGAGAAGTGGTTTCATCGGCGGTTCCCACAAAATGTACCCTCTTCTTTGCACTCTTTTTAAAACGTTTGCCATGCTTGGACTTAGTAGGAGTGGAAGAGGCGAAGCGGTGGTGGAGATGATTTGGAGGAGCTGCTGGTGGAGGAGGATGGAGAAAGGTGTGGAAACGGCCGGTGCGGACATGGTGGTGTGGATGAGACCTTAGGAAGGCCAAATGATTCGTCGTGGATAGGAGGGTTTGTTTGGTTTTGGCTTGGAGGATTGGGAGGTAGGTTTAGAGGGTTTGGAGAGGTCGGTGGTTGGAAGGATGAAGTGTCCTTCTCAGCAGTGCCTTTGGCAGCGAGCTTCTGGATTGCTTAAGTTTGGGAGTGAGAGAGGGAGAGTGTTTAGGCTTTTTGGATGGGGCTCGGAGGCTCATATGGATCATGATCCAGCTGCGAGGTCAAAATGTTCGGCGGCGCAGCCCCATGGGTGTAGGCTCCTCCTCCTGGTGGTAACCCGGGCGGTGTAGGTGACCTTCCTCTTACCCTTGCGGCTTGGGTAGAGGGCCACCGATGCGATGCGGCGGCAGGTGCGCGGCGGCCACCGTGCGATAGCGGCGGCGGCGGCCTCGGCCGCGTTGGTTGTCCTTTTGGCCATATCATCCCGATAGCGGGTGATGTTGTTGGCCGTGAAGACGTAGGTGTTGGACACCTTGATGAGGTCGTCGATAGCGACCAGCTCATCAATCTCCTCATAACGTCGGAGGATGACATTAATAACCCTTACAAAGGGCCTCTTCATGGAAGGGTGAGCTTGGACTTCAAAGCTGCTGGGATAGCATTGAGAAGATGATTTTGGCCCGTTGAGTTGCTTGCGAAGGACCACGGCTTTGGTCCACATCACCTTGGGAGGTGAAGATGTCCCTCGAGCCATTTTTGAATAAGATGCTCTTGTCGAGCGATGGCGATATGATAGGGGTTTTACGGGAAGAGGTTCTGGACATCTCGGAGAACCTCTGCGGTTGGGCGAATCCTCATCATTTCCCAAGCAAGTGCCGATTCGGCATCGGTCAAGTCCAATTTGCCTTCAACAGGCGGTCAAGGATTTCTCCAACATCCTTGTAGGTCAACTTGATGTAGTGGCCTCGATGTAGCCCTTGATATAGCTTAAGTTGGCGGCTCGGAGGCACTTGCCGGAGGAGGAGGAATCATCCTTGTATAAAACTCCTCGGCTAGATGATTCTTTGTAGTGGGTGTCGTTGAGTTGGAACAAGGGAAGAAGGCCACACTCGGCCAAATCTTTTAGAAGGCATCACCGCGAGATGTGCTAATGATGGAGTCTCTGTCGATTGTCATCCGGGTGATAACTTGACTGGGAAGGGTCCGATTGGGAGCTCGGCGGCAATGCGGCCCTGGTTGGCTTAGCGAGGCGGAGGATGAAGTGGTGGCGGCTTTGAGGATTTAGATTTTCCCTACATGATCGGCATGTGAGAACAGCATATAGGAATCGGCGGATATGCAAGAAACACGAGATAATCATGCAATCGGCAGATAATAACATAAACTATTTAGATCAAAACCCAAAATATAGACAATTTAAAGCATAATATAAGAACAGTTCATCATCGGGTTTTCAAATATCTTGAGTTTGTCGATTCAAGCAAACAAACTGATATAAATTGAAAACATAGTACCACAGAATCTCTACAACACATTTTACACCAAAAGCATGATTCAAGCAACAATCGCAAGATAGCACGGTTCATCAATGGCGGACGGTTTAAAACTTAAATTAGGTCAAAACAAGATCCTAAACTGGATTTAAATGACTCGAAGGTGTAGAAATCCTTACCATTGATGATTTTAAGCTTGAAAACTTGAGAACTTTGTAGGTTTAAGAAGATTTGAATCGATTGTAGATTGAAGGTAGAGGTTTTTGAAAGTTTGAAAATGGCGGTTATGGAGTAAGTGAAGAGTCATTGTACATTTTGCCCTTTTATACCTCTGACAGGCCAATAAATGATATTTGATAAAATTTGAAATCCGCATTTATTACCTGATGAGTCACTGTACGTATGGCGCCCTTAAGTCTGCCTATATTATCAGAATCTGCCTATGTTATTGAAGACTGCCGATATGGAGATAGATACTTACCCAAGGTTGTCTATTTACTCAGCAGAGTTGAGATCGGCTGATCACGTAGGCAGTTTAATAACAGCAGTTTATAAGATAACTTAAGGAATTTGCTAGAAAGGATTAAGGATTGAGGTCAAGCATACCAAGCTCTCCTCTTAAATATGCAAACCTGGTTGAATCAAGTGGTTTTGTGAAGATGTCGCTACGATTCTCTGTAGGCACATATTGCATGCGATGTTACCTTTTTCAACATGATCTTTAAGAAAGTGATATCTCACATCAATGTGCTTTGTTTTGGAGTGCATGACAGGATTTTGAGAAGCGAGATTGCGATGTGTTGTCACACATTATAGGACAATCATCGTTTTGATCTCATAGTCAACTAGTTCTTTGTTTGATCCACAGCAATTGTGGCAGCGGCTACCGGCGGCTATGTATTACGCTTGTTGAAGTTGAAACGAGAGGTTTGCTTCTTCTGGCCCATGAGACAAGTCTATTTCCTAAGAATTGACATGTCCCACTTGTGCTTTCTGTCAACTTTACATGCGGCAAAATCGGCATCGAATAGCCTATAAGATTAAAAGATGAATCTCTAGGATACCGATTCCCAAATTGGGAGTATCTATCGGATATCGATGATTCTTTTATTTGTAGGTGAGACTCCTTTGGATCGGCTTGAAACCTAGCACAAACACAAACGGCAAACATGATATCGGGCCTACTAGCAGTTAAGTATAAAAGTGAACCAATCATGCCTCGTAGTCATGTCCACTTTCTTGCCCTTCTCATCTTTGTCAAGATGGCGGTTAGTAGCCATAGGAGTCTTGAAGTTTGCATTCTCAAGACCAAATTTCTTGATGACATCCTTTGCATATTTGGCTTGATTGATGAAGATACCATTTGAACTTTGTTGAATTTGAAGACCAAGGAAAAATTGAGCTCTCCCATCATGCTCATCTCAAATTTACTCGCATAAGCTTTTCAAACCTTTTGCAAAGATTTTCATTAGTAGAACCAAAGATAATATCATCAACATATATTTGAACAAGTAAGGAATGACCTTTATGTTTCATAATGAAAAGAGTAGTGTCAATTTGACCTCTTACAAAGCCTTGAGATATCAAGAACTTTGAAAGGGTCTCATACCGAGCTCTTGGAGCTTGTTTAAGTCCATAAAGGGCTTTCCTCGGCTTGTAGACATCTTCTCTCCTTGAGCAGTCTATGAACCCGGTGGTTGCTCAACATAGACTTCTTCTTGAAGTTCTCCATTCGAAATGCACTCTTTACATCCATTTGATAAACTTTGAAGTCCTTGTAGAGGCATAGGCCAAGAATAATCGATAGCCTCTAATCTTGCAACGGAGCAAATGTCTCATCATAGTCAATACCCTCCTCTGTCGTATCCTTGGGCTACCGGTCTTGCCTTGTTTCTTGTAATATTGCCGTTTTCATCCATTTTGTTTCGAAAACCCACTTTGTGCCAATAGCGCTTGTCCTTTAGGCCTAGGGACTAGTGACCGGACTTGGCATCTGTCAAATTGGTTTAGCTCTTCTTGCATAGCTTCCACCCGACTTGGATCTTCCAGAGCTTCATCAATCTTTTGGGTTCAATGTTAGATACAAATGCGGTAGAATACATGCATTCATTCCTTGAAGCTTGTCTAGTTTGAACACCGGCATTAAGATCTCCAATGATTTGAGTGATAGGATGATCTTTTACTTCCCTAACTTCGCAGTTGAACTTGTCCTATTGCATCGGCGAGTTGGATTCTTGAGAAGTAGAAGTGGTGAAGCTTGGTTTTCTAAGGGTAGGTTAATTCCAAGGTAGGTTGTATGACTTACGGTGTGGAAGGCAAAGGGGATTCGGGGTTTTGAGTGTTCATTTGATGGTTCGTTTGAGGATTCTAACAGGTTGACTCTTGGAAGATCTTGTGAAGAAGGAGGATCAGCGGATTAGGCATTACGTACTGTCTCATATTCATCGAATCATTAGTAACCTTAGGAGCCAAATGTGGCCCAATGAAATCAAATTCATCAAAAGAAACATGTACAGATTCAACAACTCTAAGTGAAGTTTTATTATAAACTCGTATGCTTTTGAAAACTTGGCATATCGAGAAAAATTCCTTCATCACTTTTGGATTCAAACTTACCTCTATGTTCTCTACCATTGTAAAGAACATAGCATTTACAACCAAATATTTTAAAGAATCCAATGTTGGGAGCTTGCCTCTCCATATTTCATATGGAGTTTTGTTATGAAATTTATTTATGATGGACTGTTTTGTGTGAAGCGGCGGTGTTCACGGCTTACGCCCGAAATACATAGGCGGTTTGGCTTCGGCAATCATTGTCTTTCTGCTTCAATGAGAGTTGTTCTTCCTTTCAAGACTCCATTTTGTTGAGGTGTGCCAAGCTAGAGAAATTGTGACCAATTCCATGGTCATCACAATATTTGGCTACACCATTGTTCTTGAACTCGTTCCATTGTACGATCGACATCGAGATATCATCCGGCTTAAGTGTAGTCTTCGAAGAGTTCGTAATGATGTCATATGCTTCATCTTTGGAGGACATCATTTCTACCCAAGTAAATCTTGAGTAATCATCAACTACCACAAGAGTATACTTGCGCCACCAAGACTTGTAGTAGTTACAGTCCAAACAGATCCATGTGCAAGAGTGTAGAGTGCAGTTGTTGATAGGCAAGGCTTGCTTTTGAAGGAAGATTTATGTAGTTTGCCCAGTTGACATGCTCTGCGAGACGTGTGATTCGGTGATATTTTAGGCAAACCAACAACTAGATTGTCTTTTGATAGCTTCTCCAGGTATTTGAAATTGAGATGACTAAGCCTTTTATGCCACAACAGTGTTGTCGGTTGATGACCTAGCAACCAAGCATAGATTTGATTTTCTTCCAACGGCATTTAGGTCAACACATAGACATTCCCTTTTCGAATCCAGTCGGGATAGTTGAACATGTCTCATTGTCCTTTATGAGACATTGACTAGAGGAAAATTGACATGTTAGACCTTTATCACGAATTGTGATATGCTTAGCAGTGTGCTTTAAACCTTCAACTAGAGAAACTTTGTTGATGGAGAGATTGCCTCGATTATACTTCCATAACCAATGGTCTTCCCTTTTGAGTTATCTCCAAATATGGTGAGGGACCCTTTGCTTCAACAATGCTTGAAAGAAGATTTGGATCACCAGTCATATGCTTTGAGCATCCTTTGTCTAGATACCATAGATCTTTCTCTTCTTCATTGACACCATGAAGCATTCTGAAATATAGACATTTAAGAATATGGTCCCCTTTTATTTTTGGGTCCTCAAGGTTAGCAACCTTTTGGGATCCACACTGTTTAACCTTTGGAGGAGTAAATCCTCTAGATTTAGGTGTGAATCTCGAAGGCATTCATGAATCTCATGACCATGGCATTTGCGAAAGAGCATTTGTGAAATCCTTCAACATGAGTAATGATTTCTTTTGAGGCTTCTTAATATCGCGGTCTTTGGAATGATCTTTTGGCGATAATTGGCCTATAGGACTTAGGTGATAATGCCTTTTCTTGTTGATGTTAGGTTTACCATAGATAGACCTCTTATCAAAAGATTTTGTATTTACTGAGCACATGTCCTTTAAACCTTTTATCTGCGAAATTCACTTCTTTTACCCTTTTATAGGCGGTGTTGGGATCAGCGGTCTTGCCTTTGACAAATTTAATAGGTTTGAGTGAGAATTCCTAGACTTGCTATTAGTCATCCTGTTTTCTTAGGGTGACTAATGGCGGTTTTAGTTGCTCGAACTCACTATTAGCGAGTCATTCTTTGCGGTGCTTTCTTTTGGACTTGTCTTTTGTGTTTTGGGATAAACAAAAGGAACTTTGTTAAAGCCAAGTCCTTGCCTTTTGGGAGGCTGCTGGTCATAAGAAACTTCTACGACCAATTCTTCGGCAATTGCTTGGATGTCTCATCCTTTTGAGAACTAGAAGAACTACCTACTTTGAACTCACTTTGGAAACCAATGCCGCTTTGTCATCTAAAGTTTTTGGTTTGAGAGAATGGCATCAAAGTTTCCTTTAGAGTTATTCAAGTATTGACAACCTTTTGAAGGTCATCTTTCTCGAATTTATCTTCTTGATGTGTTCAAGTAGGAAATCCACTTTTTCGATCAAAGCTTTGTTCTCTTTTTGCAATTTGATACTTTCGACTTCGTCTATCAAGATCTTTGATCTTAGACATCAAGGTTGATTTCTCGAGACAGCTAGTTCATGCTTCTTGGCTAATTTCACATAGGCGCTTTGAATTTTGAAAATTCTTCCAATGTCTTTGTTAGCTTTGATGAGCTCTCCCTTTGAAGGTTCATTAAGCTCATCATCATCATCATTGTCATCTTGTTGAAATGGTAGTGACCTCACTGAATCATGTGGTGACTCCTGGCCATAAGGCATATGTTGGCTTCTTCGGCAAAGTCACAAGAGTCATCCTCATCGGTGTCGTGTCACACCATGTAGGCGGTTGCTTTCATCAATGTCTTCACCACCATCCCTTTTTGTTTTTGAAATTTAGTTTCGGGACGTTTCTTATAAAATTCATATTTTGGCTTAGGACATTTAGAGGCAAAATGGCCTGGTTTCCTACTTAAAACAAACTAGCTCATTATCCTTTTGATGGTCTGCGATTTATAAGGAGCGAATTTTTGGTTGGCGGTTGTTTTATAAGGAACAGCAGTTTGTGAGAAGACGCCTATGTGATGATGGTTTATTAAACCTTTTGAAACGTTGATATTTCTTTACAAACATAGCAAAGGCTTCGTCGAAAAGAATATCATCATCTTCATTGGAAGTAGAAGGTGTTTCATCGGGTTTTGAACAGGAGGGTTCGATAGACATGGTGGTAAGGACAAGTTTTTAAAACTCTTTTCCATTTCTTGAGCTTGTTGGATCTCAAGCTCATAAAGCGAAAGACTAGCATAAAGGTTTCTAAGAGTCAATTTGTTTAAATCTTTTGACTCTTTCATGGCGATGATTTTAACATGCCATAGGCCTAGTGCATTTAGAAATCTCATGTTTATTTCTTTCTTTTCATACTTCTTTCCTAATGAATAGCAAGAGTTGACTACCTCATAGAATCTGTCATAGGCACTTCGCAGAGACTCTTTGGGATCCTTTTGAAGGAGTCAAACTTACGGATGCAGTATATAATTTGTTGTTCTTTGTCTCGCCATCACCTTCAAGATATTCAAGGATGGCTTCCCACATCTCCTTTCTGTGTCCAAGTTGATGATCTGGCGATAAGTGCTTATATCAACACAGTGGTAATGATGTTGATGGCCTTTCCATCGAGCATCATTCTTTGTCTTCATCATCCCACTCTTCTTCGGCTTTGGTACTTCAGTGCAGCGGTTGGATCTACCGCGGCGGTGTATTAGGCTTCATTGGAATTACGGGTCCATCGTGACACATTTCCACAAACGTTTATCAATTGAATTCATATGTCTTTTGACTTTATCTTTCCAGATGTCAAAGTGAACTTCATCCAAGACAGACAATGGTTCACGTTTGAGGTTTCCAACATTTGGTGAGCAGCCATGATCTTTAATCTCTCAAGAGGTTAATCTCGGAAAAACTAGTTTTCAAAGAGTTAAGCTCTGATACCAATTGTTAGGTCCAAGGTTGCTCTATATAGGCTAGAAGGGGGTTGAATAGCCTATGTCCAATTTTTGAAATTGATTCAAAAATCTTACTTCACTAGGGATTTAAAAATTTTGCGGCGGAAGTCTTGTGAAGCACGGGACAAGTTGAGAATGGCGATCTTGGCGGGACAAGATCGCGGTTCTTGATTGGAAATCGGAAATTTAAAGCAACACAATCAAATCACAATCACACAAAAGAGACAGAATATTTAATATGGTTCACACTTATAAATAAGTGCTACGTCCACAACCAAAGTGGTCAACTTTGGATTTGAAAATCGTGTACTAAGTTTTTCCACTAGATATTTTACAAACTAAATCTCTAATGGATTGTGTACAAAAATTTTGTTGACCAAGTGTTTGTGTGGGAGAATTGATATCAATAAGATACAATTCTAGTGAGCTATGAAAAGCTAGGTGTTGCAATCAATGAAGAGCTTTAGTGGACTGATCGTCTTAGAGTGAAGCTCTTCAAAGAAGGAAGTACAGATAGGACGTTTAAGCTTTTAATGCACTTGAAGAAGATGAAGAAGATTCAGAGTTGTAGTTGTTGAAGTGTATTGAATGCAGCAATGGAGTCTCCTTTTATATGCAGGAGGAAGCTTGGAGCCGTTGGTGATCTTCTAATTTGAATTTAAGAGCAATTAATGCTCTAATCTGTTGTTGACTCGATAGGCGCACTGCAGCTTGCGATCTGTCTCGACACTTTGCTAAAAATAGGCGTGTGCTTGCGGGAGGAATGTCCTTTTCGAGTGTATGCTAAGAATGGAAACCTTCATTGAATGTGATTTGCGGGTTAACGTTGCATCGAAGTCAATGAGGTCTTGATTAGGACATGTCTTAGGCGGTCTCTATCGGACGTTCTTAAGGTTCATCGACATTCGATGAAGTTTGGCCGATATGAGCTTGTCCGATATTCAACCGAAAGACTGCTTATGCGATGTTTGCCTATGGTGCGAGAGGGCGTCCGATGTCCTATAGGCTATCTTCTCAAGACTTATACAAATTTGCAACCCTAAACTATTCAAGCTATGCCTAAGTACAAGTTGCCACTCTAACAGACACGCAGGCCCATTAGTCACCTTGACTTAGACTTAGGTTATGGATTCAAGCAAATCTAGGCTAATATGCAACAACCTTGAGATGCCGTCATATGGGATGTTGCTCTAGTATCCATATACCAAGGAACGTTGAGCGACGTTGTATGCATAGCCTCTTCAATATCTCGTAGGTGCATAAGAAGGGGTTAGCGGCATAGGCTCAGGACGCCGTCCCGAATTCCTTGTTGTCTAGTTGGGCCATTTGGACGAGCCCACCGCGCGATGGATAAGGGCGGGGATGGCCCAAGGCGTGGTATCCACCCCCAACCAGAAACGGATATCGTGGTTGCCGCCGCCGTGCCGCCGCCGTGGCCGGGCCACCGCCACGACCACCACCGCGACCCTTTGCCGCCGCCACCACCACCATCATTATGCGACCACCCCCACCACTATTATTGCGATTTGTTGTTGTTTCGATTTCCACCTTTTTTCCCACCACGATTGTGAAAGGAATTTTCGTAATAGGAGGAGGTCTCGTCGTAATCCTTAGATGTTGCCGCAATCATGGCCGTGTTCGATCCCGTGGCTGCCATCTTAATCAAGCCCGCCTTCTAGTGTAAGCATGGAACGAGCTTGATAGAAAGGAGGAGAGGATTGCTTTGTCCGATTAATGTACCTACCCCTTTGTATGCATCAGTGAGTCCGGACACCATTTGAAGAACGAGCCGGGTTTGAAACAGTGCACCTACATTTTCAATTGATCCGAAAGCATCTTGAGTCGTTGACAATATGCCGATGCATTTGGAAAGTCTTCCACTCTAGTGGAGAATTCTTGCTCGAGCGTGATCGCACGTGAGTTTTGGTTATCTTGAAAAATGTCTCGTAACCGATCCCACGCCTCCATTGCAGTGGAGTCGGGCTCAAGGATGGTGGTCAAAAGGTCATTCGAAATAGTGGAATAAATCCACTGGAGAACCGTGGCATCAAGAGTCGACCACAATTCTTTTTCCTCATCGGTTTGAGCGCTTTCTTTTCCTTGCCTTGTTCGTGGAATGATATGATGAATGACCTTATGAGATTTGGCATGAATTTTGAAAAGTTCAGCCCACGTTCCATATTGAACGTTTTCCATTTCAAGAACGACAGAGATATGGTTCTTGATATTGGATATGGCGAGAGCCGGATGGAAGGAGTTCTTTGAGTCAGACATGGCGGACGAGAAGAACGAGAAGAAAGGAGATGATGGAGAAAGAGGGAGAGAGTTGACGGTTTAGAAGAAAATTTTTCCTTGGTGCTCTGATACCATAAAGGAGTTTGTTCCGTGTCTTGTCTTTCATTGAACAGTGATATATATACAAGAGTACAAGCCTAATTCAAGGCTACAAGTTAGGTGCTGACAACTAGGCTAATTTGTCTAAGAATATTGACTATCCTAATATAAAAGATATACAAGTATATTAAAAATATTTACATATTCTATCAGTTTACTCAACTATTCTCTTGTATGCCTCTGTGATTCCTATGTTCCTTGTTTTCAAACTAGGTAGACCCCCACGGCGTAATGGGCATCGGGGTCGTGGCGCTACTGTTTTAGGCGTAGTAATGGGTAGAGTTGATGGAAGCGAAACAAGCTGTGATAGAAGAGCAAGTAATTTGGTGTGCTTGATACTGGCTGGTGAATCTTTGTTGTCCGTAGCATACCATTTGCACATGTCTATGGTTTCGGACATGCTAAGATATCACATAACATAGCATTTGATATTACCATTTAATCCATCATATGCTTAATATGAGATAAGAAATTTGGACAAAAAATTTGTATCTCTTATCATTTTTTCAAAAAATAAACCACTTTGATTCTTTTGGTATACTTAATTAAACTTTGACCAAATATTTACTTATCCTTATCAAATTTCTAAAAATTGTTATTCATAGTATTCTTGATAGAAAAATGATAGAACAACAGATTTGGTTTACACTTTAATTACATCCAGCAATGTAGTGTTGTATGGTACAACTATTGATGCATTGGCAAGTTGTACCGTACAATACCTTGCGCTTGATTTAAACTAAATCGTAAATAAAATATGTTACTCAACTTCGGATATTGTATCAATGATTGAAATTTCATTATTAAGATTAACAGATGTATATTGAATAGTGATTTGATATTGTTCTAAATTGACTTTCCAATAAAGGAAAGTAGGCTCTTTCTTTTTTCTTTTGGAAAGTTCCATCGGTCTGTTCTTGAATATTAAGGGAAAAGAAATTGATGATACTGTCTAGTTTGAGCAAAAGATTTCCTATTCAAACACAAGACACACAAACTCACTGGGCTAAGGCGATGGTATGCGAATTGAAGGTAAGTTGAAGTAGTGTGAACATCTTCAACTTGATTAAGTTGAAGTTTCGTGGTGGATGTCCTCGACTTGAGGAATATCTGCATGCAAATACACAATCCCCATGCCTGCTGACTGAAGATGGTCGCCGGTAATAATTTACTACCTTTACCTGCAGCATCAAAGCAACGGATTTGCCGATTGATATCAAAATTAATAGATACTACACTACCAGTACTTTGAAGGAAATTACAATACCAACGTCTATGGTTCGAGTACATAACATATTACTATCAAGTGAAAACACCACAATATCAGTATAACAATAAATTCCCATGAAATACTCTTCCACCCAATATTACAAAAATTCATAACAATGGTTACTCCAGACATAATATCCCAAAACAAATTAAGTGGTATCAACGACCACATCAAAAGATTCCAACAGCCAAAAAGCTCATAAATAACTTGTTTTCCAGAAGCAAATATTTAAGCACAAAGTACCTTCTGAAATTTCGGCTAGTCAAATGGGGAACAGAGGGTTTTAGCTGCTCCCATCTCCCCTTTTCGTCCGAGCTTTTACATCCTTCTCCACTTCCTCCTCATCACACCAATTAAGGAGCCAAAATTAAACTTTTTGAAAAGGGGCCGGTCAGCAATTTCCTGTAAGATATATTCTATAATCTCATTGTATTTATTGGGTTTTCACTTTAATACACCTTAATTCATAAATCTTTCTTTTTCATTATTTGGCCTTTGTGTATATGTATATATTAACCAGCTGGGTTATATGCTTGATAATGATAGGTTGAATCTGAAATAGTGGAATATCTAAAGGGCCTTATCTATCAGTTAGTTTATAGCTTTCAAGCTTGATTTAAGACATTTGCTTTATGATCTTATGTAAGGGCATGTTTGGTAACCCAATTAAGAGCTTAATTAGGAAAGTTTTAAGTGATATTAAAAAAAAGATTGTTTGATAATGCAATATTATATCACTTAATAAATTAAGTATCCCTTAAAAATAGCCAAAATTTTAAGTCAAAAGATGATGTCTTAATATTTTAAGCTCTACTTTTTCAGACATCAGTTTTCAGAGCTTAATTTTCGTTTTAACAAACAGGCCCTAAGTAATTTGCTTTATGTTAATATTTACATGTAATCTGCCTTATCTTCTTATGTTATTTATGGTACATAGGCGCTAAACGCAGCCCTCCCCCTTTCCGGCGAAATTACTAACATGCCCTTTTTTCTATTTTATTTTCTTTATTTTAAAAAATTAAGCTAAAATTATAGTTGCCCCCTGGATTTTAAAATTTTCTCATCATATTCTTCTCTCTCTCTCTCTCTCTCTCTCTCTCTCTCTCTCTCTCTCTCAATACTCTCTCTATTTGGAAAGCTCTCCAGCTCTTTCATAGTTTTCTGCATTAAAGGTATGTTTTTCATATACTTTGAATTAAATTAATTTTTATATTTAGTTATTTACTTTGAATATGTATGTTTTATGCATATTTTGTTATAAATATGAATTTTTTTGCTATTATTATTGTGGTATAATGTACAATTTAGAGGGAAAAAAATAAAAATAGCACACATGCAGCTGTATCATCCGTATGTCTTCTTGTACATAGCATGGTTTGGCCGAATGTACAAGAGGACATGCGAATAGTACAAGCGCGTATCCTTAAAATAATAAATAATAATAAGCTACATATAGTTGTACACGCCGCATGTTAGGTTGTACATGCGGATGGTATGACCGCATGTACAACTTGACATGCGGCGTGTACAACTGTATGTTTCCCCAAAAAAAAAATTTTGCACTTTGAACCCTTGTATTTGTCTATTTTTAAAATTGTTCATTACACCCCCTGAGTTTGTTAGTTTCGTTAAATCGTTAAATTGAATGATTATTTGCATTTTACCCCTTAACTTAAATTTTTTTAGTCTTCATGAAAATGTTACACTAGTCTTCATGAAAATGTTACACTTTATCATTAACAATTGCATTATGCTTAAATAATTATCAATATCTTAATATTTAAATTTTATGTGATTTATTAAATGTTACTTATAATTAATTGCATATATATATATATTATGTTAAATTTTAACACTATAAAATTTTCGTAACAGTCAGAATATTTTGTCCAAATGTCTACTAACTCAGAAGGGGGATCCAGCTTAGACAATTCAGAGGTAATTTTGTTTAAATTGTCGAGTTATTTTGTTTAAATATGTATGTTTTTGACATATTTGTTTTAATTAAATTTTGCTTGTTTATTTATTTGTTTCAAAATTGTATGTTTTTGTTAATTTTTGCGTTAAATATCTATTGATAAATTAAATAAATATTAATTTTGGGTCTATTAATTGATTTAATATTATTAGTTGTATTTTTTATCTAATTAATTAATATTAAATATTTCTAAAAATTGCTTAAATAAATATTAATTTTGGGTCTATTAATTGATTTAATATTAAAAGCAATAATGTTGATTATACACGGTTAAATAATTACAGGTTTGTTCCTTTATAGATGAAACAATTTATTCGGATGTAAGCGAGTGTTTTGTTACAGACACAATATTTGGGAGTCTTGAGGTGGCGGAGCAATGGATTCTTGCTACAGGTTTTTTGAATTACATGCATTTTGTAATCACGCGGCATAGAACTAGAAATAAACGCAAAATTGTGTGTTTTGGTTGTGAAAGAAGTAGAACTCCTAGAGTAACTGGAGATGCTGATGAGAGTGAACGAAAAAAATGCGGTTCGAAGAAAATAGGTTGTCCATTCCAAGTTACTGTAGTTCAACAACTTGGTGGTTCACTTTGGAAAGTGCATGTTGGCATGAAACGTAGACACAACCATCCAATTACTCCGTATGGACAGTGGCATAAATCCAGATCGTCACGGAGGAAAGAATATGAAGTAGTTAAACAATTTACCCTCGAAAATATAAAGTCGAAGTAAATCCTCAATCATCTGCATAATACAGATCCCAAGAATGTTAGCTCCTTACGTCAAGTTTAGAATTTAGTACAGAATGTCCGAAAGGATAGCATGGGGGAAGAAACACCTATGCTACATTCTTTCAAAATGATGTATGAGCATGGCTACCACGATTGGGAAAAACTTCGAGATGATGAGGTTACTCTCAAACACGTCGTGTTAATGCACCCAAAATCAATGATTTGTTACAAAAGTTTTCGTACGTTATCATTTTGGATAATACGTATAAAAAAATAAGTACAATTTGCCTTTGTTGGAGATTATTGGGGTGGCAGCTACGGGTTAAAATTTTTAAGCCGCGTTCTGCTTCGTGCATTACGAGACTACTGATTCTTTCATGTGGGTTTTGGAAATGCTGCAAAAGCTATTTGCAGCATTGGAGATTTGTCTATTGATTTTTATCACTGACAGGGAGTTGGCTTTAATAAAAGCAATTCAGTATTTCTTTCCTGATGCCCAACATATGCTGTGTAAAAGACATATATCGAAGGATGTAGAGAAACATGTGGTTCAACGAATGAAGACTAAAAAATTTTCTCAAACATTTATGTCTAGGTGGCACAAAATTGTTGATGCAAGAACAGAGGAGAAATTCAAAGAACAAGTGGCTGCGCTTTTGGGGTAACAAGTATGGGTTAGTCAAATATGTGAAGAGAGAGTGGTTGGTTCTATATAAGCAGAAATTATGTATTGTGTGGACCAAATATTTATTTCATTTTGTTTATTTTTATATCAACTTAAATGAATTTTTGTTTATTACAAGTTACAATATATTATTTTTATATTTTTGGTTTATCATCCCGTATTAATTAATGTGTCCAATAATTATGTCATCCAGGGTCAAGAGTGCTCATTCGCAGATGAAGAGATGGTTAAGCTCATCGATTGGGGGTTTCGACACGATATTCCCGAAGCTCCATAGCAATATTGAGTTGCAGTTGAACGAGATAAATGTTCAATTAGAGAAATTGCGCACAGTTGTCCATGTCCGCTCACTGAAAAAAGCTGGTTGTTTCGACAACTTGCTTTCGTTGTATCTCACAAGTCTTTTGACTTGATGGACACGGAGTGGAGTAAGCTAGAGAAACTAAAGAAGGATAATAAACTCGAAGAGTATGACACCAACCACTGCATTCTGCGATTGTCCCACGGCCTACCATGTCTTCATGAAATGAATACAAATAAATGCAATCGAATCCCGTTTGATTCTCAAGACATCAGTACTTACTGGAGGACTTTAGATATGGAGGCGACAGAGGAATTATCCACGACAAGACGCAGTGGTGATGATTTGATCATAGATCTGTGATCAGAGATCGGTCCACAATTAGACATTGACAAGATCGTGCTTTCTACCAAGCTAGGGAATGTGATTCGTAGACACGCGTCTGAGTTAGGGGAGAATGATATGGATACAATGTCAACGTCAATTCTACAACTCAGTCAGAGACTAGATTGTATGTCAACGTCGATTCCACGACTCAGTACAGGTAAAGGTAAAGGTCGTCGATCTATGAGTGATGATGCGACAACATTCAACACTGAATTTCCATACCCAAATGACATTCTAAATTGGTTTCTGAAGTATATAATCAGATATACTAACATAAAGGGAGATGACCACTTTGGTTTTAGATGTATTGCCCTTTGTGTGTATGGCGACGAGGATTTGTGGGGCTTGGTGAGACGTGAGCTGCTTGATGAAATGTACCAGAATTTAGCTTTTTATAGGAATATTTTGACAGAACCAAGTCTTTTGAAAGCTTGTTATATATGTGACTATCATGAGGCTACGGCGGGTAGAAATCATTGGTTATGTTTGACCGAGTTAGGACTGGTGGTTGCAACGAAGTATCAGCGAATTATACAGTGTTTCTCACTGCAAGCAGGGTGCCAACATTTCTTGCCTCTACTGCCACGTCTTGGTGGTGATATAGCCCCGACTGAATTTATTACCCTTGCGTTAGTTCTTGGTCAGTCTCATTTTATTAAACTTGACTTGAGGCCCTGCACGCCGATTTCTCCCGAGTGGCCTGACTGGGATATGATTTGTCATCTAGAAATAGCCTGGTGGGAACATCTTTGTCTTCCTCAAAAGGATCTTTACTGGTTTGAGTTTAATAATTATATTAACAGAAATGTATGATATTTTGTTTGTTAATATAATCTTTTTAATTAAAATTCTATTAAGTTGTGTATGAAATTATTTAATTGCTACTCCCTCCGTTCCACTCAAAGAGTCTACGTTTAAAAAGTGTACTTATTAATGGATATATTAGTGTCATTAGAGTTCGTTATAATTATAAAAATATTTTTGCATCAACCAAGATGATTACAACACAAATAGAGGGTAAAGATGAAAGATTACGAAAATTGTAAGTATAATTTTATGAAAATAGACTCTTTAAGTGAAACATTCAAAAATAGTATAGTGGACTCTTTGCCTGGAACGGAGGGAGTATTTTATTTCGTTGTTAATGTAGTAATTAATGATCATTCAAACATCCCTTAGTAAAAATATTACATCAAATTAAAATTTATAAACTAAAGTAAATCAACTAAATAAACTTCATTATATAATTCGAAAGGAAGTCTATATATAAACTAAAATATTACATGGTTAAAAATAAACTAAATTAAAACAAGTACACAAACTAAAATATAATTACATCCAATCACGCAGGTGTTCGCATATATTGATAATAGCTCTGTCGAACTCTTCCGCATTGTAATTATCGTTACCTCGTACACGAGACATCAAGTACTAATTAGCTTGGGAACCAAAATACTGTAGTCGCTGCGTTAAAAAATATGCAAATTTAGTCAAACAAATATACGTAACAAGAAATATACTAAACATATTTATCTTTCATATTTTAATACTCACAGTTTCGGGAGCCATTCGACTAGTTGACCTCGGTTCATCATCAACGATATCATTAGAAATAGGTCTTTTGACCCGAGGATGAGATCGGGACTTAAACCACCTCAAATACCCAGGCAATGCGTCACTAGGGTCACGACACCTAGATGACCCAAAATGTTCGGGTGAAATGCAGTGGGCTTGCCATATATCCCACGACCTCCTAGCTGGACCGTGATCTACCACGTATAACTTTGGGTTTATTCCCAAATATACCTTGTTAAGGACTTGAGGAGCGGGTGGGATTGTCTGAACATACCCGAATTATCGTAAACACTGCTCAGGCATGTATGCCTCCGTAATAGTCCTATAGTGGATGATACCAGTAATGTAATACCCCGACCCGACTTCTTCCCTAATTCGATTATAGTTTCTCGTTATTGAACTTAAAACCCTCGGAAAGTGAGGAGTTATGCTTGTTAAGCGTGACGCGTTATATCGTGCACCATATTCGACACGTGATTAAACTCATGGTGAGTCGTACCTTGTTTCCATACTCGTATGAGACTATTATCGACACCGATCATCATTTGTGTACTTTGTGTATTTCCCACGTTCAAGTGATCTAGCCTTGGTTTAGATTCACCATCGAATAACAAGCATGTTATTCTCATCGTTAAACCGTAGGTCGAGTTGATTTGTATGTCATTTCGCATGTTTATTTTCACGTGCGAGCAAGACTTGTGTTGCTTATCCTTTGAGCCTCCTTGGGGAATGATTTGGTTGAGTTTTGAGTATGTTTTGACCTTTGTTTGATGTTAGAATCAACCTAGGATCACTTCGGGACATTTCGGGACCAATCGAGAGGCATTTTCGAAAACTGCCCAGTTCTTAGCTCTATGCGGCCGCACTGCGAGCTCGCATAAAAAAACTTAGACTTTCTGGAATCTATGCGGCCGCACTATGCGTCCGCATAGCGATGGACTCTGTTCGTCCAGTTTTCATTCCTTATCGGTTTTTATCATCTTTAAGTGGTTTAAAATGCTCAAACAAGCCCGGGATTGGACAAAACACTTATCCATGGTATTAATAAAAGATCACAACTCTATTTTTCTCCCTCATTTCTTCCTCAACCCAGATTTTATAGAGAGAGAAAGAAGAGAGAGAGGGGAGAGAGTAGAGAGAGAATCCGCGATATCTTGAGCGTTTAAAGTCGAATTCGTGATCCGTCTTTGCCGTAGCGTAGAGGGAGACGAGGACCACGTTTCTATCTGGAGGGATCGTCCGATCTATTGAGGAATCACCATCCCACCTCATCTCCCACGTTTTAGAGTGAGAAAGTGAAGTTTTGAGAGAGAGAAAGCTTGATTCGGACTTGGATCGAGCTTGAGATCGACGATTGGACTCCGTAGCGGCGTAGAGGTCGCGGAGGAGTATATTTCCACCCGAAGCCCATTGATTTCATGGAGGATTTGCGTTGTATGGTAAGTTACTAATCTCCTTCTTAGATTTTGAGCATCATAGTGTAATATCGCGATGATTTCATGTTATGCATGTTGTATATGAACTCCCTACATGCTATACTTGTTCAAGATGATTTGTTAGCATAGTTAATTGATGGGTATTGATGTATTGTTGTTAGTCTTGTGGTCTCCAAATATTAGAGACTTGTGGAGTTCATTGTTGTTGTTATCGTTGTTGTTATAGTCTCCGAGTAGTAGAGACTCATTGGGGCAATGTTATTATTGTCACCGTTATTTTTGACGTCTTTGAGAGTATAAATACCTCGAGGGTTATCGTGATCATTGTAGTTATTATTCTTAGACCGTGATTATATTGAATTATTGGGGCATTTGTTGTTTATAATATTCTCGCGATGACTCGTGGGATTTACATGGGTAGTCTATACCCCGAACGTTGGGTATTGTGTTTGACACGGTTAGTTAGGGACGATACTACGGTTCGTTCTGAGGTTTAATTTGTAGATGACCGACTCTAGCGATATTGTATAGGACGTAAAGATCATACGTCGTGTAATGCGGTAACGAGTAGATAAACCGATGTAGGTTGTCTTTTAGTCTCCTACGATGTGTGATGACGAATTGTTGAGATCGTGACCTAATAGCAAGCGACTCGGGTTGACTTAGTCAAACATTAGTTGACTATTAAGAGCGTTGAAGTTCCGACTTAAACCTTATGCTTAAGCAAGGGTTAATTATCTATAGTAGTCTTTCCATAAGTGTTATCGAATAGTCAGGCCCCTTAGTGCGTGACATTTCTCTTGAGATGAATAATCTTGATCGTTGGTTGACGAGTTGGTTATATCCTAGGTACGTAGTTAATGACACACCTTGGGTATCGTTCCAATACGGACGATGTGATTTGTGGAAAGTCGTGATATGTATAATACACGACGGTAATGGGATGGAATATATATATAATATATATATATATATATGCATGAGATGGAGTGTATTGTGATCATAGGATACTGTGGAGATTCTAAGTTGAGCGTGTTAGTGACGCATTGAATTATGACTGTAAGTACGAGTAGACTTACGTATGTTGTGATTGTGAAGTCTAGTGATTGCAGACTTGAATGATGTGTGGTACTTGTGATTGTTCTAGTAAGCAATAGGACAATCATCCTACTTTGATGATTGATTGTGTTTAGTGATTACAAGCACATCATGTTGATTTGGTATGTGATTCAATAGAACACATTATGGTTGATTTCTTTGGGTTGTGATTCAATAGAACACATCATGATTCGATTTGATAAGTTGTGATTCAATAGAACACGCTTGATTAGTTAGCATGGGTAAACATCTACTTGTGCATTGCATCGAGTCCAGCTGGCATATGTGCATTGGAGGTGTATTAACACTCGGTTATTACGGGAGCAGGGGCTTCGTAATAGCCAAAGGCCAATACATTGGGCCTCGCCCTACCATTGGCCACGGTAGGGGTTTCTCTAGCCCCACAGTTGAACGGAATAAACGGCGACTATGCATTGTCGACATTGTTTAGTATGCATTGGGATACGGACACCGGTCCCTTGTGATACCTATAAGTGACTAGAGCCGTATTGTCTCGGGTCGTAGGGGATCAAGCGATACGTCGACGTGGATACAGAAAATGGTCCACAACGGGTACTTGTAGATCGTGCTTGACGCGGTCGGGTACATTATTTTTTGGGTACTTGTAGATCGTGCTTGACGCGATCGGGTACCTATATTTGTTTGGGGATACGAGCACCGGTCCCTCTATGATTTGTGTACGACAGCAGCACCACAATCATCTATTTCTGTTCGTTGTTCGATATTGGGAAATGTGTCCAGCATCAGCGGCACATTTATTTATTATGGTTTTCTGGAGCAAAAACGCATGAATCTATTGTCATCACTATCATGTTGGATAGCAGCAGAGGCATCCTTTATAGTTCTGTGGAGCGGCAGTACGATCGTTTACTACGGCTTCATGGAGCGATAAGGTCGAAAGTGTTTCAAGAGATTTCGGAGGTGTACTTCGAATCCACCATATCCACCCTTATGTGTTTACTTACATCCTATGTGCTTCCTATATGCACGAACGTTAGTCGTGGTCTCCAACCAGTGCATGACGGTTGGCGGTTACTGAGCCTCTCGTGAATATAGGGTTGGTTGTCTTATGTGCTACAACCTGTTTATTTTCCTGCTATATTAATGTGCATAATGCCATGCCATATTGTTACATTAGTAACTTATTGGGTCTTCGACTCATCCCTTCCATATTTGTTTTCCTTAGTTTGAAGGACTCGATCCAGCACAATGAGGCTTTGGTCCGAGGTTATACTTAGATTATTATTGTATTTCTATCACCTGTATTTGTGATATCGTGGGTTAAACTGAGTTATGTAAACTTAGTATGTCGGGTAGAAATATTTGTATTTATTAGACTTGTATTTGGTGCCGACTTGTGGAGTCGAGCTGGTTGTTCTATTTTATACCTTCAGTTTTCCTGGTTATTGTGGTCGTGTGCCCGTTGGTATTCTACTGTTGATTTCCCGAGCGTGTTGTCTCGTGGTGTTTCATATATTGTTGTTCTCCGGCGCTTGTTTAGCCGTGGCGGTTTCATTTTGTTGATTGGGATTTTGTTATTCGAGTTTTTGAAACTCATATTTTATTTAGTATTCCGCTGCTTAGTTTGGTTCGAGCTTTTGTGGCTCACTTGTAATAGTTTTTCTTCGGTTTGGCGCTCCGAGTTGGGGTTCAACTTCGAATCTCGGACTCTGGTCGTCACAAGTAAACAGACTAAATGGGATAGGCGTTGTCGGGTCATGGTGATACGGAAGTCATACAACTTGTATTAATAACATATAATTCGAATTAAATAAATTTACATGTTAATAAAAAAGGTTCGACTATATATTAACATAAGAAATATAAGTTACAAAACAATTTAAATTTTTTTGATAATTTATCTTACCTCCTGAGCAGTATACTGATCAAGTCATCCCTGGTACATATCCAAAGTAGGCATGTTTTCCCTCCTTCTCGATGTAGCCGTGCGCCAACGAGCTCTGTAGGGATTATCCGTAGTCCAATCTTCATCACGACCGGGACTGAACTCTGGGAAGTACTCATATATCCAACCCTAATAATTAAGAATTTAATAAATAATAATAATAAATTAATACAAATGATTCCAAATTAATAAATTAAACCAACAAGTAAAACTTACCTCCAACAGAGTCAGACATCCAGCTATTTGCGCAATGTCTCGAAGAAGATGCTATACCGAGCTGACGGTATAGATATACTAGCACAGATGTACCCCAAGCATAGTTGGGCACCTCCTCTAGTGGCTCCAAGAACTGCAGAAGTTGTGAGGCGACTGCAGTTTTTGATTTGTTGACAAAGAGTGACGCACCCAACATCTATAAAAAATATCCAGTCGCTTTTTGTTTTTGACCTACCATTGGGCCGCTCGTACCACACTCTCGGGCGATGGTGCTAAACTTCATCAAGTGAGTCTTGAACTCAGCATGAACTTGATCATCCATCTACCCTAATAGACCCCCTATCCTCGGCCTCAGCTCAGATAAGCTGGTATCTCCTATGATAGTCTCCCAGCCACAGGTATGTGTAATGGATATCATACGTCATGGAGAATGATCGTCATCTCTCCAAACGGAAGATGAAAATTGTTGGTCTCGGAATACCATCTTTCCATGAAAGCATAAATCTAGGCAATAATTTGATGTAAATAAAAATGAGATATAGTAAAGTCATTATTAACATCCATCCATTCCATAAAGCATGTGAGATATGCCCAAGAAAACTAGGCAATAATTCGATGACTCGGGACCCTCCAGGTTGTGGCTCCCTAAACCTTCAATCATCACTGCCGCTCACCCACCCACTTCTAGGGCCAGTGCGACTAGGATCAGGGCGACGACCACTACTAGGGCCAGCACGATGACCACAAGGAACAACTTTAGGTAAGTCAATATCCACTCACTATTATCCTCCAACCGCGAATAAAATCTTCATTAATACGATCTTCCTCAACTGTTGTAGTGGGAGAGTGATCGTAATATTGACCCCATGAAGTTGAAGTTGTTTCTCTTATTGAGGAGGTCGAATCAAAACCTACCCCAAACTGAACCGGAGACGGCTGATAGCATACTACAGTTGTTATTAACAATTGCATTATGTTTAAATATAAGTAACATTTAAAAAAATCACATAAAATTAAATATTAAGATATTAATGATTATTTAAGCATAATGCAGTTGTTAATAATAAAGTGTAACATTTTCATGAAGACTAAAAAATTTAAGTTAAAGGGGTAAAATGCAAATAATCATTCAATTTAACGATTTAACGAAACTAACAAACTCATGAGGTGTAATGAACAATTTTAAAAATGGACAAATACAAGGGTTCAAAGTGCAAAAAAAAAATTCTGAGAGACATGCTGTTGTACACGCCGCATGTCAACTTGTACATGCGATCATACCATCCGCATGTACAACCTGACATGCGGCATGTACAACTGCATGTAGCTTATTTTTTATTTTTATTTTAAGATATGCGCTTGTACTATTTGCATGTCCTCTTGTACATTCGGTCAGACCATGCGCATGTACAAGAGGACATGCGAATGGTACAACCGAATGTGTCCTATTTTTATTTTTATTCTCCTCTAAATTGTAAATTATAATACAATAATAACAGCAAAAAATTCATATTTAAACAAAATATACATAAAACATACATATTCAAAGCAAATAACTAAACATAAATAGGGTTAATTACACCACTAGTCCCTCGACTATTAGCTTTTCCACAAATAGTCCATTAACAATTTTTTTTCAAATTTCAGTCCTTAAAGTATCAAAAAGTCATGCGGCTAGTCCTTTTGATGGATGTCGTTAGTGATTTGCCGTTAACTCTCCCATGTGCCTTTCACGTGCGTTTGACCAAGGGCAAAAATGAAATTTTCCGTATCATCTCCTTCAAACCCTAACCCTAATTCCCAAAACACACAAAGTTCATTGATGATCATTCTCAAAATTGTTTCCTTACAAATCAACCAAAGTCAAAACCAAATCAAAAGGCCAAACACTTCAAAGCCAAAACCCCTAATAAATATGAGTTTTATATAAACCAACCAAATTAAACTAGATTACAAGGCAAAACCCAGATTAAAATCAAAACCCAGATTTGAACATGCCAACAGTTTTTAAGTGGTAACAGTCAAAAATGGCGGATGAAGATTTAGAAGAAGAAGAAGATGAATAAGAGAGAATAGAAACCTCCACCAACTTAGGAACATCGAGCCATCTCCTGCATCAAATGTTCCAACAACGGCTAACTCCTCCCTCTTCCTCCCTCGACAAATCCCTAATCATCTGGTCCACCGAAACCCTAATTCTTATCTCCCACCTGATCGGCCACTCCGACGGCGTCTCCGACCTCGCGTGGTCCTCCGACTCTTACTACATTTGCTCCGCCTCCGACGACCGCACATTCCGCATCTGGGATGCCCTATCCGCCGAGTGCGTCAAACTTCGCAATCACACCGACTTCGTCTTCTGCATCAATTTTAGCCCTCAGTCTAACCTCATTGTCTCCGGATCGTTCGATGAGACCGTTAGGGTTTGGGATGTTAAGATCGGGAAGTCAGTACACGTTATCTGGGCTCACTCGACGCTAGTTGCCGCTGTGAATTTCAATTACGATTACTTGCTTATTGTGTCCGGGAGCCACGATGGGTCGTGTAAGATCTGGGATTCTAGAATTCATGGAGATTAAAAATTTGTGGTTTGTACTGTGAGATTGAAAATATTAAATTTGTGGTTTGTACTATGGTTTGGACAACTGTGAGTTTAAAGAAGATGATAAGGGATTTGGGATGATACAGTGGGGATCTGGGATAACGTGATTTGGGATTTGGTTTTGAAGAAGATGATAAAGAAAATTTCATTTTTGCCCTTAGTCAAACGCACGTGAAAGGTACATGGGAGAGTTAACGGCAAATCACTAACGGCATCCATCAAAAGGACTAGCCGCGTAACTTTTTACTCTAAGGACTGAAATTTGAAATTTTTTTGTTAAGGGACTATTCGTGGAAAAGCTAATAATTGAGGGACTAGTGGTGTAATTAACCCTAAAAATTAATTTAATACAAAGTATATGAAAAACATACCTTCAATGCAAATTATTATTTTTTTAATCTAAATTGTACATTATAACACAATAATAACAGAAAAAATCATATTTACAACAAAATATGCATAAAACATATATATTCAATGCAAATAACTAAATATAAAAATTAATTTAATACAAAGTATATGAAAAACGTACCTTTAATGCAAAAAATTTTTTTTAATCTAAATTGTAAATTATAACACAATAATAATGAGCTCTAGCTCAACTGATACTGCTCACTTCTCTTAACGAAGAGGTCGAGTGTCCAAGTCTCACTAGAGACGACACCCTCGTACTTAAAAAGGTCGGGTGTTCAAGCCTCACTAGAGGCACCATTGTTGTTCAAGCCTTACCAAAGGCCCATTTGGTACTGCTCACTTCTCTTAGCGGAGAGGTTAAACGTCCAAGCCCTACACCAGAGCCACCTTGGTACATTACTACTCTCAACGAAGAGGTCAAGTGTTCAAATAATTTGTTCTAGTCACACCAAAGGCATCATATAATCTTAATTGCAGTCTTTCAAGATATTAAATAATAATAATAATAAGGGTTGTGGTAAGGTTTATATCCCCTCCAACCTTTAAAACAAAAAACTAAGAAAAAAATAGTAAAAAAAAAAAGCAAAAAAAATCATATTTACAACAAAATATGCATAAAACATACATATTCAAAACAAATAACTAAATATAAAAATTAATTTAATACAAAGTATATAAAAAACATACATTTAATGCAAAATTATTATTATTATTTAATCTAAATTGTACATTATAACACAATAATAACAGCAAAAAATTCATATTTATAACAAAATATGCATAAAACATACATAATAATCTAGCATATACGTGAGGTGAGGAGAGAAAATTGAGGTTGGGAGTCGAGATTCGGTAATTGTGAAGAATTTGAAGTGATTTAGAAGGGAAAACATTGCACTAATCTTTCATTGCTATTGATTTCTAAAAAAGTACTACATCTCTTACTCTAATCTCTTTCTTCTTTAGCTAATTTGAAATTTTGTTTGTCTTTCTATCTTTTCTTTTTTGTGTTGTAAAATCTGTTGCAAGATGTTTATCTAGGTGATTAGGTTTTAAGGTTTAATTATTTAACTTTTGCACATTATATTTGTAATATCACAGCTTGATAATCAATCTTTGATTAGTAATTTTGCAGCTAAAATGCTAGAAGTGTCGTGTTTAAGTGACCTTTTTTTGTTTGTACACCATTTCTTTTGAATATCATAGATTTATAAACCTTGTTCAATTAAATTTGATAATTTTTAAGTCATTAATGCTTCTTTTTAAATTAATTTACTACGATATGAAAATGATCAATATTGTGTAGGTTTCATTTTTTCTTACATGAATATGGTTGGGGCCCTATTTATTAAGTTCGCCTAGGGTCTCCAAGATCTCAGGGTCGGCACTGCTTCTCACCAACGTCAACCATCTTTTGAGGTGCCTTAATTAAAAACTAGAATGTTAATAGCTTAATCCAAATACTCCCTCCGTTCAAAGCAAAGAGTTTACTATTCTATTATGAGATGTTTCATTTAAAGAGTCCATTTTCCAAAAGTATGACTACAATCTCTATAACTTTGTAATTTTACCCTCAACATGTGATATAAATATGTTAACTATGCTTAAGCATTTTTGTAATAAAAATTAAATCTAATGATATTCATATATTTTTTTATTATATTTTAATTATTTAACTTTTTAAACGTGGACTCTTTGAGTGGAACGGAGGGAGTATAAAAATATCTTTATAGGTTGGTTAGTAGTCATAATCATAATTAGTTGTTGTAGGAATGTCCAAATGCAACAAGTCACCCTTGATCGATATAAAAACTGATTTTCAACTGAAAAATGGAGAGAGAAAAGATGCTAGAAGAAGAAGAAGAAGAAATCAAGGCAAGAGAAATGGAGTCAATTCCTCTCCTTACTCCATACAAGATGGGGAAGTTTCATATCTCTCACAGGTCAATTATAATTTCTTTCCCAAAATTTCCTTTTTGTTAATGTCAATTATAATTTCTTTACCCAAATTTCCTTTTTGTTAATATTACAGTACTTACTTATGCCCAATTATTATATCCTCTCCATATACATCACATATCCTAGATCAAGTTAAGACTCTGGGTTTCCACCAAGCTACTGCTACATCCATTTCATTAGGAATTGATGATCTCTTAACAATACCCTCTAAGAGATGATTTTTCTATTTTTTTGCATTCATTATGTAAACATAAACAAAATTAAAAGTTCTGCCATTTGCAATTAACCATGTTTGCAAGGGTAGGCAAACATGTGGTTGATGAAATTTGGTTTGCATTCTTTAAAAATAGAGGTTCAGAAATTGACTGTGTTCTTGAGTGGGTTTTGATATAAAAAAATCTTTGAAATTTGGCAGGGTCGTTTTGGCACCACTAACAAGAATGAGATCTTACAATTTCATTGCACAGTCGCATGCCATTTTATATTACTCACAAAGAACAACAAAGGGTGGCTTCTTGATCGGGGAAGCCTCTGGCATTTCAGATACTGCTCAAGGGTAAATAAAAATGCTTTCTTTCTGTTTCAATTGTTTTACCTGGACGTACAGAATGAGTCAGCTCATGAGAAAATGGTTATTCTGATTGGATCAGTTACCCAAATACGCCCGGAATTTGGACAAAAGAACATGTAGAAGCATGGAAACCTATTGTTGATGCTGTTCATGAGAAAGGGGCATCTTCTTTTGCCAGATTTGGCATGCAGGCAGAGTATCAAATCATAGTAAATCTCCTCAACCTTGTTCCATCTCTTTGTAGTTTCTACCCGTCTTCTATTTCATACTGTCCTGAAAAATGTTATATTTCCATGTTCTGAGTTTGATCTAATCTTATGCTCATTTTGATTACTGGCGGCCACATGTACATGATTGGGTGGCACCCTCGAGCCATAGCATCTAGCTAGACACCTGAGAGCCATGTCAACCACTCGAATGCTTGAGCCTACGGCACATGTTGAGCACATACAGTAAATTTTGTCGCGACTATCATTCTTAGCAAATTTCAAGCCAACTATGGTATTTTTATTTTTTCTCTTTAGATCAGATGTCCCACTATGGTACTTGTCGAGACAAAAGTTACCCTAATTAGGTGCTTAACATGTTAGCCTTTGCCCAAGTCTTAAGTTGATGCTAATTAGTAAGCACCTCGTTGACTGGGCATCTAAACAAGCTTGATGCCTAGTTGATTAGGAGTGCGTGGATAACCTTGATCTTGTCTACTTAACAGGTTATCAGCCAAATGGTCAGCCTCCAATCTCATGTACCGATAAGCCAATTGTGTCTAAATTCGATATTGGTGGCTCTGGAGGTGCTCAGTATTCACCTCCACATAGATTAAGTGTAGAAGAAATCTACCAAGTCGTCAATGACTTTAGAGTTGCTGCAAGAAATGCCATTGAAGCAGGTAAATGTTCACAATATTTTCAAACATGGGATTGAATCATATATATTCATCATTTAACAAAACCCAATATCAAAGCATAAAAATAGAGATAGATACTGATGAATAAAATTGCAGGTTTTGATGGGGTAGAGATTCACGGAGCGAATGGATACTTGCTCGATCAATTCCTGAAAGATCAAGTAAATGATAGAACAGATGAATATGGAGGGAGCCTGGAAAATCGTTGTCGCTTTCCTCTTCAAGTAGTTGAAGCAGTTGCAAATGAGATTGGAGCTGATAAAGTTGGTATTAGACTGTCTCCTTATGCTGATTACAATGATTCTGGAGATTCGGACCCTTCTCTCGGTGTTTACATGGCCAAGTCCTTGAACCAATATAGAATTCTGTATTGTCATGTAATCGAGCCAAGAATGGTGACAGAGTTAGAAAAGCATGAAACTAAAGACAACCTACTCCCCATGAGAAAAGCTTTCGAAGGAACTTTTATTGTTGCTGGTGGATACGATAGAGAAGACGGGAATAAAATTATAGAAAGTGGCGGTGCTGATCTTGTTGCGTTTGGGCGCTTGTTCTTGGCTAACCCTGATTTGCCACAAAGATTTGAACTTGATGCTGCCGTTAACGAGTATGACAGAAGCACTTTCTACACAGATGATCCTGTCGTTGGGTACACAGACTACCCATTCCTTGAAGTCAATTCATTGATCTCAAATTGACAATCATCATTTTTCACAGACACAGACACATGCACAAATATTTGAACTTTGAAATCTTTTGTGAATGATACAATGCATAAATTTGCCTATATTAATGTTGTTATCTTGTTCCCTATTGAGATTTCCCTGCTCTTTGTCTCGTTTTAAACAGTTGGTACCCGTTGTTGACACTGCCATTCAAGGATCAAGACTAGTAGATTGGTTAGATAAATATTGGCTGGGAGAGGGACGAAGGGCTGCTAAGGGTTTAAATCAGACAGAGAAATTTGATGTCACCACTATAAGTTCATGTTCATGTAGGAAACTTCTGATCAGTTTAACCCGTGAGGACTGTGACTACATTAACATGATCGATTCGATGCATCACACACAGGTAAGAATGACAGTGATCTTCTCATTGTTACAACGCTAGAAGAGACTTGATAAAAGATACTATCATACAAAGCATTCGAGGACCATTCAAATAACAAATATACACCTATAAAAAGATCTAAAACAGAGAAAAAAAACAATCTCAATTCTCAGCAAATGGTAGGTGTTATATTAAGCTATTTTATAATACTAGTTTCTGTTGAGTGTGAACAGGAGATATAG